>SJYT01079204.1:269516-373653 GCA_006410635.1 Cephalophus harveyi | reverse complement strand
TTCATACTGTTCATGGGGTTCTCAAGGCAAGAATACTGAAGTGGCTTGCCATTCCCTTCTCCAGTGGACCACGTTCTGTCAGCCCTCTCCACCATGACCCGCCCGCCTTGGGTTGCCCTGCAGGCATGGCTTGGTTTCATTGAGTTAGACAAGGCTGTGGTCCTAGTGTGATTAGATTGACTAGTTTTCTGTGAGTATTGTTTCAGTATGTCTGCCCTCTGATGCCCTCTTGCACCACCTATCATCTTACTTGGGTTTCTCTTACCTTGGGTGTGGGGCATCTCTTCACGGCTGCTTCAGCAAAGCACAGCCATAGCAGCAGCGGGATGGCTTGGTGTGGGTGATGGGCTGCCAAGGGGTCTAGGGAGACCCGGTCATCCAGACGACAGAGTTGGCTGGGTGCTTGGGGGCAGATGATCACTAAGACTTTTTCAGCGCCCAGCATCCCTTACTGTAAATCATCTCAAAAAAAATCTTAAGCACAAAAATGTTGGATTAGGGGAATTTGATCCTAGTAAACCAAAACGAGAGGGCTTCCCAGGTGGCTCTGTGGTAAAGATATGCCGGCCAAAGCAGCAGACACAGGTTCGATTCCTGGCTCAGGAAAATCCCTTGGAGGAGGAAATGGCAATCCATTCCAGTGTTCTTGCCTGGAAAATCCCATGGACAGAGGTGCCTGGAGGTCTATAGTCCATGGGATCTCAAAGAGTCAGACATGACTTAGCAATTGAGCATGCACACACGCAAACCAAAGTGACCTAGGACGAGAAACTTCAGAGGGTGAGAATCAAGCGGTTACAGAGAAAGCAGTTTCACCACAGAATTGAAGGAGATAAATGGGGACCTAGTAAGAAAGGGAAGGGACCCAAGGACCACGGAGCAGGCCAGCCTTCCTGGGGATGAAACAAGAACTGACTGGGTACCAGCTGAGTACCAGGGATAGTGCCGACGGGGTCTCTCTCAGTCTCTCTCTCTCATTTATTTATTCACCCTTTATATTGGTGGTTTATTATTTGCCAAGCATTTTCCTGCATGTTGGAAATTCAGATTTAAAAGATACAGAAATAAAATCTCTGCCCTCAGGAATTTGCGAGCTAAAGCATTATCTCATTCCTTATCTACCAGGCAGCATCTATATCCTGAGATTTCTCATTTTGTCTCAGAACAGTTTAATCATTTAAATGGCTGAATGTGTAGTTGGAGGGAACACCATGGAACGTGAGTCCAGAAAGAGAGAGAAACAAAGGAAGCAGCCTGCATTCGTAGCCCGGGCCTTGTGAGGAGGCAGCAAGCCTGGTTGTCTAAGGCATGGAGAGAATGGGGCCCAGAAGTCCTCAGTGAGGCACCCCTTCTGCCGTTTCATTTCTGGCTGTCAGAGGCTCCCCGACCGTCCTGTTCGGTAAGTGATGTGTTAGGAGGATGGATTGCCCTTGCAGTGAGATGGGTGATGATCTTTGAGGCTGAAAGGGAAGCCAGAGTCCTTGTAGAATAGTCACACGCTTGGCTTAGAGTTTCTGGATTTCTAGAGCAGGCAAAGTGGCATCCAACAACATTCCTTTGCAGAGACACAAACCCCTTCTTTGTCCTGATATCATCAGTAGGACTACACTCACTCTCTAATATTGGGCTCAGATTGCGGTCGAGTTTGTTCTGCATTCCAAGACACTTTCCCCTTTCTGCAGTATGTGAAGAAGCACCCATGCTTGTGTGAATAGCAGTGGGGGGTGAGAGTGGAGGGGTCGTGGTACCAGCCGATGAAGTGCTTCAAGAACTTTTATGCAGGTGTCTTCTGTCCATCCATCCATCCATTCATCTACGCATCCACCCCCCGACCCATCCATCCATTCATCCATGCGTTCAACCAACCAACCACCCACTGACCCCACTCCACCATCCACTGGTTTACTTGAGAAGTGTCTACTGACGTCCCATAATGTGCCCTAAGCCATGCCCTAGGGACAGAGTAGAAAGCAGCCCTACTAAAAAAGCCCGACTTCACAGCTTCCCAAGTCATTTATCTTTCCGGTGACTTCCCTTTTATAAAGGCCCACCTTTTCATTCTTGAGCAGCCTTGCTTCATTACAAGAAGGGAAGAGGCAACTAGTGGGATGAAGGCAGTTTATTGCTCCCAAGCAAAACTTACCCGATAGGAGTCAGAATAGTGTGAGGTCATGATGAGAATCAACTCTTGAGTACCCATCTCAAGAGGGATCAGGAATGGGGACAAGGGAAAGGACCCGGGATGGCAGGCTGGGTGGGATGGGGAGAGCCCTGGGCTTGGTTGCCTGTGTGCCCCCAGGGCAGTGGCTTCCCCAGTGGTCACTGGCCTCCTTTGTAATGGGAAGGGGTTGGACGTGTGAATCCTCAAGGTCCCCTCCTTCTGCAATATTGAGTGACCTCGATTGATCTGTCTCTCACTGCCTCCACTCTCTTCTTTCCTGTTTTGTTTCTTGTCCTTTCTAGATCTAACCAGCTCACAAGTTGATGTAATCCTTCCTCTAGATGTTTTTTTTCTGAAAAGCATTCCATTTTGCCAACATCTTAAATTATCTTCTCACCTGCTCTTGTCTGGTAGATCTTCCCGTGACGATGGCAGTAGTCATTTCTGTGCTGGTCACCCTGGTAGCCACCAGCCCCATTGACAACGGAGCACTTGAAATGTGCTGGTTTGACTGAGAAACTGGACCTTAAATTCTATTTAATTTTAACCTAGTATATGAAACTAGTAACTGCCTTATTGTATAGCACAACTCTAACCTCTTTTCCCAATGCTCTTTTTTTAGTCATTATTGTGTTTATTTATTTTTTCTTCTTAAATAGATAGGTTGAGAGCTTGTTATCTTTATTCACATGTCCTTCGCTTGAGTTCTGCATAACCACTCATTAGCCATGAGACCTTGGGCAATTAACTTTTCCAAGCATCAGTTTCCTCACCTGTAAAATGAGAGTACTGATCATCCTACCTGCTAGGACTGTTGTAGGTATCAACTGAGCTAATGAACATAGAACATTTAGCGTAGTGCCTGGCACGTTGTAATTGGTAGGTGAGTGTGGGTGCGTGCTTAGTCACTTTAGTCATGTCCGACTCTTTGTGATGCTACGGACTGTAGCCCATCAGGCTCCTATGTCCATGGAGATTCTCCAGGCAAGAATGCTGGAGTGGGTTGCCAGGACCTCCTCCAAGGGACTGTCCCCACCAAGGGATAGAACCTGGGTCTCCTGTGTCTTCTGCATTGCACGTGGATTCTTTACCGCTGGGCTACTGGGGAAGCCCCAATTGTTAGATGAGACTGGGGAAGAAGAAGGAGGGGAAGAGGAGAGGGAAGAGAGAAAGAGGAGGGGGAGCAGGAGAAGAGGAGATATATTTCATCATTTCTCTTCTATTAGAGTGAACTCTTGTGAAGAAAGCTGAGTGCCGAAGAATTGATGCTTTTGAACTGTGGTGTTGGAGAACTCTTGAGAGTCTCTTGGACTGCAAGGAGGTCCAACCAGTCCATCCTAAAGGAGGATGGATTGATGCTAAAGCTGAAACTCCAATACTTTGGCCACCTCACGTGAAGAGTTGACTCATTGGAAAAGACTCTGATGCTGGGAGGGATTGGGGCCGGGAGGAGAAGGGGACGACAGAGGATGAGATGGCTGGATGGCATCACCGACTCGATGGACATGAGTTTGAGTGAACTCTGGGAGTTGGTGATGGACAGAGAGGCCTGGCGTGCTGCGATTCATGGGGTCGCAGAGTCGGACACGACTGAGTGACTGAACTAAACTGACTGGGGACTAAGACAATGTAACCTTTAGTTATTACCAGTTAATGTATGAAGACCATACTGTCTCCCAGGGTTCACATAGGTATCCTTTTTATTTGATCCTCAGTCTCTGCCCAGTTACCAGCTCTCCTGTATAGGTGCCCATATACCCCAGTCCTCTGCCCAAGGGCGGATGCACACCGGCTATAGGGCCCACCCTGAGGAGGTGTGTGAGGAGAGCAGGCAAAGTGGCATCCAACAACATGCCTTTGCAGGGACACAAACCCCTTCTTTGTCCTGATGTCATCAGTAGGACTACACTCACTCTCTAATATATTGGGCTCAGATTGCAGTCGAGTTTATTCTACGGTCTGAGACACTTTCCCCTTTCTGCAGTATGTGAAGAAGCACCCATGCTTGCGTGAATAGCAGTGGGGGGTGAGAGCTGAGTCACGGTCACCCCATCTTCACACACTCAGACATGCGCACAAATGCTCAGTTCTTATGGAATGGATGGACCCACGATTTCATTCCTTCAGACACATCTGTGCCTCCTGTCCCTTGCTCCTGCTCCTCTGAGCGATAGGGAACAGGGAGATGACCCCATTAATTTCAGGCAGGTCCATGTTGCTCAGCAGGTCCCCGACCCCCTTCAGACCTCCCTTCTGGCCAACCTGATCTCCCAAGTGACATCTCTCAATCCTGCCCCAGGAATCAGATGTCTAAATAGCAAATGAAAGATTAATGCCAGTGACCAAGATTGGGGCTTGAATAATTTAAAGGGCAGAAAAAGAGCTGGCTCCGCTTACCCACAGGGCTGCCTGGGCAGAGGTCAGGGAGAGGGTAAGGGCCAACTCCGGGCCAAGGATAGGAGGTGGCAGATTCTAATGAACTGGTCTGGAAGAGGGTTTGTTGTCATTGGTGTTGGGAGGAATTTGTATTTACAACCAGGAAATGGTTTTTTTTTGGCAGTCTTATCAACCCAGGGATTGTGAGTTTCATGAGGAGCGTGTGCAGTTTTCAAGTGGGTGCCACATTTCTGTGGATATTGTAAGGCCAGGGACCGCCCATCAGATGAATATCCTGTGCCCCTCACCATGAGGACCACGACTCATCAGGATCTCTGTCCTTGTTGCCACCTTGAACCTGTTGGGCTCCAGGAGTCCACGTGATTCGGGTATTTGGTGGAAGGCTGCCTGGGGGCATGGGATTTGAGGTGAAAAACAGGGAAAAGCAGCCTGATGTTGGTGAATTGGCCAGATATCTTACAGTCAATGTGGCTCTTGTCCAGGCAGGAAACCTCCATGTGGATATTTTCTTCCTCTTTTCCTACCACCTCGGTCACCTCCTTGCTACCCTGGCTTCCTGTTAGGTTTACCGCAGCCTCTCCTCTGATGGTTTGGGGGTTTGATAAATATTTTCCCCTCCAGAAGTCTTTAGCAGTGCAGCAAGAAGGTTACATGATAGATTCTCCCCATCACTTAATTGAAGCCATAAAAAATGGAAAGAGAGTCTCCAATAAACCAAACCATTACTCACTGGTGGATAGAGAGGGGATCCGAGAACCGGGCCCCTGGGAGGCGCAGCTGGGAAGCCCTCCAGCTGACTGTCTATTATGATTATTAATCACAGCGGCAACAGGGTTCATCTGCACAGAGCTTCTTAATGAACTTGGACTCATGTCCTTACAAGGTTGTAGCCATTATAGCAGCCAGGGCCTTTTGGTTTCAAATCCCTGAAGGCTTAGTTGGCTGGGATGGATGTCTGAGTGGGCGCGTTTGTCCTGGTGCTCCCCCAGGTTATGAGATATGTGTGGTTGTGTTTGGGCCCCAGCAGTGGAAGGGAGGAAGTTCATCTGCTGTGGTTGGGAGACTCGGCTGGGGACTAGGAGTATGAGAGTATGCCAGCTGGTGGCTGGTGTATTATGTGTGCCTACTATCGATGTGTATGTGTAATGCAACCATTGTAGATTAATGGTTGCGTGATGTGTGTGGGGGGGTAGTGGGTGGAGGACATGGGGGTCAGAGTAAGGCATTTTAATAGTTGTGGGTGGATATACTTTAAAATAGGCTTCCCTCATAGCTCAGTCAGTAAATCATCTGCCTGCAGGAGACCCGGGTTTGATTCCTGAGTAGGGCAGATCCCCTGGAGAAGGAAATGGCAACCCACTCCAGTATTCTTGCCTGGAGAATCCCATGGACAGAGGAGCCTGGCAGGCTACAGTCCATGGGCTCGCAAGAGTCGGACACGACTGAGCAACTAAAACCACCACCATACTTTAAAATAGCATCATCTCTATGAGGATTTCACACATTTGAGCATCCAGGTGCATCACAAGTAGGAAGACTCTAGAATTTCTTGTCCAAATGAAAAGAGTTTTAAAGTAAAAGGGGGCATTATTAATAGTTTGCCTCGAACACTCACATAAAAGAGGATTGTTCCAGGCAACCAGAGATGTGTGGGAAGTCCATTTGTAAGCCACCCCTGAGTGGCTTAGGTATGTTCTCCACTGTATTGGGTGAGTTTATGCTGAGAGTAAGTCTGTCTGAATTAGAACTTAGAGGCGTGGACGAAGGGTTGCCTCTTGGTGGCCTCATAATTGCTGACGTAGGCCCCGATTGTTGCCATGTGGTGGGAAAAGCAGTCCATGGACCCTGCCCAGGCTCACTGCTTCTGTTTCACAGATGTCCTGGTGGGGCACCCCGGTCTTGATACCTGGGGAACTTTGGCACACACTCTAGATGTGTGTGCTTAGTCACTTCAGTCATGTCTGACTCTTTGCAAACACATGGACTGTAGCCTACCGGGGTCCTCTTTCCATGGGATTCTCCAGGCAAGAATACTGGAATAGGTTGCCACTTCCTCCTCCAGAGGATCTTCCCGACCCAGGGATCGAACCTGTGTCCACGTCATCCTGCATTGTAGGCGGATTCTTTACCCACGGAGCCACCGAGGAAGTTCTGGCACACACTCTAGGAGCTCTGATTCTCTCAAGACGGAAGGTGTAGCCAGTGAGCCCGTAGGCTTGCAAGCTCACTGCTCTGGGAGAAAGTGAAGCTGCCTCTGTCCGGAGAGTCTTTAGAGTTAGCATCTGGGGGTTTGCCGTGTGTGCCCTGTGTCACGGGGCACAGTGAGTCAGGAGCCAGACTCTGTTGTATTGTGATTGGGTCTGTCCTTGACAGTTCCCAGGCCTCAGTTTATCTCTATGTGAAACTCAGGGAAGAATAGTATCTACTAACAAGGGTATGGAGGTTTGAGACAGGTTTGAGACAGGTTTAAGATGAGCTAGAGGTCAACACCCTTTTCTGTTTCCCTCCATCAGTGTTTAATCCTGCAGTTCTCTTATGTGTCAGGTCACTTTGTCTCTAAAACCCTACATTTTGTTCCTGGAAGTTCTTCCACTTCAGCAGTGGCAGCTCTGAGGTTTGGGAGGGAAAGAAAGTGGAGCCTCGTCCAAATCTTGGCCTGTGTTTTCTGAGTGGAGGTCCCTGCCCAGGGGTCCTGATTGTCTTTCCCGCTCACCCTGTGACCTTCGGCAGGCAATGTGCTTCCTAGTTGCTGTTTAGTTGTTAAGTCATGTCCAACTCTTTTCGATCCCATGGACTGTAGTCCACCAGACTCCTCTCTCTGAGGAATTTTCCCAGTAAGAATACTGGAGTGGGTTGCCATTACTTCTCCAGGGGATCTTCCCAGGAATCAAACCCATGTCTCGGGCACTGGCAGGCAGATTCTTGACTGCTGAGCCACCTGGGAAGCCCTGTGCTCCCTAGAATATCACCTAAAGGATTCTGTGCAGGCTGCTTTCTCCAGGGGCCCTCTCTCCCATCTTCTCTCTGAAAACCAAGAACTCCCCGGGCCATAAGCAACTAGATGTAAACAGAAATTAATCCATCTGCAAAACCTCAACATGTCACCTGATCCTTATCAAGGCCTCATAATCGCCTCCAAGGAAGATCTTATTATATTAAAAAGCAATTGCCCTCCAAGCCGGTAGCACTAATAGATTTTCTGTGATATTTACACCGGATTTAGCTTTCAGCTGATGAGATGCTGTTCCCTTCCTCCTGCCTCTGTCTGAGCTCTTGCATTTTTGCATAAGCCTCCCGCAATTTGAGTTTCTCATAGGGCCTCTGTCTGCAAGATGAGAAGCCCCATGAGGCCATCTGTCTGGTAGAATGTTGCATCACCCGTGTAGGAAGAATGCCTGGCATGGAGCTGGCATGCAGTTTCATCCATCCATCCAATTCATTCATTTGTCCATTCAACAAAGGGAGTCAAATTATAAACAGGGAAAGGACAAAAACAGATAAAACAATGACAAGTAGTTATAAGAACTTTGGAAGAAACAAGTAGGGTGTTGAAATAGAAGATAATTGGGTGTTGGGGGAAGCCCTCTACTCTGAATGGAAGGTAGAAACGTCTACCCTGAGATCTGCCAGGTGACAAGGAGCCATCATGAGCAAGCAGAGGGGAGAGTTTCTAAGCAGCAGGATCAGCTCTGTACGGCATTGTTGTTGTTCAGCCACTCAGTCTTGTCAGACTCTGCAACCCATGGATTATAGCATGCCAGCCTTCCTTGTCCTTAACTATCTCCCAGAGTTGGCTCAAACTCATGTCCATTGAGTCGGTGATGCCACCCAACAATCTCATCCTCTGTTCCCCCTTTTCCTTTTGCCTTCAATCTTCCCAGCATCAGGATCTTTTCCAACGAGTCGACTTTTTGCCTCAGGAGGCCAACGTATTGGAGCTTTAGCATTAGCATCAGTCCTTCCAGTAAATATTGAGAGTTGAATATTTCCTTTAAGATTGACTGATTTGACCTCCTTGCTATCCAAGGAACTCTCAAGAGATTTCTCCAGCACCACAGCTCAAAAGCATGAATTCTTCAGCACTCAGTCTTCTTTATGGTCCAACTCTCACGTCTGTACGTGACTACTGGAAAAACCGCACAGCTTGACTATGTGGACGTTTGTCAGCAAAGTGATGTCTCTGCTCTTTGATTTGCTGTCTAGGTTTGTCATAGCTTTTCTTTCAAGGACCAAGCATCTTTTAATTTCATGTCTGCAGTCACACTCTGCAGTGATTTTGGAGCCCAGGAAAATAAAATCTGTTGCTGTTTCCATTTTTTCCCCATCTATTTGCCGTGAAGTGATGGGGGTTATTAGGTGGGGATAAAGCTGAATACCTTTGAGGGCCCAGGAAAGGCTCCCTGAGGATAGAGCTCTGTAAAGTGGGCTGTTGGGTGTTTGTTGGGTTAGGAGAGGTAAACCATTTCAAAAATATCTATCTGAGGTGGTCAAAACACTCAAGGATGTGGTTGGTGGATAGAATTTGGGATCCCTCCTACTCCGAGCATAAGGATCTATATGATCTAGAGAAAAAGGCCCTGGAAGTCTGGGACGTGGAAATGAAAAGTCAAAGTGGTGAGGAGTGCACTTTAAACAACGGGTGCTGGGCAGTGGGTTGGATGCCAGAACTTCTTGGTCCTTTTCTGTTCACACATCAATGGGCACATCGTTTGCTTGTGTCTTTGGTTTGTCTATGGGCTTCCCTGCTACTCAGACAGTAAAGAATCTGCCTGCAATGCAGAAGACCAGGGTTCAATCCTTGTGTTGGGAAGATCCCCTGGAAAATGAATGGCAACCCACTCTGGTATTCTTGCCTGGGGAATTCCATGGACAGAGGAGCCTGGTGGGCTACAGTCCATGGGGTTGCAAAGAGTCGGACACGACTGAGTAACTAACACTAACATTACTCTCTTCCTCTATGCTTACAAACATGATGTAACTATAAACAGTGCATCTGGGCCCAAGTGGCTCTTGCTTAGATTGGAACAGAACTTGAAAGCAGGACCTTGCTGAAGACTTGTGATGAATTGGTAAGACTCAAATTTCAAAAACAATGACAATGAATGTAACAATGGCAGTAACAGCCCATTCCTACCTTCTGGGCCCTTTGATGTCAGTAAATTGAAAGCTGTTTCAAGTTGAGATAGGTTTGGTGGCAAGAGCCAAGCCTATAAAATGTCTTTCATTGGTCTTGTCAGTTGTATGTCAGAACTGTTAATAGTTGTTGATGAAGGATTTCAGAACTGAGGCTTAAGTAGGAATGAGAGGTGCCAGCAAGCAATCTGATTGGTGGGAGTTGCTTAACAGAGACAGGGAGATAGAACCTGTGTGGAGTATCAACCACTCCAGGAATTGGGGTGAGGGAGACTTCATCTGCAGTTGGGGAGAGAAAATGAAGCAAATCATTAATGAAAAGTTAAACAACCCACTTTCTCTGCCAGATCTGAATACATTCAAGTGAAAACATATGAGGACAAGCTCGTTTCTTTCATTCTGTTTCTAAACATTTCTTTGTGTTAACCACCACCTCCTACCCCGCCCTGAGTTCCTTTAATCCATGACAGCCAGATCATATCATGGGCAAACATAATTGGGATGATGGCCAAGATACCAGAACTTTTTCAACAACACACTGAAGACTGGGGCTTGCCTCCTGGGCTGTTGTCTCCTAGAGCTCACGTCTGAAGTTTTAGCTTTCAGTAGAGTCCCTGCCCAGGAGGGATGCTAGACTGAAGTGAGGGGACGGACAGACGGACTGACAGAAAGGGCAAGACCTAGAGTTCAGAGATGTGCTTGACATCTTCTACATCTCCTGATGGAGAGTCTGTAAAGGTATAACATGATGGCGGCCTTTCTTAGCAGACCCTGGGGGTGGGGTGAGTGCTAGGAGAGGGCAGGCCAGAATGACAATGGTTTCACGATCAAAAGGCAGCACTTTGACCCCTCCTTCCCTGAAGCCAATCTCTCTGGCCTCCATCTCATAACCCAGTCTCTCACATACAGCCAACAGAATGCAATCCTGCCAGAACTCTCCTCTCCTGATGGGAATGGAGGTGATAATTCCACGATTCTCCTATGGAGGGCAAAGAGCAAGGCTGGGTCTGTTCCCAGCTCTTTGTATGATAGATGAGGTGACCCAAGGCCATCTGCTCAGCATCTCCATCCTTCTCTTCCCCGTAGAGCCAGGAAAAGCATCTCTGCTTCCTTCTTCCTCCTCAAGATGCCAGGTGGGAAACACAGTGACTGCTCAGTAGCTGCTGGAAGAGCCCAGGAGGACGGATGGTGATGCTTATGTGATACTTCAATGTCTGTTCACTGAGTAGGACTTTCAACCCAGTCAGTAAGGAGGAAATGTGAGCCCTACAAAGAAAGCAGGGCCACGGGGCAGATGACACAGCCTACTTTTCTTACCTGTTTGCCATCACTGTGACCTTTTTCCCACCTCCCCCAAGCAGTAGGGACAACTGGGTGATTCAAACCAAAACTTATCCTTATTGGTTTTAAACCATCCTGGTTATCACATACAACTCTCTCCTTAAGGATTTTCAGTCTTAGCTTCTCTCAGCCCAATAGATTCAGTTTAGGTAGAAGGAACATGAGTGGTAAGACTCAAAACATTTCACCTTCAAGGGCATAAAGCCTAACGCTGGATCCTGGAGGTTCCCTGAAGGACCAGACATTAACCCTTTAGGTGATGGATCTTAGCGAGGTCCTTGAACAGTATTCTAGTGGAAGAGCCTGGGCTGTTGCGGCAACAGGGGAAGTGTTGAAAGGCAGTGGCTATTTACTAACCAGTGTGGAAATATTCTGCTATTTTAACTTCTATCCTTCCTAGTGTATATAGACCAAATATCAAGTCTAGAAGCAAGTCATTATGTCCTCTGAACTGTAGGAAAGATGGCCAAGGTCCAGAGGAGGGATGCAGTTGGCCCTCTGTTTGTGGATGTGGAACCTGTTAATATAGGAGAGGGACTGTACTATGTTGTTGCATAGAAGGGACTTAGCATCCATGGATTTTGGTACCCATGGGGGCTCCTGGGACCAACCCTTGCAAATCCCAAGGATGACTGTGCAATCACATGAGATTATCCAGTTGTGGAAATCCACGTTGGAAGGGACCTGAGAGATCCATTCATCCTCTTGTCCAGGGTAGGAAGCCAGTTTAGTATGTGGATTCTCCTCATTTCTCCTCCCCTGTGAACCATCCAGATGCAGTGGGATTATCCAGAAAGGGACAGACATCAACACCACATCAACATTTCATTGCCAGATAACACCACTGAGGAAATGGGACTCGAGGACTTGAGATGACTACAAATTGGGAGAAAGGGCTTCCATGCTTAAAACAGAGAAGAGCATCCCCGGGGTTTGGTCAAGGGGGGGATGCTGGGGCTGGAGCTGCTGAGGAGGTTGTAGGATGTGAGATTTGTCCTGCTGTCCCGGCGTGGGTCATCATGGCGTCTGCCCTGGACTCACAAGATTAGCTACAGCCAGGATGGTGGATGGAGACTCAGGGCTGAGAGCCCGCCTCCTCCAACCGCCATTCTTGGTTTCACAGCACAGCTGCCAGCAAACCCGTTCTTTCGGGTGTTTGGCTCCAGATGTCCAAACCCAAGGACATCATGTCAGCATGTTTCTCTGCTGACTGTAAAAGAACAGCTGCATCTTCTAGAAGACCCTTCCAAGTCCATTGCTTGTTAGGATGATTATAGTGTTTTACTCGTAAGCTGGTTACGCCTCTTGGGCCCCTTTTTAAGATTCCATTCTCAAACACAGGGGGATGATATTTTGAGACATAGAATGTTAGAGAAGAATGGATTTTAGAGATCATGTGATCCTACACACTCATTAGTGATTGAGGGGAGGAGTGATGGGTAGTGGAGGGAGGGAGGTAGAAAGGTCACATAACTTCCTTGAGGTCACCTGCAGATGTGGTTGGTGGCAGAGATGTGACTGATCTTTTCCCTCTATAACATACTTTCTTGTTCAAAGTTTTTAAAAAATGAATTTAAAATGAAAATTTTTTAGTTTTATTCCAGAAATACAGAAATGGATAAAAGAAAGATAAAAGGAAATGCATACTCAGAGTGCTACCACCTCACGGCCATTGTTAATATTTCCTTCCAATTTTTATGTTAATTATTTTTCATAGTTAAGATTATTTTATATACTATATATATATTCACTGAATAGTCTGGAAAGAAAATCATACACACACATACACACATGCATATATATATATGAAACTTTGTAAGTCAAGTAATTTCCTCACTTGTAAACTCTTCATAAACATAATTTTAAACATGTGCTTAATATTCTATCATGTGCATGCAACATAATTTACTTATCCACTCTCTTACTGTTTTATATTTAAGTTACTTCTCATTTTCAGATGATAAATAATGCTAATATAAAAATGATTGTGCATAAAGTTTTGCTTTTCTTCTTTTTAATCTCTGTATTTCACACTATTTCCTTTGGCTAGATTCCCAGAGTGGTGTTTCTAGGTCAGAGGGCATAAACACATTCAAGATTGGCTATCTATTATTAAATTGTTTTCTAAAAGTATTGTTCCAATTTATGTTCCCACTAGAAAGCTATGAAATTTTATTAAATCTTTGCTAATGTGGTAGACAGTCCTCATTTCCGACGTGAAAAATCTCAGTGTTCTAAGTTTAAGTGTGGCTGTGAGGCAGCCAGGGATTGTGATATGAATAAACTCTTTTCTTGAGCATTTTTGAAAATACAACAAAGCCCTGGATCCACCCCCCTAGAAAGCAAAAGAATTGACCCCATTCAGTTAAATTGACTAGGGCAAACCCCAGAAACTAATGCCTGCACCCCAGACCAGGAGAGGTGTATTGATACAGCCTCAGGAATTTTTTAAAAAGCTGACTGCTCCCTAGAGACACACTGGAATGTAGGATCTGAATGGTACGTGTGTCTCTGTATATGTGTGCGTGCCACCAAAAAGCATCTCCATCCCTGAAGGAAACCTGAGAGCTGGATCATTGGACTCTTAAGCACATGTCTCACAGTAGAAAATGGGACTGATGCCCCATCCTGTGAAAATCACCAGGGTGGCTCCTTGGCTTCTGTGAAGGTCCCCCTCAGTCCACCTCAGCCCTGCTGTTCAGAGAACAGCCCAGGCCTGGGGGGTGGGCTATCCCAGCAAGGGTGAGGCCATCTCAGCCAGGCTCAGGGGGAGAGGCCAGCTGAGATAATGAGCCCTTGCTGATCACAGGGAGGTCTCGCAGGCCGGGACCATTCGGGACAAATGAGAGCGTCGATATCTATCTCTCCAGATCCATAACCCTAGGGCAATTAGTGTAGGTATGACCAGAGCCCCCGCCCCTTCCAACTTCACACGAAACATGAAGATGCTGATGTATTTGTCCTCATAGAAGCAGATATCCCACGTGGGCTTGCTTTCCTTCTCTTTAGAAAAGGAGGAAATGAGGCCTGGAAGGCTTTTTCTCTCAAAATCATCACCTACTCGTTTTCAATTCTCTTGAGACATCCTCAGCCTCCTCTGCTAATACATCAGAGGGTAAGCCCAGGAGTGTCGGAAACTTGGTCTTTCTTACTTCCGTTTGTGGAGAGTGGTGTGGGATGCTGGGGCCAGAGGGACATCACCTGAATTCTAGCCTCTGCCTCCAGTAATCCGTGTGTTTCTAAGCAAGTCACCAACTTCCCTGGGTCATGCTCCTCTCACCTGAAAATAGGAGTCTGGATTAGGTGAACATTTGTCCTTTTTGAAAGTTTTATAAAGTTTATAATATGAGAGAAAAAAAAAATCAGGTATGCCTAGATACTTTCCTTCTTGGCAAGAAGGAAACAGCTGCTGTGAATCCAAGAGGCCAGAGGAACAGTTCTTTTCCTCTGTCTCATGTGGGTGTCCTTGAACATCAAAGAGAATTAAGGGTGACCAGCACGTGAATTTGGAGAAGGCAATGGCACCCCACTCCAGAACTCTTGCCTGGAAAATCCCATGGATGGAGGAGCCTGGTAGGCTGCAGTCCATGGGGTCGCGAAGAGTCGGACATGACTGAGCGACTTCACTTTCACTTTTCACTTTCATGCATTGGAGAAGGAAATGGCAACCCACTCCAGTGTTCTTGCCTAGAGAATCCCAGGGATGGGGGAGCCTGGTGGGCTGCCATCTATGGGGTCACACAGAGTCGGACATGACTGAAGCGATTTAGCAGTAGCAGCAGCACGTGAATTAGAAAGGGCCTGAGTTTCTGTATTCCTTGAAAGTCTCAGAAGGGAGGGAAAACCTCCATTGGAGTAGTTTAGTACCTGCAATTTCTAAGAAGTTCTTGGAGAGCATGTGACTTACCAAATGCAGCTTCTTTCACAACCCACGTGGACAACGCATGCACGCAGCCTCCTGGCAGGAGGAGTGTGCCATGCTTTTTAAATGGGCCAGTCGAGGTCTGTGCTGAGAGTCAGTCCCTGGAATGATACAGAAGTCCTTCTCCAAAGTGGCCCAGGCCTCTGGAAAGCCCTTCAGTTTAGCCCTAGGGCTATTCTCTCTCTGCATATGTCAGGTAGTCTGTCCCTCCAAAAATCAGGGTCTTTGCTTACTTTGCAGCCCTGTGGAGTCATTGCCTCTCAAACAGCACTTTCCAAACCAAGGTCACAACCTCTCAGCAGACCATTAAGTCAATTTCATGGGCTGGGCCCAATGTTTTAAAAAATGAAATGGGATAACAAAATATGAGTGCATTCCAGGAAGCTAAGGTAAGACCTGTTTTCCTGAAAAGTTTTGTTTGATCCTGGGCTTTCCCGATGCGTCAGGTGAAGAATTCATCTGCAATGCAAGAGACATAGGAGATATGGTTTAGATCCCTGGGTTGGGAAGTTCCCCTGGAGGAGGACATGGCAACCCACTCCAACATTTTTGCCTGGAGAATCCCATGGACAGAGGAGTCCATGGGGCTGCAAAGAGTCGGACACACACACGCACGAATTTCAATATGAGTAAAGTAGGTCTCAATCAAGACAGGCAGAACTGCTCTGAAAGATGGGTGGAATAGGGAGGATGAGGAATAAGGAGTACAGAGGCTCCCTGTACTTCTTAGAGTATTTTCATGCCAGGTAGGTATGTTTGTGAGCATGGCCCGCCAAGCTCTGCTCGGGGTGGGCTGTGTGGGGCCTGGGTGCATCCACTCGGTCCACTGACTTTTGGTTCTGTGGCCCAGATTCTGGACCCGGGGGACCTGCCTAATCCCCTGGGAAGACAGACACCTGTCACCAGTCCTTTCAGCCTGGCAGGGAGCTCTCAGTCCCCCTTTGTCCCTGCTCCTCTGGCTGCTTTCGAGACTAAGGCAGTTGAATGAAAGAGGAACAAAGTCAGAGAGAGAAAGGAGTGAGTTGAGCACCTCACAGTGAGTCAAATGTGGCAGGAATGGAGTCACAGCAGCTAGAATTTAACAGCTAGAAGGAGCCTCAGAAACAGTCGGGTCCTGCCCAGCGTTAGGCAAGGAACCTGATACTTGGTGAAGCTGTGAGCAAGCAACGTGCAGTAGGCGGTTTAACACCCAGGTTTTCAATCGGCAAAGTTCACGCTTGGTCCCCTCTGAGTGCTGTCCTCATCCTGGCTACGAAGCCCACAGTTTTGCAAACGGCTTCTGAGAGCTTTGGGGTTAAACATACACCCTCTGAGGGAAATGTGAGTTACATGTCCCCCTACCCAACACACACACACACACACACACACACACACACACCTCCACACACACACACACACACACACACACACACACCTCCAACTGCTCTACTACTGTCTGCAGAAACAACTGATCCCCTGAGGTTCTCAGAGCACAGTGCGCTCCCATCCCAACAGGCAGGACCAGCACCAGGGTATGGTGGAGGCAATCACGGTTGACAAGAGGCCACTAACATCCCTCTGTCTGCATTGCTCCCTCACATGGACCTTGCAGTCCCGTCATCCCAGGCCACTAGTCTCAGTCACCAGAGAGGATAATAATAAAAATAAAGGATAATAACACAACCATGGAGATCAGACTCATAGCCTACACTGGGCACCTACCCAAGCTTGGTGCTCTTCCAAGCACTTTACATGAATTATGTCCATTAATCTTTTACCTCGATGATGTGCCGCTTTTGCTCTCACCCTTTGAACAGTAGACCAGTCGGGGCACAGGGAAGTTCAAGAAGTCATGGTTAAGGTGGCTCATCGGATCTCAGCCCCACAGTCGGGCTCAGAAGCCCCATTCATAACCACAGCCCTGTACCATGTGACCTCCCTGTTGCCAGGGTTCACGGCCGGTGCAGGGTGAGGGGATCCAAGCGGCTTCAGCTGAGACCCCACACAAACCATGCTGGCCTGGCAGTGTCCTGGTTCTCTCACCTGGCCAGTGACCCCTGCCTGGTGCCTCCCTGGCTCGGGGCCTGTGAGAACCGGTTTGCAGCAAGTGGTGAGTTGATGCAGGCGTGCAGCCCCATCCAGCCTCTTTCTCTGACCTCGGAGGTCAGGGGGCCAGCATCTGGTCCCCCCAGGGTTTCATTGGCAAAGTCACTAAGGTGAGTGTACCCCAGCTCAAGGGAGAACTTTAGGAAAAGTTTCTGGGACACCACCCCGAGTTTTATGAAACGGGACTCAGCAGGGATCTGGTACCGTGTGCAGCCTCCGTCAGCCTGTGGGCGGGTTACATAAGGTGCAGCGTCTTGGGGAGCTATTTAGGGTCAGGCCTCCGGGTAAATCCTCTGAGGAGGAAGTTCTGACCAAAGGAAACAAAAGAAATGAAAGAAGATCTCCACAGCCGCCATCAGAGCTCGGGCCATCCTTGCCCTCAGGAGCGACAGGGTCACCGTCTCTGAGCCCCTCGGCCAGCTCAGCAGGGCGAGCTCTGTTCTCCGCATCGCACTGTGAGATCCAGCCCCACGGGGAAGCTGCATCTCTGATGCACAACTCACCTGGCCGCCCTGGGAATGGAGAAGGGGTTTGCCTTGAAAGGAACACTGGCCAGTGAGAGTCTGCAGGGGGATCCAGGCGACCACCTTCTCCCTCCTGGTCACTCAGGCTCTGTCCCCCCATGTCGGCGCCCAAACCCCTCTTTCTTCTCTCTCTGCACCCCCAGAGTGAAGCCGCAAGCCCACCTTTTGGAGTTTGCTCTCCTCGGTAGGGATGAGGGTGGGGGAGGAGGTCGGAGGAAAAGAACAGAAAAAAGCTAGGAGGGAACAAAAGTCCCTATTTAAACCCCGGCCGATGCGGGAATCTGGCTGACGCAGCAGGAAGGCAAGATTAGTAACAAGTGAGAGGGAGATGATTTATGTTTTGTGCCTGAGGATCCACGGAAGACTCCCAGCTGTCACCCAGGCTGCCCGGCGATCTTTAGCAGCAATTAGAGTCGGAGACCGGGCCTGGGCCCCCACGCTCTGACCTGCTGCCTGATTTTAGGCTAGTATTTTCATCTACCCCTGAGTGCACAGGGGCTTGCCTCCCTTCCCTGCCTGATTTCTCTTTTCAACTTTCACCTTTGGATGAAAGCAGGACTCAGCAGCATCCAGAGAGGGCTGCCTGGGGGCTCTGGAGGAGACCATGTGTAGTCACACGTCAGGATGCCTGTGTTTGCAGCCTCTGACCCCCTTCCCTGCCACCTCTAGGGCTACTTGTGTGTGGCAAGGCCTCAGAGTCCAGGGCAGCTTATTTTATTTTATTTTACATTTTAAAAAATGTTTTTATTGGGGTATGATTGCTTTAGCATGTTGTGTTCATTTCTGTTGTACAACGTGAATCAGCTGTATGAATACGTATATCCCCTCCCTCTTGAACACGCGCCCCCCCGCCCCCACTCCTCTAGTTCATCACAGAGCACTGAGTGGAGCTCCCTGTGCTGGGGACCTCTCTTCTTTGAGCACTGCTTCCTGGGATGCTTGTGTTTGGAGGGGGTTGGGGGGGGGGTGACCGCCCAGCCTGCCTGTCCCCACACAAAGAGCATCCTAGGAGATATTCAGCATCAGCACCAAGGGGAGGATGGTTCTGGTGACTGCACACCAGTGTGTGGTGGCATTGGGTCAGCTAAGTGGCTTGTGTTTTGCTAACCAGCTCTTGTGCTCTAGTTCCTGGAATATGGGTCGGTGGATGGGATGCTCAGGCTCAAAGACGCAGCTAGGTCAAGGATGCACAGAGTTTCTGACCAAGCTGATGTTGGAGTTCACAGCTGGTCCATCTCGTGCAAAGGGCTGTTTCTGTGGTCATGATGTGAGAAGAGCTTCTCGTGGTCCCTCGCATGCTTCCCTGTTAAGTTTAATTGAACTAAGAGACTGGTGGTTTGAGAGCAGCCTGCCCTTTGCATGTCCTGGGAGGGCAGTGGTGGCTGCTACAAGGGAAGAAGACAAGCTTCAAGATGGGCACTAGTTCTTTTGGCAGAAGGCATTCTCTGGAATCAAGAAGGCTAGCCAGCTGCTCCTCACCCACTGGCAGCTGCTCACCTTTGTATATACATTGGACAAATGATAACAGGCACAAGGGTAAAGAAAGGAGAGCCTCTGCAGGGCTTTTAGAACTTGCGCTTGAGTATCTCAAAGCTCCTTCTCTACTTTTATAGCAGAGCCCCTCAAGCTTGCTGAGGTGGCCTTCTTTTCTCAGATGAGCACCTCTGGTGACTTCATCTAATTCCTGTCTCCCCTCTACAGTTGGGGCGCCTCACACCTATCACTTATCATGGTTGTCAGTGATGCTGTCTCATGTGACACCTGTTTAATTTTGTTCTGAAATTTTTTGTTTACTTAGAAAGCGATCATCAAGCTTATTAAACTTGTGTAAAGCAAGAATAAAAAGACATTGAGTGAGTACTCAAAGGACCCGTTGTGTCAACTGCATTAGCTTTGGTTTGCAGGCACTGAGATTTCTATCATAGCCATTCTCAGGCCAGTTCTGGAATTTTCTGGCACTTGACTGGGTTCTGGGCTGCGGATGTCTAAGGCCAGATGGAGTGGTGGAGATAAGCAAGGCATTTCCAGCCATGATGAGGACTGTTTGCATTTATACCCATTGGTACTATGTTCTGAGGGCGTCCCCAGTGGTCCAGTGGTGAAGAATCCACCTGCAATGCAGGAGACCTGGGTTCACTCCCTGGTTCTGGAAGATCCCCTGGAGAAGGGAATGGCAACCCCCTCCAGAATTCTTGCCTGGAGAATTCCATGGACACAGCAGCCTGATGGACTACTGTCCATGGGGTCACAGAAGAGCAGGATACAGTTGAATGACTAAATAGCTATATTCTGAGCCTCTCCAAGTTCTCCACATTGTGCTTACCTGGAAAAGGCCATGGGTCTTCTGGAGAATTGTCTCTGCTGACGATTGCTCTTGGCAGTTTGCAAGGAAAAGCTGATTTGAGTGGTCAGGAGAGCCACCTGTCCAAAGACACGGAGAGAGCCAGCTTTTTCGTACCAGCTTTATCCACCCTCACTCTTCCTTGTGCTGAAAATAGAGTCCTCGCCCTCCCCCTTGCCTTCCTCCTCCCAGAATGGCCACACCATCTCCAGCCTTTCTCTGCCCACCTGCAATGCCCTTTCCTGGCTCCTCTCTCTGAATTCTCCACGTCTATCAAATCTAGTTTGAATCCCACATCCTCCACAGTGCTTTCCCCTCATACTATGCCTTACCCTTTCTCTCAGCAACCCTGACTCCTTCTATGCAGCTGTTGAGTGGTTCATTTATTCAACAGGTATCAGTGAAACATTTAGTAGAGAATCATATGTGGATGATTTCCCAATTTCAGGTGCTGTCTTACCTTCTCCATCAGCATCTCCACTTCTGGAGTGGTCGGTTTTCCACCTTCACACATAGAATCACCTGGAGAGCTTTGAGCACTCTGGATCAGAAGCTGCGCCCTACATGCATTAAATCAGACCCTGGCAGCACTTTTTAAAAAGTTTTCTATTTTGAAATAATTATGGATTTGCATGAAATTGCAAGAAATAATACAGTGAGGTCCCTTGTGCCCTCCATTCAGTTTCCCTCCATGATAACATTTTTACATAACTATAGTACAACAGGCTTCCCCTGTGGCCCAGTGGTAAAGAATCCACCTGCATGCAAGATATGCGAGTTCGATCCTTGGGTTGGGCAGATACCCTGGAGAAGGAAATGGCAACCCACTCCAGTATTCTGGCCTGGAGAATCCCATGGACAGAGGACCCTGGCGGGGTATAGTCTGTAGAGTCGCAAAAAGTCAGACACAACTGAAGTGACTTAGAACGCATGTAGTACAACACCGCATGTGGAAAGTCAATGTTGGTGCAACTCATCAAAGTTCCCTATTCAGATCTGGCCAGTTTCCACATGTACTCATGTGAGTACGTTTACACGTGTGCACGTGTTTAGTTCTATGCAATTTTCTCACATGCGTAGATTCATGCGACTGCTCTTGATAGCATTATTTTCCACAAC
The DNA here is from genome assembly GCA_006410635.1 of Cephalophus harveyi. NCBI lineage: Eukaryota > Metazoa > Chordata > Mammalia > Artiodactyla > Bovidae > Cephalophus > Cephalophus harveyi. The sequence continues at coordinate 352,630 of SJYT01079204.1, read as the reverse complement.
TCCCAGGTGATGATCTCAGTGTGTGACGGAGGCTGAGAAGCGTGGCTCTGAAAGCTACACCCCATCTGCATCCCACTGTGCCCAGCCCTTGCTGCCCGCCCCTTGCTGCCCCGCTTCATCCTCTCTGAATGCACGTTTCTTCGCTGAACCCACGTGACCTTCTGTGGTCTATCAGACTGCTCCCACTCTCCCAGCTGCAGCCTCCCTCTCCCCCTCTACATCCAGACCCCAAGCTGGGATCTGCGTGCTCGCTTGCCAGAGTCCTCCTCTGGCCTGCTTGCACGGATCACTATTTCCAGGGCTGGGGAATGAAATTGAAAATAGACCAAACAATGTGACAGTTTTCTGCTGCTATTTTTTCTCCCGTGAACAGAATGTTCAGCATTATTTTTTTTCTCTTTTGTGCAGTACTGCAAGTGAGAAGTAATCTGATTGAAATGCTGGCTTATGCTGTTTAGAAGCCTGCAGTCTCCCACAAGCTGTGCATAGGGAGCTTTCCCGGGGACCCTGACCGTGAGCGTGCTGGCGAGGAGTCAGCTCCGGCCCCATCCAGGTGCTGATTAGGGCAGAAAGTAAATGGGCCACATGCATATGGATGGTCCTTCCTGAAGCTTCCCTCTGCTCTGGAAGCTGTGTAAATGTTTTAAGCCTGAAAGCTATTAAGGAGTGGCCTGGCTCTTCCACATAGCGAAGGATCTGGGAAAAAAGAATGAGGGTGTCCGAGGTGGGGGCACATGGTGTCAGACATTGTCTTCAGAATAGCGTAGGGGACAGATGGGAATTCCTTATGGCCCAAGCCTGCTTTTCTTGAGACCCTGGAGTTTGAAGTCTGAGACGGGTTGGCTATAGAAAGCACAGTCGAGGTGAGGGCTGGGGGACAACAGGAAAATGCTGTTTTGCACGCTTCTAAGACCTCCCCTCCAAGAGGGGGACAGGAAGGTTTTGTGATTGTCAGTCATATGGGAACTTAGAGAAAGAGGAGTCCATCATTTCCCTGAGATGTTAACCTGAGTATATTTGTTCTTTCCCTAATTTAAGAAGCACGAGTGGATGTCTGCTCTGTGCCATGTATTGGGCACTGTTCCGGAAACATGAAGATGAGAAATACAAATGCTCATTAGGTGTTTGTCTCTCCAAATATGACTTAATATACTTAATTTTTTCTTCTGGGATGGGAGGGTGGATCAGAGTTGAGCAAGAGAGGAAGTTGATCATTCTGAGTTCCTCCCATCCACACACGCCCAGAAGATGTAGGGACAGGACAATCAGATTTTAAAAGTCACCTTCGTATTCTTCAGGCCCCATGAGAGTGTCCAGCTCTTATTCAGTATGTTAGTTACCCAGGTGAATACATATGTCAAAAACTCATCTAACTGTACCCTTGAGATCTGTACATGTCCCTGTGTGTAGATTTTACCTTAAAAAAAAAAAAATCGCATTCCAGGAAAAAAATAGAAGCAGTGAAGCTACTGTTAAGAGAACAGTTAAGAACAACTTTCATCAGCAATAAAGCCCTGCTATTGAGATTTCATGCTAAAGACATTCTCAGAGGGGCATCGTGGCCCCAAGCCTCTGCCTCCAGAGCATAGCCATGTGTCCTTCAGGGGACCCACTCTGCCCTGGCCCTGGTGTGCCCACTGCTACTGCTTCTGGAACATCCTTCCCACATTCCAGCAGGGTCAGGACAGTCCTGGCTTCTCCACAAAGCCTTTCTCTGTCTCTCCAGCCAAAGTGACCTTCCCTGTTTCTGCTTTATTCACATTGACTGCCTTCATGTAATTCGACACATGATGACTCAGTATCCCTCGTTTTTATTTACTAAGTTTGTACATTGAAAGAGCTTAGAACACTGCCTGGATCACTGCTATTGTTGTCGTTCTTACATTCTATGCTCCTGAGTCATCTCCCTAGGTTCTGTGTCCTTGATTGACAGAGAAGTCCTGGAGAGGAGGGCTGGATGGTGTCCCTTAAGTGCTCAGCTAGATGCCGGATGCTTGTGCTCATTGACATCTGCACAGATGTGTGACTTCCAGACACACTCTATGCCCAGATATTTGGGGAATCTGACCACACTAGAGATGTGACTGAGGGACCTTCTAGCAGAGACTTCCGCTCTTAGATGTAACACCAGCCAGGGTGAAGAGGGAGGTGTGAGGAGGGCGGGCAGGCCAGCATTTTCAAACCTCTCTCCAGCCCCAAAGTTGAGTGACCATGAGAGAAGACTGGTCCCTAACCCAGCCCAGGGGCAGGGGGTGTGGCCTCAGAGTACCCGGTCTTTGCGGATGGTCTCTTAAGTCTCCCGTGGCACCCCAGGGTGGGGTGATGAGATGCCACTTGATGACAACAACCCTGCCTTTCAAAATGACACTCCGCTTAGGGGCAGCTCGACAATGACACCTGCTTATCGGCCCCGCCCCCCTGGCATCTGCGCGGGCTGGGCCACCCTGCTCATTAGGTCGGCATCTGTCCCCGTCGGCCTGCCTGCAGCTGATGCTCATTAATCCTGGAGCCCTGAACCTGGAGGGCAGACGAGGCTGAGCTCTTAGAGCCATTTATGGCAGCAGGCTTGGCGAGGGCTCCTAGATTGATTTATAATTGGGCTGAGGGTCCCCTTGCCTCCCTGGAGCCCAAACTTCCAAACGAGGCAGTCCAGGAGGGTAGTTTGGGCGCTCTGGTCTCATGAAAAGGACCGATACAGGGATGCAAGTCCTGCCAGACCAGTACAGCAGACTCCAGCACACGCCAGGGCCTCCTGACTTGAGGATCCCTGTTGAGGAAGCTCAGCAGAACCTGCATTGGTCCCTCAAGAGGGCTGGACACTTGTCAGGGTCTTCACAGGCCAACCTGGGGACTGGTCTTCTGAACTCACAACGGTTTTGCAGGAGAATAACAATAATGAAAGCAGTACATGTTATGTATTGACTGTTTACTATCTCCCTGGAATTGAGCGAAAAGGTTTCAAGTGTCTTGTCTCCTTCAATGTGATATAAGAACCGTTCAGTTCAGTTGTCACTCAGTCGTGTCCAACTCTTTGCAACCCCATGGACTATAGGACGCCAGGCTTCCCTGTCCATCACCAACTCCCAGAACTTGCTCAAACTCATGTCCATCAAGTTGGTGATGCCATCCAACCATCTCATCCTCTGTCGTCCCCTTTTTCTCCTGCCTTCAATCTTTGCCAGCCTTAGACTCTTTTCCAATGAGTCAGTTCTTTGAATCAGGTGGCCAAAGTATTGGAGTTTCAGCTTCAGCATCAGTCCTTCCAATGAATATTCCGGACTGATTTCCTTTAGGATGGGCTGGTTGAATCTCCTTTCAGTCCAAGGTACTCTCAACAGTCTTCTCCAACACCACAGTTCAAAAGCATCAATTTTTTGGTGCTCAGCTTTCTTTATGGCCCAACTCTTACATCCATACATGACTACTGGAAAAACCATAGCTTTCACTAGACAGACCTTCATTGGCAAAGTAATGTCTCTGCTTTTTAATATGCTTTCTAGATTGGTCATAGCTTTTCTTCCAAGGAGCAGGTGTCTTTTCATTTCATGGCTGCAGTCACCATCTGCAGTAATTTCAGAACCCAAGAAAATGAAATCTGTCACTGTTTCCATTGATTCCCCATCTATTTGCCATGAAGTGATAGGACCAGATACCATGATCTTTGCTTTTTGAATGTTGAGTTTTAAGCCAGCTTTTTCACTCTCCTTTTTCACTTTCTCTTTAGTTCTTCTTCGCTTTCTACCATAAGGGTGGTGACATCTGGGTATCTGAGGTTATTGATATTTCTCCTGGCAATCTTGATTCCAGCTTGTGCTTCCTCTAGCCCAGCGTTTCTCATGATGTACTCTGTTAAGTTCAGTTCAGTCTCCCAGTTGTGTCTGACTCTTTGCAACCCCATGAATTGCAGCACGCCAGGCCTTCCTGTCCATCACCAACTCCCGGGTTTCACCCAAACTCATGTCCATCGAGTTGGTGATGCCATCCAGCCATCTCATCCTCTGTTGTCCCCTTCTCCTCCTGCCCCTAATACCTCTCAGCATCAGGGTCTTTTCCAATGAGTCAGCTCTTCGCATGAGGTGGCCAAAGTATTGGAGTTTCAGCTTTAGCATCAGTCCTTCCAATGAACACCCAGGACTGATCTCCTTTAGAATGGACTGGTTGGATCCCCTTGCAGTCCAAGGGACTCTCAAGAGTCTTCTCCAACACTACAGTTCAAAAGCATCAATTCTTTGGTGCTCAGCTTTCTTCACAGTCCAACTTTCACATCCATACATGACCATTGGAAAAAACCATAGCCTTGACTAGACGGACCTTTGTTGGCAAAGTAATGTCTGCTTTTGAATATGCTATCTAGGTTGGTCATAACTTTCCTTCCAAGGAGTAAGTGTCTTTTAATTTCATGGTTACAATCACCATCTGCAGTGATTTTGGAGCACAAAAAAAATAAAGTCTGACACCGTTTCCCCTGTTTCCCCATCTATTTCCCATGAATTGATGGGACCAGATGCTGTGGTCTTTGTTTTCTGAATGTTGAGCTTTAAGCCAACTTTTTCACTCTCCTCTTTCACTTTCATCAAGAGGGTTTTTAGTTTCTCTTCACTTTCTGCCATAAGGGTGGTGTCCTCTGCATATCTGAGGTTATTGATATTTCTCCTGGCAATCTTGATTCCAGCTTATGCTTCTTCCAGGCCAGCATTTCTCATGTACTCTGCATATAAGTTAAATAAGCAGGGTGACAATATACAGCCTTGACGTACTCCCTTTCCTATTTGGAACCAGTCTGTTGTTCTATGTCCAGTTTTAACTGTTGCTTCTTGACCTGCATATAGGTTTCTGAAGAGACAGGTCAGCTGGTCTGGTATGCCCATCTCTTTCAGAATTTTCCACAGTTTATTGTGATCCACACACACAGTCAAAGGCTTTGACATAGTCAATAAAGCAGAAATAGATGTTTTTCTGGAACTCTCTTCCTTTTTCCATGATCCAGAGGATGTTGGTAATTTGATCTCTAGCTTGAACATCTGGAATTTCACGGTTCACGTATTGCTGAAGCCTGGCTTGGAGAATTTTGAGCATTACTTTACTAGCGTGTGAGATGAGTGCAATTGTGCGGTAGTTTGAGCATTCTTTGGCATTGCCTTTCTTTGGGATTAGATTGAAAACTGATCTTTTCCAGTCCTGTGGCCACTGCATATAAGTTAAATAAACAGGGTGACAATATATAGCCTTGATGTGCTCCTTTCCCAATTTAGAACCAGTCTGTTATTCCATGTCCAGTTCTAACTGTTGCTTCTTGACCTGCATACAGATTTCTCAGGAGGCAGGTAAGGTGGTCTGGTATTCCCATCTCTTTAAAAATTTTCCACAGTTTGTTAGAACCATTATCAGGCCTATTTTGCAGATGAGGAAATAGAAGCACAGAAGGTTAAATAATCTGCTCAAGATAGCCCTTAGAGAAGACCACACCCCTTTTCCCTGGGCTGGGTTGGGGACCAGGCTTCTCTCAAGGTCACTCAACCCTGGGGCTGGTGAGAGGTCTGAACCAGGCATTTGGGGCCACTGTTTTCCCCTGCCCTGGGCACTGGATATGGCATTGCCAGCTTAGGCAGTGGGTCTTCTGGGTGTCAGGGATCCTGGGAGCCTCCACTGTGAGGTGAGAAGCCAGGGCCGATGGAAGGGAAAGTGTCTGAAAGTCAAGAAACTGGGATTCCCACTTCATTGCAGCCCCTGAGCAGCCTGTGACTTAGGAGGCCTGTTCTCTCTGTTCCACGGCCTCAGGCACACTGTCATCCTTGTTTTTAAGTAAAGATCCTGAAGTGAAGTGAAGTCGCTCAGTCCTGTCCGACTCTTTGTGACCCCATGGGCGGTAGCCTACCAGGCTCCACGGTCCATGGGATTTTCCAGGCAAGAATACTGGAGTGGGTTGCCGTTTCCAGGGGATCTTCCCAACCCAGGGATCGAACCCGGGTCTCCTGAGCCACTGGTGGAATAAATGTGAAAACACTTGGGAAAAAAAGATAATGGCAGCGATAACTGCCCTTGGCCCTGCTGGCAGGGCCCACCATCCGGAGCCCCTACTTGAAGGAGAGCAGCGCATCTCGGTGGTGAAGCGGATGCTAGTTGGTCTTTTGCCCAGGTGAATGCCCCACTGCCCTTGTTTTCCTTCTCTTTGGTGGACTGGGGTGTGGCTGGGCTTCCGGGAGGCTCGCATCCGCCCGCCTTCCCTCCGGGTCTCTGCTTCCGGCGCGGCTTTCCTGAGCGCATCCTGGGGAAGGCACCTTCTCTCACTCTCGTCCCTCCAGTTCTTCCTGCTACTTGTCTCCACTTCTGGCCTCTCTTTCTGCTGGTTCACCGTCATCAAACATGCATCTCAGTCCTCAGACTGTGGACCCAACTGTCTCCGTTGCTGCAGGTTTCAGAGCAGCCCGTGATGGTGACTTTTTTTTTTTTTTTTACAGCATCAGAAGCTGCTGATGCATAATTCAACAAACAATCCAGAAATGCATCAGAATTCAAATGACTCACATCAGAGGGAGCCGGATGTTAAACACTGTCTCTTAAAAACCCACTCCATTCATGCCGGTCCCGGTGCTTTTATCTTCCACTGTTTGTAAAATTTTCAGGAGGGCTGGGCTACAGAGGGGAGTTTCGGCCTAAAACTGATGACTGGGTATCCCTGTGAAGCATGTGGTGGTGTGAGGTCCCAACCCTCATCCCTGGCCAGCTGTCAGAGTGGCAGGTGTCTGGGGCTGGGTCTTGGGACCAATTCTCCCAGGTCCCAGAAGAGCATGTAAGCTAGCCCCAGAGCCTTTGGTCTTTCTAGTGGGTTCCCCCCGACAGAGGCAGGCCCTGCCTTCAAGAAAGCAACAGCCCACTTCGCTGTGGAGAGGCTGTGCTATGGAACAGTTAAGAACACAGGCTTTGGAAGGACACGCCAGTGATTCAAAGTCTGGCTCTGGCACCAGCCAGCCGCTGGACCTTGGGAATGCTACTTCACCTCTCTCTGCCTTCCTTCCCTTCTATGTAAAGCATGGAAAATAATGGTGATCATCTTACAGTGCTGTTGTGAAAACCAGTTAGTGTACGTGACTGCTACATAAATGTTGGATGTGGCTATTATTCCAGAAACTTCCATGGATATCTAGGGAGTCCCTGGGTCTCCCCCACTCCTTTCTGGGACCTCTAGATGTCAAGGCACTCTGATTCTGTATAGGTTGGAAATGCCTGGCCGTCTGCAGGACTTTGTAAATGACTCCGTGCCCCCAGCCCATTGCTGCATTCCTCAAATTTATCATGGCCCACACCCTTCATCAGTGGGACTCTCTAGGGTCTTCTCCTCCAAGGTTTTTATTTATTTCCCCCTTTCATAGGGCCTCAGAGTCTAAAGAAACTCCCATCTATCTTGCCCCCCCACCCCGTAGCCTCCTCTCTGCCTGGAGCACCACCCGCCAGCCCCAGTTCTCAGCCATGCCCCCTAGCCTCCATGAACCCCATCACCTGGTCCACTGGTGACAGATAGACCTGTGCATTTTCTAAGAGGCTAGAGGGGCTGCCGTGGCCAGTTTGCCCTCAAGTCCAGGCCTGAATGCCTAATGGGGGGTTTCTCCACTATTTTCAGAAGTGAGAAGTGGGATTATCTGATAAGTAGCACTCATGGCTGCTTATCAACACCTGAGATTGGTACCCATGGGCTGTGGGGCTGGGGATAGGCTCAGCCTCACCTCTAATGAGTGTGCAGCTCACCCCACCTACCCCTCAAAGATGAGAATTCCCAGAGCAGGTCCCAAAGCTCCCTGGGCTGGTGGATCTGAGTCCCAGATGGCCGCAGAAGATGCTGGCTAAGTGGAGAGAGATTTGTAAGTGCTGAGGAAGGGCAGGGGTTCAGAGAAGGGCTGAAAACCCAGTGGGTGGACCAGCTTCTTCCTTGTAACTAGAAGGCCAGCACAGGGGCAATGGGAGAAAGTGGGGAAAAGCACTTCATAGGTCCCCATGGGTCTTCCTGGGTTCAGTGGGACTCTTGCTTTATGAAGTTTTAATCTCATGTTGTATGCCATGTGACTTATAAATCTTTGCTATGAGGGCTTCCCTGGTCGCTCAGATGGTAAAGAATCTGCCTTCAGTGCAGAAGACCTGGGTTCAACCTCTGGGTCAGGAAGATCCCCTGGGGAAGGAAATGGCAACCCACTCCGGTATTCTTGCTTGGAGAATCCCATGGACAGAGAAGCCTGGCAGGCATGGGGTCACAAAGATTCAAATACGACTGAGCAAGTAGCGCTCAGTTGAGGGAGGAGGTGAGGGAATTTACCCAGTGTCACACCACAGGTTAATGGTCTTTTCTTTCAAAGCAGCATATGCTGCCATCCTGACAGCTAGCACCTCAGACTCAGGCAATAGGAGCCCCCAGGCTCAGAGAGGTGAAGTGCCCTGCCCAGGGTCACACAGCTCCTTAATGGTAGAGCTGGGACTAGAACCCAAGTTTCCTAATTCTTCATCTAGTGTGTGTTCTGCTTCCCACCGCTGATCGCTGATCACTATCACCAGTCTCTTCACCTGCTCCCCTCATTAGCAAGGGAGGAGGGGTCCTCCTAGGGACTGGCATCTGCTGGTGCCATCTGCACTGAAATCGGCCCGGGTGTCTCACGGGGGTAGGACAGAGGCAGCCCTGGTGCCTGGGCAACACTTCAGAGAGAAGCTGGCCCCATCCCGGCCCAGGGATTGAATGGAAGGGCCGGCTTTGCACAAACACAAACAGCTCGCGTTCCCCTCCTCCCCCACACCCCCTATGTGTTGTGGGTCTCAGCCAGGGCTTGGAACAAAATAAATTCTGGATGGCTGCTAGCCAGGCAGACACCCAGGTTGTCAGGGGACTGAGGAAGGTCAGACAGGGATGCCAGTTAGCATGAAGGAAAAAAGAGAGGGTGGGTGTAAATTAGCGGCTTGCATCTCAACAGCTCTGTGCCTGGAATCTGGAGCAGGCCCCCCGCCCCACACGTTGGCTGTGGACTCTGGATTCTAAAGCAGCCCCCCTTTCCGGGCCAGCCTGGCTGCACCGCCCATGCTGGAGCGGTGTGGCTGAGCATCCAGTCGCCGTCTCAGATTCATCCACACTAAACCTGCTCTCGTCTCGAAGGCTTCCGGCCTCTCACTGCTCCCCAGGCAGCCATGTGCCTCTTCTGTGGACGAGACAGCCTCTCTGCTTCCCCCACCATGTCAGTTTCCTTTTCTACCTCTCACCCTCGTCTTGGGGTTTCAGAGGGTCAAGGCTACACCTTGTTCCCCTCTCAGTTCCCAGTGCTGAGCATGCATGCTGCTGCTGCTGCTGCTAAGTCGCTTCAGTCATGTCCGACTCTGTGTGACCCCATAGACGGCAGCCCACTAGGCTCCCCCGTCCCTGGGATTCTCCAGGCAAGAACACTGGAGTGGGTTGCCATTTCCTTCTCCAGCTGAGCATGCATAGCAGGTGCTCAATAAACATTCCTCAGATGAATGAGTGAATGAATGTCTAACACAAAATCAGGACTTGAGAGATGAGCTGGTCGGGGCTTCTAGCATCAGCCAGCCCTGTCCAAAGCTGATATGTGGTCCTGTTTGCTCTCCATGTGTTGGTCTGACCTCTGGATCAGAGCCAAATACATTGCCTCTGATCTGTGGGTCCTTGAAGCTAAAACCCATTCAATAAACAACGAAGTGCCAGTCGCTTGCTCAGGTGCTGGACTGATAATGCGACAGGGGAGCTAATTTCCCCGACTTTGAGATGAACACAGTCGTGGGAAGTATGGCACAGACACCACCAAGCTATGGTGGAGGTGCCTACCACCTGCTGTGGGAGCCTGGAATAGGGAATGAAGCTTCTCCTGGGCAACGGGGGCTGGGTTAGGCTCTGGGGCCCTTGGTGATGGAAAGGGGTGCTAAGAGAGAAGAGGGGCAGTGATCCAGACCCAGAAGGGTAAGTACAACTTTCCCAGTTAAAAAATGGGGGGAGGGTGAGGAACAGCCCACACCAAGTCACAGGAATAAATTGATAGCCCACAGCCTATACAGGGAACTGTAATTGCTTTATTTGGCTGGAGTGTGGACTCAGGAGGGATGGGTCAGGGCCTGGCTGGAGAAGGGCTTGTGAAGCGGCTCCATGACAGTTCAAGAAGTGCATCTTCCCTGAACCTGGCTGCTGGGCTGCGTGATCAGATGCAGAGAAGCAGTGTATCCCCGAGCTGTAGGGTTTGGGGGAATGACCGCGTCTTGTCTGCTGACCCACCCCAGGCTCAGCAGAGGCCAGGGTCTGGGTCCATGCCTAGGCTCAGCCGGAGGCTAGAGTCTGTGTCCACGCCCTGGTTCGAGGCACTTGGACCTGTGCTGTGACCAGGACGACCCTGGTTTATAGGATGGTCGCAGCCTCTGACAGCGGGGCACCGCAGGACAGTCTAGAGGAGGCTGAATGCAGGCTGTTGCCACAGTAACGGCGAGCAGGGCGCATGGCAACAGGCGATGCCTGGCTCCCCACCTCCCCCCAGAAGGGCGCTGGGGCCAGACAGCAGCTACCAGGACCTCCGCGGCACCTGCTGCCTGTCTGGAGTGTCAGCTCCCCAGGTGAGGCTCTTTTCACCTTGGAGTATCATGTTGGATCTGGGAGAGACCTGGAAGGCTCTCTGAGAGTGGTTTCCCTGGGTGGAGTCCAGAGGACAGGCTGGAAAGAACCAGCTAAGCTTCGTCCACGTATTAGAGAGGTTACAGCCTCGTGATAACCAGGTTTGCATCTAGACACTATATGAGGCCCGGTTAGATTCGTTTTCACCGTTGGTACCATTCCTTCCTTTCTTTATACAGCCACTTGTTAATGTAATAAATATTTACTGAGTGTCCCTTGTGCCTGGGCACACAGTTGTTAAATTGCTAAGTGGTGTCCGACTCTGTGACCCCATGGAGTGCTGCAAGCCGGACTCTTCTGTCTTCCACCGTCTCGCGGAGTTTGCTCAGGTTCTTGTCCATTGAGTCAGTGATGCTATCTAACCATTCTGTCCTCTGTCATCCTCTCCTCCTGTTGCCTTTAATCTTTCCAGCATCAGAGTCTTTTCCAACGAGTCGGCTCTTAACATCAAGTGGCCAAAATATTGGAGCTTCCCCTTCAGCATCAGTCTCCTTCCAATGAATATTCAAGGTTGATTTCCTTTAGGATTGACTGGTTTTACCTCCTTGCAGTCCAAGGGACTCTCAAGGGTCTTCTCTAGCACCACAATTCAAAAGCATCAATTCTTTGGCTTTCAGCCTTTTTTATGGTCTAGTTCTTACATGATCCAGTACATGACTACTGGAAAAACCATAGCTTTGACTGTACAGACCTTTGTTGGCAAAGTGATGTCTCTGCTTTTTTGTATGTTGTCTAGGTTTGTCTTAGCTTTTCTGCCAACGAGGAAGCATCTTTGAATTTCATGGCTGAAGTCACCGTCTGCAGTGACTTTGGAGCCCAAGAAAATAAAATCTGTCACTGCTTCCACTTTTTCCCCTGCCCTCAAGGAACCTGCATTCTAGAAGGAAGGAAGGAAGGAAGGAAATAGGAACATGCACTTCCCCCGTGTCCTGTGAGGTACGCCTGTCCCCTGTCTTTTGCTTGTGTTTTGCTCCCTGCTGCATCCTCTATGAAGTGTAAGCTCATCTCCGTGGCTCCCTGGCCTCTGACTTCCGGTTGAGTTGGACAGTGAGGAGCAGAGGTCAGGGAACAGGGTGGAAAAGAGAGCCCTCTCGTGCCTCTGGCTGGAGACAGACTCACCTCTCCATGATTTAACTCTGGGAGCGAAGCAGAAACTCCACCTGTCAGCCCTTTGCTTGTTTCTGAAGGAGGCTGGGGCAAAAGGGAAACTGGTCAGCTAAGGCTGACCAGGGATTCTTGGGAGAAATGACTTGGCCTCACTCTCCCGTCCTTTTCTTTTCCCTGGCTTTTGAGTCTCCAGAAAAGAATGTCCCTTATTATAGGCATTGTTTTCCCAGATTCAAAGCACAAAAGGAGAAAGAGAGCGCCCTTAACAGTCTCATGCCCAACCCCTGTGAGGAAGTAAAAGCCGCACTGAACTTTTGAGGGATCCTAAGCACATGCTGAGATGCTGGGTGTGGACAGGCATTTCTCAGAAGACATTGAAAACGGGCTGTTGCTGGTGAGAAAGGGGGTGACCACAGAGGGCATTTTTGTTCTGAACCAAAATTGGTGTGGATTATTATGCCATAAGGAGAAGGAAATGGCAACCCACTCCAGTGCTCTTGCCTGGAGAATCCCGTGGACACAGGAGCCTAGTGGGCTACAGTCTATGGAGTCGCAAAGAGCTGGACACGGCTGAGTGACTAAGCACATTATGCCATAATTTTGAGCACAAAAATTGTCACTGTAATAGCGTATCTCGGGGCTGAGATTAATATGAGTGACTGACTCCTACGGGGCTGATTTTCTTACACTATCTTAGACTGCAACACAAACTAGCTAGGTAAGACATTTAGCCACTTGGGCCCTTGGTTTCAAGAGTCCCCCAGCTTTGTGAATTGAGGGTTATTGGTGGAGAAGGAAAGGACTTATGAGACTTTGCATGAAGTAGCGTCACAGGGCGGGTGGGGCAGCAAGGGGTAGGGTGGCACTTGAGAGAGGGAGCCCAGTCCGTGCCCAGAGAAGGGTCCCTGGTGAGCCAGTGTGTATGCCTCTCGATTTTCTTGGAGTGTATAACAGTCCAGTGGCCTCTCCCACCCTCGTGTGCAGGTTCACTGTTTTAATTAAGCACCCAGGCTGCTCTTTAGTGAGAATTGATGGAAGGGAGTCTGCAGCCCCAGACAGAGGCACAGACCCTCTGGAGGAGGGGCTCAGGGCACAGCCCCCTCCCCCGGGGCTGCCAGCCTCTCCAGCACTCTGCTGGAGACAGAGCAGGGCGCAGAGCACCCTTAATGGCCAAGCAGATTAGGAACATGGTTCCGGCTGAGGGCACAGAGCTTGGAGAATGATAATCAAACTCCTTGCAGCCAGTCAAGCAGCTAAGCAGACAAGATCTAAATCAACACGCTTCTGTCTCCAGTCGGGCAGGCCCCCCTCTCGGTGGTGGAGTGGGGTTGTCTGTTGCAACATCCTGACCTCGGATTCCCTTCTTGACCCTGGTGCAGCACCAGATTTCCCAACATCAGATTCGCAAACATCTCTCATCCTTTGTGCTCACTCCCCTGGGCTCGTTTTAGATCTGGTGAATGCAAGCTGTTATTCTCAGGTGGCTCCCAAGCCATCGAATGATCCAGCCACAAATGGGCGGCTCAGCTCCCATGAAGTATTTCGGCCTGAGGACACGGCTGAGTTTTTCAGCCCCCTCTCACTCTTCAACATGGTCAGGATGCTTCAGCGTTGATTCTTTATTCAGAGGCATTGTAAGGGTGGAATGTGGAGAAAACGTTTGTGATCTATTAATGTGCAAGTCTGGTCTGTCCCAGTGCTTCTCAAACTTGAACATGCGCATAAATCATTTCAGGATTTTATGCAAATGCAGGCTGCAATTCCAGAGGTCCAAGGAGGGGCCTGACACACTGCATTTCTAATGAGTTCCCAGGTGATGCTGATTCTCTTAGTCCTTGAACTGTAATTCTAATAGCAAAGGTCTAGGTCAGTGCTGTTTGAAATGTGTGAATTGTTAACAGCCTACAACGAGGTACATATAGACACTGAGAATGAGCTTTTAGAAACGTGGATGGTTATTTGACCTTGCTGCTATATCTCAGAGCCTGGTTGGTGAATCTGCATTTCGTGTTTTTAAATTTCATTTTTCTAATCATTTGTCTCTGTGGCTTTTGACAAAAGTGACCATCTACAATGGATTGGAAATTTTACAGAACAACTCCTCACCACGGATGGAGTGAGCCGCGAAGGACTAGGTGACTTCTGGCATGCTGTGCAGGCTCTGAGATTTTCTGAATCTTTGCAGCTCACGTACAGAGGTTCCCTGTCGGTGGAGGACAGACCTTAGTGGCACGCGATCCCCTCAGAGGATCCCCTGTCGGGTCCTTGGCATTTCCTCACGTCACCTGTTTTCCAAGTTCAGCTCAGTGTTTTCTTTCCCAGGCATCATTCTGGGTATTTCAGACAAAGGTTGAATGTGTCAGGGGAGTTTAGCCTCTGCTGATGCCAGGAAGTGCCAAGTAGCAAAAGAGATTGCCAGCCAGAGAACCTTTGAGCTCACGGCCTCGGAGGCACCCAGGCTGGGTCTGGGCAGCCCACTCTCTCCATCCCTGGTCACTGAGCAGGATAAAACTCTCCTGGAGCAACCACCTGCCCCATTCTGAGAAAGAAGAAGGCAGGCTGAATAAAACAGGCCAGCGAGAAAGCTTCCTGCCTCGCGTGCCCTTGAGGGAGGGCTGGGTGTTAATGAGCTCAGCGCAGTCACAACAGGAATGAGGCCAGCTGGCGCCCGCCCACGTTTGACCCATGGTCCTTTGGCAGGACCCAGACTGCTGGGGGAGTGGTCAGAGATGAAAACAAGTCCGGCTGTCTCCCTGAAGTGGCGGTCTCTGTTGTTCTTGGCCCACTGTGGGCTGTCACACAGGCTAGAAAGGGCTGGGTAACACAGTCAGAAGACAATTTGTAAATATTTAGCGAGAACCTTTAAAAGATTCAGATTCTTTGAACTAGTGATAAGTTTTTTTTGGTGGGAATCAATTCAAAGTTTAAAAAATGATGCTAATCATCAGGATACATATTTCAGCATTATTTAGCTGAATTGGAATTAATCTAAATATCCATTTATAGAGGAATACTTAGGTAAATTATACATATTATGCAGCCATTAAACATTTAGCTTAGAAAGGCCAATATTCTAACCAATTCTTGTGTAATAACATTAAGAGGAAAAGCATGATACAATTAAAACTTTTTACAATGCATAAAAAAAAATATCCACCCAAAGTCTAATTAATAGCCATGCTTGAAAAACGGGACTAGATGCAATTTACTTATATTTCTTCTATTTATCTGTGTTTTTCTAAAGTTTTTGAATGCATGTTTATTGTTTTTATAATGGAAAAAAAATTAAAATTTTTAAATAGAAAGAACCCCAGAAAATTGTTTAGAGAGCCTTGAGGTTTGAGAACAGAGAGATTTTAAACTATCAACCCCAAGGTTTTCAGCCAGCCAGCCAATTAACTCAGCAGTCACGGGGTGGGGGGTGTCTTTCTCTGAGTGGGTCAGTGGGTTTTCTTGGTGGCTGGACAGATGTGTATAAGAGACAGGGGCAGGGGGATGACCTAGGGGAGGCAGGGGGATGACCTAGGGGGGGCAGGGTGGCAGGACCCATTGCAAATCTTGCCTCCCCTCTTCTACTCCTCACCCTTGGCGGGGGCTTCCCAGGTGGCTTAGTGGTCAAGAATCTGCCTGCCAAGCAGGAACAGTGGGTTCCATCCCTGGGTCTGAAAGAGCCTTTGGAGAAGGAAATGGCAACCCACTCCAGTATTCTTACCTAGAAAATGCCATGGACAGAGGAGCCTGGCGGGCTACAGTCCATAGGCTTGCCAAGAGTTGTACAGGAGTGAGCATGCATGCACGCACACACCCTTGGTGCCTGGTCCAACACTGGGCAGCTTCTATCAATACTTTTTTCATAGTTGACTGTACACGCTCCCCTCTCTTGAGCTAGAAGTGATCCCTCAACCATAGAAGCTCCACAGAACACCTCTTCATCTTTACCAAATGCTAATTAGGTTGGAAAATCACAGAGAAAGGGAATTGATATTGAATAACCCTGTGTTGAATTATCTTCATACATCCTTTGGAAATTAGCTACTCTGGTGTTCAAAAAAGATATGATTTCAGCTAAACTGGATTTAATTGAGTGGTTAGATTTTGATTTGTGCTTTGGTTTGATGACCCAAAGTTGCTTTACCTTTCAACCGGGGTAATTTGTTAACGAGGTTTTCGTTTGGCCGCAGGAGGACTTGTCATTGAAAGTGTGTACATGTGTGGGCAGTCTCACTTTTATAAAAGGGACTCCTTGATCAGGTGGGCCTTTTGAGTTGTTCTTCCCCAGATGGAGATGAGCCAAGCTGTGCTGATTGTTCTCCCTTGCTAAGACAAATGCCGCTGCACACATTCCTGAAACAGGTGTCTGGGGCTGGGGGTGGGGGTGGCGTCCATGGCCAAGGAACCAAAACAAAGCTATTTGGTTGATCCGGCATTTGGATCCATGACGGTGACTTTGTTAGCCCTGTTCCATAGCTTTGGGCCTCTTAACACATTTTGTGAAACTGAACTTTAGTACAGGTGTTTACCAAAAACGAGAAGGGATAAAGGGTCTTTGCAACCACATCTGTGTACACTGTCCAAGTCTACTAGACACTGAAAAGATTCACCTTCAAGATGTCTGGTACAGGCCTCTTTCCTTACCTCCCCCCAGCCAACCTGGTTATAGATGGGCCTTCAGATTCCCTAGAGCCACAATCACTCTGCAAGCTCTGCTTCCTAGCTATAGCCAAACTGAGACAAATTTCAGAGTGGCAGGGAACTGTTTAGCATATAATCTGCCTTGGATATTTATTGTAAGGACAGATGCTGAAGCTGAAATTCCAATATTATCGCCACCTGATATGAAGAGCTGACTCATTTAAAAAAATCCGGATTCTGGGAAAGATTGAGGTCAGGAGGAGAAAGGGTGGCAGAGGATGACATGGTTAGATAGCATCACCACTTCAATGGACATGAACTTGAGCAAACTTCGGAAGATAGTGGAGGACAGGGAAGTCTGGCGTGCTGCAGTCCATGGGGTTGCAAAGAGGTGGACATGACTTAGTGACTGAACAACGACAACAACTGCCTTGGATGTTAGAAAATAAGGATAAAGGAGCCAGCATCTACTCAGTGTGACTCAGCCAGACATCATAGCTCAGAGATGGATACCCCGAGTTCCTAGGGACGAAGGACTTCTGATAATGTCTCCCCACTTAGTTTGTTGGGCAGTTGGTCTTCTTCTCCTGCCCCAGGCCCCCTGTGAGCACCCTTGGACACGATATGACACTATATGTCAGGTCCACTAGTGCTGTGTTACCACTTGTGATGTTTAACTACATTGACTCCCTGATTAGAGCATGGTTGTCTCTCAGATCTGGTTCATATTTTCTCTGAAAGGGTAGGATAATCTCATGCTCAGTTGTCCGCTTCTGCAGCGACAGTCACTGGATACTGTGTGTGTGTGTGTGTACACAAGGCAGAGAGGATAGAGCCTACCTTTTTGTGATGTAAATTAACTCATTGGTCAGAACCACACCGGCCTCTGCAGTAGAAAAGAAAGGGGAAGCTGGAAGTACTTGCTGTGGCCAATCATGTGCTAAAGCCCTCTGGGCATCTGGAGCAAGAGGGACCCCCAAGAAAAGTTAGTGGCATCCCCTTTTCTCTCCTTAACACAATGGGCTGTGACTGAGCATGGCTGTGTTTCCTGTATGACCAATATCCAGTCCAGTTCCATAATGCTCAATCAGGAGAGCCCAGAAAGAGGAGAGGAGTGGAGTAGGAGGTGAGAACACTTGGCATCATATGCTCCCATAATTTCTATCAGTTCACTGAGAAATAAAATGATGCAAAGGATACATGAAGGCCAAGTGGAAGGTTCAAGACTGGTGTAGTCTCATGATTATTTGAATATAAGTGAAAATGCAACAGGTTTTTTCTGTTCTTGAAAAACACCATACAATCCCCCTAATCGTTCCTGTGAGATGTGCATCAGTGCTATTCTTATTAAGGTTAACCGCAGGGTCCTGTCCTGTGGGAGTTGATGGGTCAGGGGGTGCTCACGAACCTTGGGTTGGGTGGTTGTTCCAGAGTTGGGGCTGGAAATTAGTTCCCCAACTGGAGATTTCATTGGAAGGGTTACCCCTCTGCCAGACAACGGTCTATATCTGGGGGATGTGGTTCATAACAGGCCATCTGAGCCTGCACAGGGACAGGTAAACAGAGACTCTGAAGGAGTCGAAATGCATTGTAAATAGTTCTTCGGAAATGAGTCCCAGGAGTGTGCTATGAGGCTGGCTCTGTTTGCATTTGAAGCATGGCTGCTGGGAATTCTAACTAGTACAACACAGTCAGAAGACAATTTGTAAATATTTAGCGAGAACCTTTAAAAGATTCAGATTCTTTGAACTAGTGATAAGTTTTTTTTGGTGGGAATCAATTCAAAGTTTAAAAAATGATGCTAATCATCAGGATACATATTTCAGCATTATTTAGCTGAATTGGAATTAATCTAAATATCCATTTATAGAGGAATACTTAGGTAAATTATACATATTATGCAGCCATTAAACATTTAGCTTAGAAAGGCCAATATTCTAACCAATTCTTGTGTAATAACATTAAGAGGAAAAGCATGATACAATTAAAACTTTTTACAATGCATAAAAAAAAATATCCACCCAAAGTCTAATTAATAGCCATGCTTGAAAAACGGGACTAGATGCAATTTACTTATATTTCTTCTATTTATCTGTGTTTTTCTAAAGTTTTTGAATGCATGTTTATTGTTTTTATAATGGAAAAAAAATTAAAATTTTTAAATAGAAAGAACCCCAGAAAATTGTTTAGAGAGCCTTGAGGTTTGAGAACAGAGAGATTTTAAACTATCAACCCCAAGGTTTTCAGCCAGCCAGCCAATTAACTCAGCAGTCACGGGGTGGGGGGTGTCTTTCTCTGAGTGGGTCAGTGGGTTTTCTTGGTGGCTGGACCATCTCATGACTCAGCCATGAATGGACCTCAGATTGGTGGCTTGTGAGTGGAGGAATCAGCATGAACCTTTCCCCACTGCTGTATAAATCTAACTGCCAACCAGAATTTATTAGGAGCTTTTAATGAAGGGTGTGATGAGATGGCTGGATGGCATCATTGACTCAATGGACATGAGTCTGGGCAAACTCCAAGAGATAGTGAGGGAAAGGAAAGCCTAGAGTGCTGAAGTCCATGGGGTCACAAAGAGTCTGACATGATTTCGCAACTGAACAACAATAATGAAGGATGTTTTCATTATATCAACCCCGTTTTCCACTAAGGATGATACAGAAGAAATACAAAGAAAAAATGTTACCCCGAAGAACTTGCAGTCTTTTTTTTTTTTTTCTATTTTTTGGCTGCACACTGCAGCACGTAAGATCTTAGTTCCCTGGCTGGAGACTGAGCAGTGTACAGTGGAAGGGCAGAGTATTAACCACTGGACCACCAGGAAGTCCCAGAACTTGCATTCTCATCTAGGGTTAAAACACAACTAAGACGCATAGACATGAAACAGTTCATGAACATAACCACGTTTATATACATATACAGCTTTTCACATTATGTACATACAACAGCATTTGTCTGCGTATACATCTGTGTGTGTATTTATGCTGTTCTGTGCTTAGTCACTCAGTCACATCCATCTCTTTTTGACCCCATGGATTGTAGCCTGCCAGGCTCCTCTGTCCATGGGGATTTGCCAGGCAAAGATGCTGAAGTGTTTCAGCCATGCCCTCCTCCAGGGGATCTTCCCAACCCAGGGATCGAACCCAGGTCTCCCACATTGCAGGTGGATTCTTTACCAGCTGAGCTACCAGGGAAGCCCCACGTGTATGTATATGTATATGTAAATATAAATATACACACATATGCATATTCACACACACAAATACAAACCGCACTCTCAAATATGCTGGGAGCTCAGCCATTGTATGCTGATTGTGCAGTGGAAAATAAGCACTTTTTGTACCATGTTAGTAGCGTTGTCTTTGAATACAAAGGATGGCATGTCACTGCAGATCATTTCAATGGCAATGATTGCAGACCATGCCCATCCTCTCCTCTCTGATTAATGAGTGGATGCTGTAGCGATCTCCATTTGCAAAATGCTACACATAGCAATTTAAAAATCTTGATCATTTTGCCTAAATTGACTAGGCATGCTTAGGGTGAAAAGCTCCTAGTGAGCTTGGGCAACCTTGCCACAGGTGTCTCGTGTCTGGTTCTCACCTGGATTTCTCCGGGTGAGATGGAACAGCCCTCTAGGTGTTTGGGAGGAATCATGGAGCATGGGGCAGCCTGTGTGACAGGTGCCAGGAGCAACAAGACTTTTGCTTCTACGCTGTGCTCCTCAGCTGATCAAATATTACCCAGGAAGACAAGGCAAATAGCCACCAGGAGCCTTTCACCCAAACCAAGGACAGCATCACTCTGACCCCTGAAATCCGGCTTTGGTGTGAGCTTCCCTGCTTCCTCTTCTTGGGGCTTCAGGGAGCAAGGGAACGGCCAGTCTGTTTGCTCAGTCTGAGGGGGCAAATGCAGACGACTCCTTAGGAGGCGCATCTAGGGGTCTCCTCCTCACCCCACACAGGAAAGAGACAGTGGCTTTCTTTCCCCCTTCTCCCTCGTCTTTTCAAATCCCCATGATTTTTTTTTTTTTCCTCCCTCAAAGCAAACCAACAAATAGAAGTGTGAATAATTGATTGAGAGAAGCTGCAATGACTAACAGTTCTGGTTGGAATCTCTCTCTCTCAGGAAGCCTGGGGTTGCAAGGGGAGGTGATCTGAATGATAACCAGGCTCCTCTGACTCCTGCCCTGGAGGTGCTACAGGGGGCCCCAGAGGCGCCACAGGGGGGCCCTGGAGCCTGTGACCACCTGATGGGGTCTGGGTCCTCAGCTAGAGGTCTGTATGCTGGGCAAAAGGTGCCAGGTCCTGGAATCTGTTCTAATCTGACTTGGATCACACCAGGCATGGCTACCCCAATGTGTGTGTACATGCCTTATAGAATATGGGCTGCTGCTGCTGCGGCTGCTGCTAAGTCGCTTCAGTCATGTCCAACTCTGTGCGACCCCAGAGACAGCAGCCCACCAGGCTCCCCCGTCCCTGGGATTCTCCAGGCAAGAACACTGGAGTGGGTTGCCATTTCCTTCTCCAGTGCATGAAAGTGAAAAATACGGGCTAGTGATATAAATTCTTTGCCTTGTTAATATCAATGCCAGATGGTACCAGACTTTGTTGTACACAGTGTAATGTCACCTGAAATTTCAAGTGTTGTTGTTAACTTTGGTGCTTTCTAGCCTTCTCTCTGAGACTCACCATTGTTGTTGCTGTGCAGTCACTAAGTTGTGTCTGATTCTTTGCAGCCCCATGGACTACAGCACGCCAGGCTTCCCTGTCCTTCACTGTCTCCCAGAGTTTACTCAGACTCATGTCCATTGAGTAGGTGATGCCATCCAACCATCTCATCCTCTGTCTCCCCTTTTCCTCTTGCCATCAATCTTTCCCAGCATCGGGGTCTTTTCCAGTGAGTCAGTTCTTTGCATCAGGTGGTCAAAGTGTTGGAGCTTCAGCTTCAGCACCAGTCCTTCCAATGAATATTCAGGGTTGATTTTCTTTAGGATTTACTGGTTTGATCTCTTTGATGTTCACAGGACTTTCAAGAGTCTTCTCTAGCACCACTGTTCGGAAGCATCAATTCTTTGGCACTCATATACTTAAGAATATTAAAATAACCTAGAAGACTAGCAGTAAATTTTTTGTTTGCATTTGCTTTCTCCAAACTTTTTTGACATGGGATCACATTTTGGGTCACATTTTTGGAAAAAAAAAAAAGAAAGAAATGAAAACATTTTGTTTGACACTGGACCATAGTATAAAATTTAGGAAAATACTGATAGGTGCATTTCAGCCCTCAGCTCATTCCTAAAACACATGGTAAGATGGGAGATATGAGTTTGAACCCTATTTCTGTCTCATCCCAGCTGAGAGATGTGGCAGGAGTCCCTGAGCCTCAGTTGCCTCATCTAAAACAGGGATAAAAAACAGCCAAACAGCCATCCAAGCCCCCAGTTTCAAGTCCTACTGGGTGTATTGTATGAATAGTGCCTATGATAGTGCTTGAAATGTAGCAGAAACTCTATAATCTAGTAGGGGAACTGAACATAAAAATAACTGGTAGTAGATAAAATTGCCTTGAAGCTAAGCAGAACTGATTCAGATCCGTTGTGGAAAGATGAGTATCCAGCTCAAGAAACTTCAACACTGTCCTCAGAAACCTGATTTCCTGTCTTATTCCTAACCTTCGCTGTAGGAAGTTCCTCCTGGTACCTTGCCTAGTTCAGTCTAATTGGAAGTAACGTCCTTGTCCCCTGCAGCAGTGATTCCTCAACTAGCCACATCAGCATCACCAGCACCATCACTTAGACCCACATGTTCTGAACCCAGACTTACAGAGTCAGGGACTCTGGAGCTAGGGACCAGCCATGGGGGTTTTAGCAGATTCTCCAGGTGATGTTCATACTTGCTGAGGTTTGAAAAACTCTGCTTTGAAGGGTTGTCTCTTTTGACTCTGCCAGGAACTCTCTGAGCTCCCTCCTGCATGGCCCCTTCTCCTGTTGCTTTGAATCTGTCCTATCTCCTCTGCAGCCTGCCCACAAAGGACGGTTGTCTATTTCCTGGGTTCTGGGAATGTTGGCAGGTTTCTTAAAATCAGGCTCATGAAATTCTCCAAAGCTGGCAACCCTCCAAGCTTAGGCAACATCACCTAAGGGATGCAGGGCCACATCACCTCATGTGCTCCCTCCAAGCCTCCCCCAAGGGAGGACAAAGGAGAACTCCTCCAAGCAAGTTCTCAGATCTACCCATCTGCTTCCAGTGCCATGTTCCTGCCAGGGACTGGGTGGGTTGAGCCAAGAGGGCCTCAGTATTGCACTGGAGGAAAAACAAGCTCTCAGGGGAGAGGTGCTGGCCAAGTGTTCCTCCTGGTTATTACCCCTGGGGCTTGGTCCTGCCCTTTGCACATGGGTACGTAGCTGCAGATTCCACAGGCTGCTCTCTGCGGGGAGTTGGGCAATAGATAACAAATGTCCGGAGAGCTATTTCTTTGGTATTTTGGTTCATTAAAAAAGTTGTCTGTAGTTCCAGAAGCCCCAAGGGGTGGGGCTGCTTCTACTCCTGGAATCCCATATGGGGCCAGTTTCAGCAACTCTCAACCAATTCTCAAGCCACAAGTAAGTCAACACCTTATATGAGGTGGTGAGCCTGCCTCGGGGGTATGTATATAGAGGAGATGTTGGTAGTTGGCGTCAAGATGTGCAAATAGCAAAGGTCAGACAAGAATTAATTTAAAAATTGGTCTCCAGCCCAAAGCCTTGAAACCTAAAGACGGTGGGGTAGGGTAATACTGGATGCAGTCATTTACTGCTTGGGAAATGTGCAGAGTTAATATGAAGAGCTATACCCTGGGTTTCAGGAACATGTGCACCACACGCTCAGTCGCTCAGTTGTGTCCAACTCTTTGTGACTCCATGCACTGTAGCCCACCTGGCTCCTCTCCATGGAATTTCCCAGGCAGGAATACTGGAGTGGGCTGCCATTTCCTCTTCTGGGGAAACTTACCGACCTAGGCATCGAACCTGTCTCTCCTGCGTCTCCTGCATTGGCAGGAGGGTTCTTTACCATTGAGCCGCCTGGGAATACTGGTTTCTAATGTTGACTTTGTCACTGATGGTTTGTGACTTTGGGCAAGATTGTTTTTTCATTCATTCTTTTTTTTCCTTCAGCGTTGGATTAACACTCACTGTGCTCTTGGCACTATGCTGGTCGCCTGGGGTTACATCAAAGAGTAAAGCGCATCCCTGTTCAAAAGTGGCCCACAGTCTAAGGAGACATACAGAGGCAGGGCTTTCATGGAGATACTCACAGAATTCAATGGGAACCAGAGGAGAGAGTCATGAATGCTTTTGGAGAGAGGAATGCTTTATTGATAATACTTTGAGATGCTCCCTCCATTTCCTCCTCTTCTTCAATGATTTCATAAAAGCCAGGTCTCATCAGTGTAGGCCAAGTTCTCTCTTGAGTATCACAGTTTCCCAGAATGAGAAGGGAGATGAAAAATTGCTGGGTTTAGCCGCCTTTGGATGTTTCATACCCCTCCTGCAATATACCCGCTCCCTTGCCCATACACAACCACCCAGCCAAGTTTCTGTCCAGCTTACACTTGAACAGCTGCACCAACTTTTATGGACATCTGTTACACACAAGAGAACTAAGTGGTCATTTCAGAATTTTAAAATATGAAAACAGATGCCCATTTCAGAATTGTGTTGGCTGCCATGTTGGTTTAAAGGAGACTAGATCCAACTCGAGGTATATCCCGAGACCCTTGAGTGGAATTCCAAATTTCAGTGGCTCCAAGAAAACCAGGGGTGGAGGGACTTTTGAATATTCTAAGTCATTCTCATTCTCTCGTTCCTTAAACCCTATTTAACAAATGAGAGATCTGGGGCCCAGAGGAAAGAAATGACTGGCCCAGGGTTGCAATTTGCCTTGGTTGCTATCCATGAACCTTCTTGGAATGTCTGATAGTTTTGCAGGAACTGGGGAGCTTGTAAGGACACTGCCTCTGGTAGTCAAGGATGGGCAGAGTCTGCAGAGACCTGCCCCTGGAAGGGCTCAGGGTAGCCCCACGGCACTGCACACTTCACGCCTCCTCCTCACACCACCCTAACGTCCAAGGGTTGTGCTATATTTGAGAGGGTTTGCATTAACTAAAAAGTCAGAAATAATCGCCCAGAGCCTGCCACGTGCCAGCTAGGTACCAGAGGTGGTAAGAAGCTGAGACTGTGAAGTAAATACTCCTCTGCGGGCTTCCCTGGTGGCGCAGTGGTCAAGAATCCACCTGCCGATATAGGAGACACAGGAGATGCGGGTTCGATCCCTGATCCGGGAAGATCCTGCGTGCCGTGCAGCAACCAAGCCCATGTGCCGCAACTTCTGAGCCAGCACTCTAGAGCCCAGGAGCGCGACCACCAAGCCTGCGTGCCCTTGAGCCCGCGCACCGCAACTGGAGAAAAGCCTGGCGGCAATGAAGACCCAGCACAGCCAAAAAGTGATAAATAAACTCTCCTCTTCTTTGCTCTAAAGCACATCTCCAGTCCTACACGGCGAGAATAACCATTTTCGTGGCTTGAGAGCATTCGACCTCTGGCACATGAGAACAATATCGCTTCTGTGATGGGAGACACTGAGCTGTGACAGTGAGTGCTTCCGCGTAGGTATAGTCGTGACTCCTGAGAATAACGTGGGTGCTTCTGACAGAAACAAGATAATTGGAGAACCTCAGTCCCGGCATAGATGGTTGTACTGGGAACACGAGGCTCGGCGGGGAGGGAGGCAGGGAGCTGGGATGGAGTCACTGGGTGTTGCCTGAACCTTTTCTCCCGACACTCAAAGAACAAGGACTGTGTTGGTAGGAGTTGGTAGATTGCTCTGAAGTCCCCGTGAGCCTCCCACAGGGTCTCAGCTCCCTTCTCTCAGCACCCAACTCATAGTCCTGAAGCCTGGGTATCTTTTCCTTTCTTTTCTCTCTTCCCAGACAGTGTTGGGAGAAACAGCACTTTGTCAGGCCAGCTCCTCAGCCCTTCCCTCTGCTCAGCCTGGGTTTCTTGCGTTCTAATCATTACCTCCAGCCACAGCTTCCCTCTCACAGACGTCTCCTGGAAAGCAAAGTGATTTTCAAGTAGAAAGCAGACGCTCCTCTGCCGGCTCTGTGCTGGTGGCCGCTGAGGGGCACGAGTCAATCAGACAGTCCCTCCAAGCAGCAAAGCACTGAGGCGGGGAGCAGGCGTGATGGGCAGGAGGGGGGCAGAGGCTGGCTCTGCGGATGCTGTGAGAATGCCTGGCAGCCCGGTCCCATGTGCTGCGTGGGTACCACAGGTGGGGGGAGAGTCACATCTTATCCTCCAGGTTTCCTCCCTACTCATCCCGGCACTCTCTTTTCCTCCTCCTCTTTTCTCTCTCCCTTTTTAAGTTTGAGCATGAAGAAACCTGTGTCTGGAAAAGCTCTATGCTTATCAGAGAAACACATTCTTCAAGAGCCTTGCTATGAGTGCCGATAAACAGGAAGCAGAGGGTGTTCAGCTTGGCGGGGGGAAAGAGAGATCTTTAGAACTGAAAATGTTTGAAACGATTTGGGAAAGATGAGGAGACCTGGCTGTATTTTGGGGCCTGGCTGTTTTCCAAGTGGGTCCCCGTAAACAAGGCCACTGGGCACTGTTTAATAATATAAGCATCTCATATCACCGGCTCTTGCTAAATAGCCTTTCCGAGACAGAGAGAGAGAGACGATCTCTTTTATTGTCTCACAGAGAATATCTGGGGAGTGCTGTGTAGAATTTTTTCCCCCTGTGTTTTGTTTTTTACAAAATTCATGAAGCTGGGAGAGGAGTTTTTGTTGGCATTCATGTTTGATGAAGAGAACAACGCAAGCAAGATAAGTTTCTCCATAAGCCAAGTGTTGCCCGGGGCTGGGATTCGGCTCTTCCCACTGAAAGTCTGGAGGTGATTAACCCTGCTTCACACCTGAAAGTCATAAGGTGACCTCGGGGGGTCGGGGGGACAGAGGTGCAAGGAAGCTGGGGTGCAGATGGGGCCTGGGTGGGGTGACGGTCAGCCTGTGTCCCTTCTAGGACAGTTCCAGGGACCACATCTCTGGAGGATCCCAAACCCAGACCCAAGCCACAGGCGGGGACCGATGGGTGAAATCCCAGGCGAGGGGCACAGCCTCCGCTGCAGGATGGAGATGTTAGGAGGCTGGGAGGCCTGCTCTCCTGCCTGCGCTGGAGATTGATCAGGGCTCCTGACAAATGGTTATCACTCAGCAAATCGCTTCCCGCGAGCACAGATTTCACGGCAGCAATTTTGTTTCCTTATGGCCGCCTCTTGCAGAAAGCGCCTTGCCCAACATCACTGTTTATAGTCATGAAGTCTGAAGGGCCTTCAAAACAGCACCTGTAAAGGAAGGTATTTGGGAGAGCGGAATCAAGTGTGAATGAAGAGAAGCAGCCACTTCCCGGGATCCTGCTGGCACGGGACTCTGCTTCAGGCGCCTGCTTGCCTGTGAGCCTGGGACACCCCCTCCCTCCCCGCCCCGTGTCGGCCTACCTGTGCTGTGTCCCCTGGTGCTGTGGGTCTGCATCCCCCACCCCGGCTGCAGGCCCCTAGGACTTTCCAGGGACTTTGAACAATCCGTGGGTGAGGTTCTGTGTCAGGTGTTTGTCTACGGTCACGCCCACAGACCAGCCATCCACTCTTTCCTATCAAGTGAGTTGGAAGGAAATATCGCTCCCTGCCTCCCTTGGTTTCTCTTAACCTTTTTTAAAAAATTATGTATTTATTTATTTGGCCACGTGGCGTCTTAGTGCTGGCACTCAGGATCTTCATTGCAGCATGTGGGATCTTTAGCTGTGCCGTGTGGGATCTAGTTCCCTGGCCAGGGATCGAACCTGCGCCCCCTGCTTTGGGGATTGTACCCAGGTCCCCTGCATTGGGAGAGCAGAGTCTTAGCCACTAGAATACCAGGGCCGTCTCTAACCGCTTTGTCTTCCACATCGCATGCGTGGTCCCCCAGCTCCACACACCAAACTCCAGCAGTTCCAAGTTGGGTTTTGCTGTTTCCCCACCTCCCTGATGAACATATCTGGTCCTTTCTGTCTTTAGCCCCCTCCCCACCTTTTTGACTGTCCTGAGAGCTCCTCCTCAGCTCAGATGTCACCTCCTCTCAGAAGCCTTCTCTGATCTGTCCCTCTCTCCCTCCTTGTCCTGGAGCAGAACAAATCACCCCACTTCATGGACTGCAGCTGGACTCCTCGATAGCCCCGTGTTTTCATAGATCACACTGTTCCGGTCATTTGATCACGTGTCTGTCTGCTGTTCGTCCTGAGTCCTGTAGGAGACGCTGTCGGGCAGGGCAGTTGACACCTGTCTGGTCCCCAGTGGCACACGAGAGTGCACACAGCCTTTGTTTTTGGTGAACAGAGTTAAAGGCTGGGGGAGCCCTGTCCATAGCACCTTGTTTGAGCCTCCAGTGACTTTCCCGCTTGTCGGGGGACACCCAGACTTCTGGACTCTCGGGAAGATGTCTCTGTGAGTTGAATGATGTTATCCTAGATACTCTAGGGCTGAGCTGGGTCAGAGGTAGGGAGTCTGAGTCTCTGGAGGCTGCTCAAAGGCAAGGACCAGAATGAGGTGCATCTAGACAACTGAGGCTAGTCGACACCTGCCCCGAGACGTCTCTGTCTGGCCAGGTGCCTCTCCTACCCTGGCCCTGCCCAGACCTCCACCAGGATGCAAAATCCCTCTGCTTTGGAATGAAGAACACAGATAGGTGGGGAGCGTCCACGTCACAGCCCTTGCTGAAGTGAGCTGCGCTGTCCGGGAAGGAAACGGGCACGGCGGGGAGCAGTCCTGCCTCTGTTGGTCTTTCCCATGCACTCGTGGGCACATTGTTTATCAGAGTAGCTCTCTGATACCTTAAAACGATGGAGGGTTCGTCCTGGGCAGAAATACACTTGTCAGGTAATGGCTGGGACTGACTCTTGGTGTCTTACCACTGCATGTGTTTTTTTTCCCCCCTGGAGAAAGCTGGAGCACTTTTGTGGATTTAAGAGCAAGTGTGCCTGTTTGAATTGGTAATAAAATTGCTGTATGGAAGTGATGTGGTCCCTGTTGGTGCCAGCGCTTCACACAGGTTTGTCTAGAAGTGAAGATCATGTTGCTAGCTGTGATATTTCTTAGTCTTAGGGCTGGGGTTCAAGGGCTTAGCAAGCGGTGCTCCTTGTGCAATAGTGGAATAAAAACCCAGAACCAACACCAGCTCCCATCTCTCATGAAGACACTGGGGCGTGTTCACCTCTGTGGGTTTCTGATGGATATGTTCTGATACCCACCGGTGATTTCTAATTACCAGCTGCTCATACGCCACCTCCCTCCAGCCTCTGCTGGCTCAGACCTGGCATCTCCCAACAGCTCCGCCGTTGTGACATCCTGCCCATCTCGTGAAGGAGTCCGTCGGGTGGTATTAAGCATTGAGAGTCAGCCCTTCAGAACTGAGAGTGAGACCCCCTGATAGAATTGCACCTGACAGGGGAGATGAATTCACCACCATGCCCCAGTCCAAATGAACATGATCAGCCAGCGCTGATGGGAACCTTAAGGGATCAGGCGTAGATTAAAGCCAGGGAGGCTTTCAAATGCAGACGTCCATTAATAAATCACATATTGGAACTGGTCGGTATGCTCCTTGGGTCCCCTCTTAATAAAGACCAGCAGGATGAGCGTCTCCATCCTCCAAGCAGGCATGCACAGGAGCCTGGCTGCCATCTTGGCCTGGCCCAGGTCAGCATCAAATGGCTCATGATTATTCTCTGATGTGCAGCGGCTTGTGTGTGGCTGTACCAGCAGCTCTGTGATCAATCCCAGCTGCTGGGCTGGAGGGTGGGGGGCTGCAGCCACCTGAGCCTCAGGTTGGGATCATCTCTTTAAACTCTGGGCCCCTACCACATGGGAGAGTTTAAGGGGAAAATGAGATTTTATTAAAGCCAGGGGACCTCCCTGACTGAGCCGAAAGCCTAATCAGAGCTGTAAGTGTTTCTTATCGCAGATGAAAAGTTCCCTGTTTTCCCAGATTCCTCCCTTTTGTGACTGCTGAGTGCCCCCTCCTCCACCCCAGCCTTTCCATGGGCGTCTCATTATTTAAAGTCATGGTGCAAATGCCAGAAAGCCGTTAGTAGCCAAACCATCCAACAGCCTTTTTTCCCCGCTAATGAAGGCCAGCAGTTTTGCGTGTATGTGGTTTAAAGTCTGAACACAATGACTTCAAAAGGCTCCTGAGTTTCAGAGCGATAACGTGATCTGGATTTCCAGGGGAAAATAAGACAGGCCAGAAAGGTGTATGTCTGCCTCTGAGACTCTTGCCGCTGGAGGTGTCTGTGACTTAAATGTGCCAAAACTGCCCCTGTGGGCTCAGCAACTCAGTCTGAGAACTTGGTTGCCCTGGCTCCAGTCATAGAATCCTGGTGTGTAAGGAATGGTTGCCTTTTCGTTCCCATCCTCTGGACTTCTCCTCTAGACCTTGGGAAGGACTTTATAAGAGTGGGCGTGGCCAATGGTGGGTTCACGGGTTGCTGAGTCTGGGGATGAAGTTGGCAGTGAAGTTCAGGCAGGACTTGTGGGTAGCCAGGGCTGGTCCATGTGCCCTGTGAAAGAAAAGTGAAAGTATTATTCACTCAGTTGTGCCTGATTCTTTGTGACCCTGTGGACTGTAGCCTGCCAGACTCCTCTGTCCATGGGATTCTCCAGGCAAGAATACTTCCTGGAGTGGGTTGCTGTTTCCTTCCATGTGCCCTATAGGCTTTGCATTGCTTCCACTGTCAGGGCACATCATCTCTCGGCCACTTTCAAAACTTGAAATCGTTGTTGCCCGTGCAAAATGGGGATAATCGTATTTACTCACCCCCATAGTGTGTGTGGGGGGGGCTTCCCCGATGGCTCAGTGGGTAAAGAATCCACCTGCCAATGCAGGAGTTGACACGGATTTGATCCCTGGATCAGGAAGATCCCCTGAAGGGGGAAAATGACAACCAACTCCAGTATTCTTGCCTGGAGAATCCCACAGACAGAAGAGCCTGGCAGGCTGCAGTCTAAAGGGTTGCAAAGAGTTGGGCATGACTGAGTGACTAAGCACATAATGTGTGGTAGATTAAAAGCAGTAATGGATGCTAAGCCAGTAGGAAAGTGTCTGGCAATAGTAAGCACTCAGTAAATGTTTAGTCATTTATAATGGCATTGCATCAAAGTATTTTATGACTTTGCAAGTAGACGCTTATGAAATGTCGGTTTCCTGAGAATTGCCCTCCTCTCCATGCCAAACCCTTTACGGAGCCCACAGGCATAGATTAGTTTCTATAAGCATCCCAACTTTCCCTTTCTATAGTGAGAGAGTTGAGCCTTCAAGAACTTACATAATACCATTGATGAGTAGCAGAACCAGAATTTCATTTATCAGATATTTATCAAGTGCTTGGTGTGTGTCCGGCTTCCCAAGTGGCTCCATGGGTAAAGAATCTGCCTGCAGTGCAGGAGATGCAGGCAGACGTGCGTTTGATCCCTGGGCCAGGAAGATCCTATGGAGGAGGGCTTGGCAACCCACCCCAGTATTCTTGCCTGGAGAATCCCATGGACAGAGGAGCCGGTGGACTACAGCCCATGGGGGCACAAAGAGTCAGACAATACAAGTGACTGAGCAGGCATGCACGCACGCACATGCTGTGTCAGACAGTATTCCAGGCTCTTGAATTTGATCCTTTGTGGGTCTGATTCTAAAAGCCTCCATCTTTCCTGCTCATCATGCTGGTGTCCGGTCTGTGAGATCTGGGTGGTGATGAGTAGCATCTACTAACCATCGAGGTATTTTAAAATAGAGAAGACACATAGGTTGGCTTAGGAGATTCTACTCTTGCTTAGAACAGGTGTGGAGTAGCTGAGCTGATGTCATTAGGAGGAGGGATCTGCCATTGTCCTATCTCATCTCTTTAAGAAGAACAGTATCCACAAATCCCAACAAAAAATGTGTTAGGAGACCCCTTCAATGAGGACGAGATGCTTGAGGACACAGACACACACCATACCTATGTGATCAATGTGATGATACTGAATGCTGTGTCATTTGTTCTGCAGAAACTTACAAATCAAAATGACAGAAACAGTCAAGGCGATCACCTCAGACTCAGCTTAGTCATTCTCTCCTGCTTCTTCTGGATTGGAAAAGTTAAGCTCTTGTCTGGTAGGAAATCTGCTCTGCCTTTTTGTGTTGTTTTTTTGCTGAATACCTGGCCTTGCAGCCCCTCCTGTGGTGCCATGTGGCATGGCCCATGGATATAGGTTTTTTCCATAGCGTGTGTGTGTATGTCTGGTCACACTGGGTCATGGTGAGTTGACTGATAGGAAGTAAGAACCAGGCTGGGGCCGAAATAGTATTAGTGTTAATCTAGAGGCAGTGATCCACATTAATTACACAGAGTGGTGATACAGATCATCAAAGGATGGTATCTTTCTGGCTCTGGAATGCACAAGGAATTTCTGGAATTGTTCCCGGTCGAATGTCTCACCTTCCTGATCAAGTGTTCCAGGGTGATTCCTCAGGCTGTTATATGAACTCCAGCGCTCCTCAGTGGCTGAGTGTGAATTAGGGGGCTGTTGGAGGGGGCTGATCAACAGGCCCCTATATGGGCTGTGATGATGTCCCTGGCGCCTTCTCACACTCCTTCTCACTCGTTGTGCCTGGTACCTTCTTATTGATTCCTCTATTTTGAGGACCGCTGTGACCATCCCTCAACTCCCCCACCACCCCTCTTCTATCCGAGCCTCCCTCCCGGGCAGTCTGCTCCCCTCCCCTCCATGTCACTTTAGTCTTGGACTTCAGACCTCTCAATACCTTGGTTTTATTAATTCCTCCACCAGGACTAATGCCCCATTCCAACACTTCCTTCTTGGAGCTCTGTTCAGAAATAGGCTCTCACATCTGAGAGGTCTCAAGGTCATCAGAGAGAAATGTCACTAGAAGTGATTTAAGACCCCAACTGTAGGCACCTGGCAGCTGGGGGGGCCAGGTGGGAAGCTGAGGGGGCCTCTTTGCCTTTGAGGGTCCTGGGCCATCCCGGAGGGACGTCTGGGGCAGTTTTTCATAAACATGTTTTCTCATCCATTCAAATGGCCTTTGTCTTAACGTCATTCTTTCCTTCTTCTGCCTTCCCTGCACCCCTCCCTTCCATCTTATTGGTTCCTACAGTTGGTGATGGACAGGGAGGCCTGGCGTGCTGCGATTCATGGGGTCGCAAAGAGTCGGACACGACTGAGCGACTGAACTGAACTGAACTGAACTATATACCTACCATGGAGCCAAGGAACATATAACCTGGTTCCTTCTGTGCCCCAGCCTGCTTCTCTGCCTTGACCCCAGAGGCACACACAGTCCCTTTCAGCCAAATCCTAGCCCTGAGGCAAGTCCTCCCCCACTGCATGTTCTTCTGCCCTGAGATTTCCTCTCCACTTTCCCGATCCTCCATTGCCTCTCCCCCTGCCCACCAGGGTGGCTGTCCACACTTAGCTATCACTCATTCAGGGGCCCCTGCAAACCAAACACCATCTCTCACTACCTGCTGCGGGCATTGCACATCCTCACTGGGGCCCCTCGGGGCAGAGATGGACTGTCAGCTCACCAGACAGCTATATCTTTTTGGAGATATTGTTGTTCAGTTGTGAGTTGTGTCCAGCTCTTTGTGATTCCATGGGCTGCAGCATACCAGCCTTCCCTGTCCTCCACTATATCCTGGAGTTTGCTCAAATTCATATCCGTTGAGTCAGTGGTACTATCCAACCATCTCATCCGCTGCCACCCCCTTCTCCTCCTGCCCTCAATCTTTCCCAGCATCAGGGTTTTCCAATGAGTTGTCTCTTCACATCAGGTGGCCAAAGAATTGGAATTTCAGCTTCAGCAGCAATCCTTCCAGTGAATATTCAGGGTTGATTTCCTTGAGGATTGACTGCTGCTGCTGCTGCTAAGTCGCTTCAGTCGTGTCCAACTCTGTGCAACCCCAGAGACGGCAGCCCACCAGGCTCCCCCGTCCATGGGATTCTCTGGTTCTCTGTAAATATGGTTCTCCCTAAATGCAGGCTCAGTCATAGCACCCAGGAGCTGGAGCAGGTGAGGAGAAAGCCTCTAAAAATGAGTCAACAGAACTCAAGAAAAGCACCTGCTCGTGGCTCCATTGAGTGAATTTGCTTCCTGCTGGCATTTATTTATATTCTCTTGTATTAGTGATATGAGAGGAGTAGAAATAGGCAACACACACAGTCCAGGAGAGCTGGCACTGCCAAATATAGACAGAGCAAGACAAGTTTTATTATCTAAATATAGACTTTACTTCCCAAACAAATGGATGATTTTCTAAAGGTTATTTAAGGCCACAGAGTTATCACTGAAGGTCTTGGGCTGGGTGTCCTTCAGTGTTTGAGAGGCTGTGTCCAAGCTGAGAACCCATGACATCTCGGGCCTCAGAGGCCTGTGGGTTCTCAGGGGATCCCCCTTGCAGCTGGCTGCCTGCTTCATCCCTGGAATCTCATGCAGGGCAGAGTCTGTGATAGAAAGATGTGGGGTCTCTCTGAGCCCACCAACCGAAAGGGCACTTTGGGCAGAATGTGTCTGGATTTTTCACTCTCTAGTTCCCAAACAGGGTTGAGGTTGGGAGGCAAGGAACCACGCTGACTCTCGTTGTCTCAGTATGAAAAGCTTGGGAGCCATGTTCCAAACTAGCCAATTGGGGCCCTGTGGCAATTAGCAATTTTTACCTACTTCTCAGGGGGCCGTAATGGACAGATTAGATATCAAGATCATCTCTCCACAGTCTGTAAAACTTCCCTTTCTTTGACGAGCCCATTGTTCACAGCAGTGGTGTCGGGGTAGACACGACGTTGCCTGCCTTTGGGCTGAGGCTTCGGTGGAACGTTTTTCACTGTTGACACGGTGGTTGTTCTCTGTTTTGGTGGTGACTGTTGCACCCGCCAGGGCCTCTCCGTAGCAGAGCTGGTGGGCTTATTAGCCTGACCCCCTTGGGAGGCTCTCTGGGATGGTGGCTGAAACTATCCATCTGCTCATCTCAGTTCTCACCGGGCTCAGGGAGCTCTCTGCTCACCTCCAGGCTGGACACCACAATTCTGTCCCTTTCACTGAGGAGGGAGGAAACTCACATGATATCAGCAAGGGGTCTGGTGCTATGTCTTAGCAGGTTGCTGGCGCCTGGGCAGCTCTTGGGGCCTGAGAATCAGAGGAAGCGGCTTAGGTCACTCCACTTAGCACCGGCTTTGCTGCTGATTTTGCTCGAGGGGAAGACTGAGTTGAAAGGGGCTGTGTTGGTCAAATAGCGGAGGCGCTGGGGATCTCGTCTCATGTTAAAGGGCTGGGGGAGCCTCCGGGCCTGCCTGTGCAGCTGGGCGCATCAGTCTCCGGCAGATCTAAGCAGGTCACCCAGATGAGGAGCTGGCTGCTTGGGTGGCGCAGGGGAATGCTCTGGGTTAGGGCTGGGGAAGGACCTGGCCCTTGGGTGGTGCTGTGAGCCGTGGGAGGTGTATGCAGACATGACTGCAGATGGGGGGTGGGGGCCCAAGGCCAGTGCTTGAAATCCAGTGTCACCCCGTGGCTCAAGGCTGGTGACTGCAAATTCCACCCTGGCCGCCTGCTACTCGAGGTCCTGGGCCGAGACGCTTTAGGGCTGTGCCCGGCTCCTTGGAAGATGCATGTGTATCAGCTTCCCCTCTAGCTCCAGCCTTGTCTGCAGCTGTTGGCTGAGCTGGGCACGCTGCCCAGAGTGGAATGAGGTGTCCTTGAGCTAGGAAGGATGAGGCACACCTGTGCACAGGTGTCTGGGCCCTCATGGCCGGGCACGAGCTGCCGAGGGCCCAGCCTGGGACCTCTCCACATGCCAGCTGGAGCGAGGACAGGGCTGACAGGAGAGAGCAGGGCCCTGCCTTCTCCTCTGGACCCCAGGTCAGTGGGGGCATCCCACCAGCTGGCCTCGGGCTCACGCAGCTGCTCCTGTGGACGCCTGGCAGGTCCCTGGAGCTGCTGGCAGGAGGAGAGTGATGGGGAGAGAGGCCTGTGTGGACCACCCACTTCTCCCCTTCCGCCCCTCCCCTCTGCTCCTTCCGCCTGACATTGTACTGTCCTTGCTGCCTTTTCCTCTTGAATCTTAATAATTGATCAATAGTTTTATACATTCAACCAAAAAAAAAAAAAAAAACCCTGACTAGCATAGAATAGTAAAAAATGCCCCTGTTCTACTCCCTTCCTCCCAAAGTGACCCTGCCTCACCTTCGCTCATGCTCTCAGGATTTACTGGGGTTCAATCTACACCCTGCTCTACGGCCATTTTCCAAGGCATCCTCCTCTCTTACCCTCCCTCCTTACTCCGTGTGAGTGTTCTCTACGTTATCACAGAAAGCTCCTTGCCCCCTGCAGTGGTCTCTGTCTTCCATCAGGCCTGGAGCACCAGACAGTGGTGACCCAGTGGAAGGAGCCGGCTTTGGCCAGGGACCCGGCATGGGGAGTGCAGTTCCAATGCTCACCCCTGGGAGGCCAAGGCTCGGCTACTCACCTTCCAGTTCTCAACTTTCTCATCTATGACAAACCTAGACAGAATATTAAAAAGCAGAGATGTCACTGCACTGACAAAGGTATGTATCGTCAAAGCTATGATTTTTCCAGTAGTTACGTATAAATCTGAAGATCCGCACTACATGAATTCCAGAAGTTCCATGAACTAAAGAAGGCTGAGCGTTGAAGAATTGATGCTTTTGAATTGTGGTGCTGGAGGAAACTCTGGAGAGTCCCTTGGACAGCAAGGAGATCAAACCAGTCCGTCCTAAAGGAAATCAACCCTGAATATTCATTGGAAGGACTGATGCTGAAGCTCCAATCCTTTGGCCACCTGATACAAAGAGACAACTCACTGGAAAAGACCCTGCTGCAAGAGGAGAAGGAGGCAACGGAGGATGAGATGGTTGGAGGGCCTCATTGACTCAATGGACATGAATTTGAGCAAACTCTGGAAGATGGTGAAGGACAGGGAAGCCCGGTGTGCTACAGTTCACGGGGTCACAAGTCAGACACAATTTAGCAACTGAACAACAGACCTGTACTGCCCGTCTGTCATGAGGACTCAAGTCAGTTCAGCTAAAGAGCCTGAGTCCTAGCGGACATTCAGCTCCTGCCAATGCCCTTTGCTGGTTCCTCCTGCCCCTCTTTCTCCTGTCCCTGTGGGCGTTTGTTCTCCATGGACCTGCTGTCTCCACACGTGGTCATCTGGCCCAGCTGTACTGGCCCTTCCTCTGGACCAAGTCATCCGTGATAGCCCCTCAAGATGGAGTTCATTATTGGTCCCCCTCCTTCTTCAGGTACTGAACAACATCTCCTCCTCGTCACTGTGACGTGAGTATGGGGTCAGACCCACCAGGGTTGTAGATTTCTTCCAGTTTCTCTCGGTGTGCAGCTTCCTGAGAAGGGTTCACACCTTCTAATTGCTCTCACTGTGTCACTTCGGGAGTCGCCCAGCTCCCTGAGCCACAGCGAGGTACCCGGGGGACTGGGAGGGTGACAGAGTCCCACATCCTGTGGTTACTGGTACAAAAGATGGAGGCAGGGCCTTCCAGCTCTCCTATTCACAGTGAGCACTGGCGGCTCAGTTTTTAAGTTCTCAGAGGAACTGAGTTTCAACAGTGTCCTTGGGGATACAGGTTTCCATGTGAGAGGACTTGGCAGAGAAGCTATTTCCTTGCAGGTGTCTGTCCTCTCTCTGCATCTCCTTTTCCTCTCTCTGCGTTTCCTCTCCTTCCGCCTGAGTGGCAGGAGTTCTGAGTTTGGGCCCCACCCTTACCCTCTGCCTTGTGGCAGTAGCCTTTCCTGTCTTTTTCTTTCCTGGTATTCCTACCCTTCACCCACAGTCCCAGAATCATGGACCCATTAAAATATAAAGCAGTCAAGAAATGAATTTGTCCAACCCCTTGTTTTAGAGATAGGAAGATTGAGCCCCAGAGTGGGGTGGCTTCCTCCAGACAGAGGTGTGCCCAGAATCCACCAGCCCCCTAAGGGCCCTTGGAAAGATAAGGGGCAGGACATGAAGACATTCAGAAGGAGGCCTTCCTCTTTGCACCCAGGGGCCATAGTAAGCTAGCATTTTTATTTACTCACTACTGAGTGCTCTCGGCTTATTGATGGAGCAATTAAGCTCACCAGATGCAAACTTGGAGGAGGTGAAGTATCAGGTTTTATTCCTAGACCTTCAAGTTTGGTGAGAAGCCATTGTCATCCAGCAAATGGCTAACCCAGCACTTGGGGGCACCTTTCCTGAGGGGGATGCCTCCTCCTGGAGGGAGTATAACCCTCATAGCTTACACTGCTCTGAGGTGCCAGGCACCCCACATCACTTAGTGAGATAAGACAAGCATTCTTGTTTATCTCCAGTGTGCAGATGAAGAATGTGAGGATTAAGCAGTATAGTAATTGGAGTAATTTTCCTAAATTCACAGACTAATAACTGTGAGCCCTGGGAGTCAGCCTGAGTTAGCTGGATCCCAAAGCCTGCCTATTCCACCTCATGTTAGACCGTGAAGATGGACTGGAAAAGGGACCATCATTTTCCACATCCCCAGAACAGCACCAAAAAAGGAGAGTTTTGATAGTGAGAAGAATTCCTGCTGGTTTGGAATGGTTTTGCTAGTGTCCTCTCTAGGCAGGAGTTTGAGCTGAATGACTCTCCACAGGCCCTCTCAGTCCAGTGACTTCCAGACAACTTTATGGAGAAAGGAAGAGCCCATTGGGCTCGTTGCCACTCCCAGATGCCAATGGTGCCCGGGCATGGGATGCATCCAGGCAGCTCAGCCACTTAATGGCTGTGAGCTGGCATTAGACCACCACCCCATCATTGGAAGGACAAGAACTCTAAAGCTTTGTACTCTGGCAGACTAGCTTGGGTCTTGCCAGCTGCCAGGGCCTTTGTGGAACAAAGAAAGGCAGTGCGTTTCTTTCTTTTCAGCCTGTTATTTGAAAGTTGAGTCTCTATCAGAATATCCTGTTATTTGCAACACATGACAAAGCCCAAGCATAAATATGTTACAACCAAAATGCTAATGGCTTCCTCCCACCGTGGCCGTCCACCCTTCTCCATCTTTCCCTCCCCTTCGCCCTTCCCACGGAGGGCTCTGCGTTCCAGGAGGCAGCATCTGAGCTATCCCCCTGCCAAGGGAAGCACTCTTGCCTGTGAGCCTGCGCCTTCCCGCTAGAGAGCTGGTCCAGGCCCAGGGACCATGTGCTCCCTGCACCTCAGCGGGTGGCAGGGCAGACAGGCTCAAGCTGTTGCTCCTCCATCCTGAGGCCCTGCTGGAGCCACCTGCATCTTGGGCAGCTGCAAGAGAGGGATGGGAATTCACTGCCTGCTCCTGGCCAGGTCCAGGCCGACTTCCATTTGAGTTTCATCAACTTTTGTCTCTTTGTGATTCTTTAACTTCATGAAGTATTCCAAACAGGCATTACTAATTGAAATTTAAAAAGAGATGGTAACAGTATGGTGGTTCCTAAAAAAAGAAGAAGAAGAAGATAATTAGAATGACTCAATCATTCCTCTTCTGGGGTATATACCCCGAAGAATTTAAAGCAGGGACTTGAATAGCTATTTGCCCACTCAGGTTTAGAGCAACATTATTCACAAGAGCCAACATTTGGAAACAGCTCAAGTGTCCACTGAGAGAAGAATGGATAAGCAAAATTGGTCTATACATAAAATGGAATAGTCTTTAACCTTAGAGAAGAAGGCAGTTCTGACACGTGCTGCAACATGGATGGTACAGATGAACCCTGAAGATGTGCTAAGTGAGATAAGCCAGACACAGAAGAGTGAGTACTGAACGATCCCACTCTTATAAGGTCCTAGCAGAGTCACATTCATAGAGGCGGAAAGTACAGTGGTGGTTGCCAGGGGCTGGAGGAGGGGAGGGTGGGAAGCTGTTGTCTGATGGATGCAGAGTTTCAATTTGGGAAAGTGAAGAAGTTCTGGAGATGAATAGTGCCGATGTTTGCATAGCGATGTGAATGTACTCACTGCCACTGCGTTGTATTCTTTCAATTTGTTAAAATGCTCAATTTTATGTGTTTTTAAAGCTTTTAAAAGATATTTATTTATTATATCATACAAGGTCTTAGTTGCGGCATGTGGGATCTAGTTCTGTGACCAGGGATCAAACCCAGGACCCCTGCATTGGGAGCAAGAAGTTTTAACCACTGGATCACCAGGAAAGTCCCAATTTTATGTTCAGTTCAGTTCAGTCACTCAGCTGTGTCTGACTCTTTGTGATCCCATGGACTGCAGCACACCAGGCTTCCCCGTCCATCACCAGTTCCCAGAGCTTGCTCAAACTCATGTCCATCAAGTTGGTGATGCCATCCAACCATCTCATCCTCTGTCGTCCCCTTCTCCTCTTGCCTTCAATCTTTCCCAGCATCAGGGTCTTTTCCAATGAATTAGTTCTTCGCATCAGGTGGCCAAAGTATTGGAGCTTCAGCTTCAGCATCAGTCCTTCCAATGAATATTGAGGACTGATTTCCTTTAGGATTGAGTGGTTTGATCTCCTTCAGTCCAAGGGACTCTCAAGAGTCTTCACCAAGACCACAGTTCAAAAGCATCAATTCTATGATATATATATATATTTTTTTTTTTACTGGAATTTTTTAATAAAAGGAATAGCATGTGTGAACATATTCCACAAATTGCCAAGTCCATTTATGTATATCAATTTTCTGTCATTAGTGTTAGGTCTAATGAATGGGCCACCTGTGACTCAGAAAGATTTGGTCTTTTCTAAGGTCATAAATCATGGTCTTTTTATATATATATATTTTTTAAATTATGAAGATAGGAGAACACACTTAGAGGAGACTTGTAAATTACAGAACAAGGTTACATATAGTTCCACTATATATTACAATTTTTAAAGCAGATAAATTAAGATTTTTAGTTGGAATTTCAATATCAAACTCTCAAAAATTAATAGAATGACTAGACAGAGAAGTTGAAGGATACAGTAGACCTGAAAAGTACTGTGAACCAATTTAACATAATTAAGATTTATACAATTTTCAGACAACAGTAGGATACAAATTCTATTCAAGTTCCTCTAGATTGTGAACTAGGAGACATACCCAGGAACATAAAACAAGATGCAAAAATTTCATGGTCTAAAGGTATTGAAATCATATGGAGTGTGCTGTCTTATCACTATGGAATTATGTTAGAAATCAATATCAAAAGATATTTTGAAAATAACCCACATATTTTCAAGTGCATTGGATCACAGTCTTTTGACTCCATATCCAGTGCTCTTTTCAATTACCCAAGATGCCATATACATGGCATATGGTACCAGTGCTTTCTTCTACCCCTATAGCAGGCATCAGTCAACTGATCACTTTTCCTAATGAAATTCAAACATATCCTCAGAATCATTCTCAACACTTGTAGTCACTATCAATCAGTCAGAATTAGTAGGCAAGATGAAGGTTACATCCCATCTCTGTACTTCTACCATCTGCATCAGATTGATTTTTTTTTTTTTTAGTTTAGATGCCCCTGGTTTATCACTACTCACTCATGAAATTTCAAAGGTTCATGAGAGCTGGTTTATAAAAGGCATGACCATCTTTGGAGAGCCATGGAACTAGTTACATAGATTCCTGACCCTGAAATAAGTCAAGTGCTTGCAGCCTTGCCTTAATTGAATATTGCTGCCTTTGACCCCCTCTTTGAGATTGGTCGAGCAACCAGTCTTGCATGGAAGGAACCCCTTACTGCAAGTGGATCTGCAGAAAATCCACTCACAATGGGAATATAAATTGAAGGCCTCTCTTCACTCACCTTCCATCTTGGTCTGACTTAACTTTGATACCAAGTCCTCTAAATTGTCTCCTGCCTTGTGTACAGACCAGCTGACAGGAGAGGATCTGTGACTGAGAGAGGGTCCTTGGTGACCTAGTGGCCTTTTGAACTCCCTCTAGTTAAACATATTTCTGGTTTTTATTTGTGGATGTCCTGGGTTCAGTAACTGGTCATACCTCACTTCAAATCCATTTGAGTTATTAATGCAACTAAAGAAAAGAAGGGAAACAAGATTGGTGTCAATTTCTATTCTTTTCTTTTTCTTTTTCAAATGTTCTTCTTTACTTTGAAAGATCAAAGGAGGGTCAAATAGAACTTTTTTTTTACCCCTTCCCCCATCATAATAGAATACAGGAGGAGAAATTCCTGAACGAAATTGTTCTCAGACATCTTTTTACTTTTCCTTACAGTGACTTGATTGAGGTCCCATGGCTTTAATCAAAGTGTTCAAGGGACACAGAAATAATTCTGTTAAACGAGTTCCTTGCCTCCCTCGTGCTTCCTACTCTAACCATTCCTTCGTCCACATTTTGTGTTATTGTTTTTTATTAACGTGGTTGAAAAAAATATTCTCTCAATGAAGGATTAAGTGAGGCCTGGAGAGAAATGTTATTTTCCAAGCTAATAACGGGATGCTGGCTCAGCTACTCTGCAGCTGACAGACCATCCTGCAGATACGATTGTCCCTTCTCTCCTTCTCTCTTTGCTGAATTCATCCATCACTCTGGGAAAAATAAAAGGCCCAATAAACAAATCAATCAATCCATCATTTTCTCTGAGCTCACGAGGTGCCTACAGTGGCCACACAGTGTTTTTCTGTTCTCACAGTGGTGAGTCTCACACCAGACATCGCAGACCCTCAGGGCCCATTGGAGATGCTGGCCTCTGGCAAGGGAACAGTCCCTGTGGTTGTCATCTCAGCCATACACCCACTTAGGATACTTCTCGCTCTTCCCAATTTTCCCTGGAAGGTGCTCTGTGAGTTCACATTGAGCCGTGTAGCAGCAGCCCGCCCCCTGGGGCTCATTATGGGTGACTCCTTGGGGAGAGGGGATGGCATTGAGGACCATCCACATCTTGGAACAGGTTGGCAGGCAGCTTGCTGTAATATAATACATTTTACTCATCTCCATGTGCCATTTAGCATCCATTCTGCAAACATTTACTGAGTGCCTCTGCAGGGTTAAGAGCAGGGCTAGCCACCAGAGATAAAAAGTGAATATGGCGGGTGTGGCCCCTGTCTTCAAGCTGCATACGTTCAGTAGACTGACGCAGAGGGCCCGGGGCTAGACAAGGTGGGGATCCGGGGCTGTGCTTATTAAATCAGTCAAATGAGGAGGGCAGCACCCACCAGCTATCTCTCACAAGCAGACCTCTGT
The DNA here is from genome assembly GCA_006410635.1 of Cephalophus harveyi. Classification (NCBI taxonomy): domain Eukaryota; kingdom Metazoa; phylum Chordata; class Mammalia; order Artiodactyla; family Bovidae; genus Cephalophus; species Cephalophus harveyi. The sequence continues at coordinate 309,957 of SJYT01079204.1, read as the reverse complement.
GCCACAGTCAAAGCTCCAGTGTGGACCCAGGTGCTGGGTTTGGGCAACAGTCCTCTCTGCAACAGTCCTGGGTTTGGGCTTCCTCTTCCAGATCCGTGTGCGTGTGTGTGTTTGGTTGAGAGATGCACCATTCAACTCTGAGATCTTAGCCTATAAAGAATATGCAACATGCCTGCTAAAGAAAGGAAACCTTATTTCAGTTCAGTTGCTCAGTCGTGTCCGACTCTTTGCGACCCCATGAATTGCAGCATGCCAGGCCTCCTTGTCCATCACCAACTCCCGGAGTTCACTCAAACTCACGTCCATCGAGTCGGTGATGCCATCCAGCCATCTCATCCTCTGTCGTCCCCTTTTCCTCCTGCCCCTCCCAGTATCAGAGTCTTTTCCAATGAGTCAACTCTTCGCATGAGGTGGCCAAAGTACTGGAGTTTCAGCTTTAGCATCAGTCCTTCCAAAGAACACCCAGGACTGATCTCCTTCAGAATGGACTGGTTGGATCTCCTTGCAGTCCAAGGGACTCTCAAGAGTCTTCTCCAACACCACAGTTCAAAAGCATCAATTCTGCACTCAGCTTTCTTTAGAGTCCCAAATCTCACATCCATACATGACCACAGGAAAAACCATAGCCTTGACTAGATGGACCTTTGTTGGCAAAGTAATGTCTCTGCTTTTGAGTATGCTATCTAGGTTGGTCATAACTTTCCTTCCAAGGAGTAAGCGTCTTTTAATTTCATGGCTGCAATCACCATCTGCAGTGATTTTGGAGCCCCAAAAATAAAGTCTGACACTGTTTCCCCATCTATTTTCCCTGAAGTGATGGGACCAGATGCCATGATCTTCGTTTTCTGAATGTTGAGCTTTAAGTCAACTTTTTCACTCTCCTCTTTCACTTTCATCAAGAGGCTTTTTAGTTCCTCAGGGCCCTTATTTTTTGTAGTCCTGTGGTCTGCAGGGTAGCTGAGTGTCTTTGATCTGCATTGTTAGGGTGGGCCCCTCCTGTACTCTGATCCTCACAGTCTTCTGTCTTGGTATAGTGGGGAAGGGCTGGTGCCCGGAACCTGGGGTGGGGGATAAATAACCAACTAAGCACATTCTCCCAAGCTGTCCTGGAGTTCATTAGGGAGACATGAAAGGCAGTGAGAACTCTCACAACTGTTTGCAGGGGGGCAGACCCACTTGGAGGTCCTGCCTTGATTTCTCTCCTGGGCCCCTGAGACCATGAGGTTCTGACCAGCTGAACTGGTACAAAGGTAAGCTTTAGAGGAGGAAGTGCCCATGCTTCTGGGGTTGGTAGCCATGGTCCTGAGAGCTGGGTAATTTAGTGAAATGAGAAACGGGATGTTGTGTCTTTAACATCAGGTCCCTAAAGGGAATATATTTGTTAAACATTATAATTACCCTTCAGCAACTGAACTCCATGGCAAATGAGAACTCAATAGCAATTGAGAACTATATAGCAATTGAAGCCACACCGAGGCCCATTACTGTTTCTCAAATGATGCTTTCATTTAGATAAGGCAGATAATTATACATCTTGATTAGGTCACTGCTCCCAAGGGGATACGGCCGTTCTCAGAATTGGCCCCCTCCCTGTAAATAATGCCCTACAACCTCAGCCATCTCCCAGCTCTGTCTTTCCTCCTTTCTCTCTAGATCTAAATAAGGAGATAAAGATGCAGACGCAGACAGATATATACACATACAGGCACAGCTCCATTTTTCTGTTTTCACACTAAGGGACCCTGAGACAAGTGAGTCTGTGGCCAGGGTGGAAGAGATCAGAACTAATCATAATAATACCACCTTAGGTATTATACGTCATTTTACAAAACATATTTATAGGCATTATTTCTTTTGCTCACTGCCTCAGTCAAATGAGGCAGACAGAATGGATATTAGAAACCTTGATTTTTGTTTTCTTCTGAACTAGGAGGGAGCTGGACTAAAACAAAACAAAACAAAAATCTCAGATGCCTTCCAGCTGCAGTCTTGCGCCTATCTCTGTGACCCTTTTACAGATGAGAAGACTGAGTCTGGGGAGACATGGCTTTCTTAGGACCACCTGGCTCCTTGAGATGTCAACTTGAGTATAGAGCCCAAGTCTTCTGATTCTGGTGTTTTTCCCTCTATATGATGCTCTGCCCTCCAATGGATTCTAATTGCATTCATGATGAAACTGAACACCACGTATGTGGCCTGCCAGATCCTGGCCACTGGGGCCCCTCCTCTTCTCCTTACCTGCTCTGTCCTGGAGGAAACAGCCCACCCCCCATCCCACCCCTGAGCGACACCAGTTGAGAGCATGTCATCGATACCCATTGGCAGAATTCTTTAACATTTTTCCCCCACAGGACTTGTCACAACTGTAACAACTCATTTGCAAAAGTTTAAAAAAAATGAGGGAGAAAAAAAAGCATGTTTCACCCCTTTATCTCTAGCACCTGCCAGAGTTCCTGTCATATAGCAAGGATCGAATTAATATTTGTTGAATGAACCTGTGCGTTAAGGAATTAACTGTGAATAAATAATGGCCTGGAACCTCTGAAATCACCATGTCTGAAGACCCTGTAGAGCTAATTACTTCCAGAGAATTTAATAAAACACAATCACTTCCTCTCTCCTTTTTTTTCTCCCCCAACACTCTCCTCCCAAACTCTTTGGCAAATTTCTTCTATATTTAGAGGCCCTGCCACTATCTAGTTAGACCTATCATACCTATTCTTCATGTTTTATTCTCCCAAAACATGTGGGTCCATTGTTTTGAGATCACTTGTTCGCATAAAGGACATTCTTTTGAGACAGTTGGGCTTGAAACCCCCCTGGTTTTCAGAGGAGAAACCTGAGTCGTAGACACTGTCTACAGAAGACAAACATCTGGGTTACATTGGAAGCAGAAAAAGAAAGGATTCATATATTTCAAAATATCTGGATAATTAAATAAACTTCTCCAGTCCCTTCCAGATGGTTGATGCCACATAGATGCAGCCACGGAAATATTTTGTTTCAGGGTCTAAAAAAGAAGTGAGTGGTGGCCGTGGAATTTGCATCTTGTTCACAAATCCTCAACTCCACGGAGGTGCGCTGACTGGGAAAATAAATATACATGTCATTGTCCTTCCGTCCAGGTGGAGTGCTCTGTGCTCAGCCTCCTGCTTTTTGGCAGAAAAGGCCCTGTAATTCCTCTCTGACTTTGGCCTCACAAAATCCTTCACTCTAACTTGGGCTCAGCCCAGCACTCTTATGCAGTTATTAGTGCTGCCTGTGGAGTTCTAAGACCACCGGGCCTACACACAAATCTATAGAAACACACGAGGCAGTTTCCAAACACTGCAGTAAATTCCCCCTGAAGAGTCCGCCGTCATGGGGGATCTTAGGTTTAAATGGCTTGCATTGGAGGCAAAGAGAAGGCCGACTTTCTCGGAACTGAATGAAGAGGGAGATGAGAAGCTCTTGATTTTTTCTTGGGAAACGTTCCGAGCCCCTCTTCTACCTAAGACCAAATGTCAAAGACTCTGGCTGATCTTTGTGGCAATGTGGGTAGAGAGACAACGTGTGAATTTTGGTGTGTTGATATCTTAAGATTCCCCAAAGTGGACATGGATTCAGAGGCTACCTACTACACAACTCCTGGGGGGCATCGTTACAAAAATAACCCATATGATTGTGTTCCCAAGAGCTATGTCACATCGTGGCATGGGGGTGGGGACATTCTTTCCTCAGTATGAGGAGTTTTCCTTGAGTCATGCACTTCTGACCATCAGAAGAAGGTGAAGGAAGCCCCTTGCAGAGGGGGATCACAAAGGTGAGAGGATGTGGAAGAGAGGACAGGGAAACGCAGGGAGCAGAGCTTTGCACTCAGCACACCACGGCGGGTCACACCTTGGCTGAGCAGTTCTGGCTCATCAGCCACCTTCTCTTTACCACCGTGGTCTGTGCAGAGTTCATGGCTTCCTGTGAGAAAAAACGACTGGGGAGTTCTGCTGATTTTGATGGAGGTGTCTCTGGACACAAGGCTCTTATGTCTGGAAGAGACTTCTGGCTGAAAAGCCCCATGTCCCTCCTGCCAGTCTCTCCATTTGGATGCTGCTGCCCGTGAAAGCAACGACGTCGCCTAGAATGTTGATGTCCTCGGTTGGTTCCCAACCTCTCCTTGGGAATCCCTCCATGTGTCTCTGTCTCCTTTCTTCTCTAATGAGAATTCCTCCAGAAGCATTTTTGACTCTCTAACACATGTTCAGAGAAGAAGAAGGTCAGTTACCATCATTCCTATGAGAGCCCCTCACCTAGAGAAACAGCCCTAATTCAATCTCACCTCCTATTTTTTGTGTGGGTTAGAGCTTTGACAGGTTTTCTGTTTGACCTTTAAAAATCCCCTTTGCTTGCCTCTGGACATCTCAGGACTTGCTGAGGATTTGGAACCAATATTTCCTGAGCTAGAGTTATTATCCAGCCATGTCCTTGTTCCTGGATGGTGGATTCTATGATACCCCCCCCCCCCCCCCCCCCCCCCCTAAAAAAAAAAAAACGAAAGGGCTACTCCCTTGTGGTCTTTCCTGCTGGCTCAGCGGTAAAGAATCTGCCTGGAATGCAAGAGATGGGGGTTTGATCCCTGGGTCAGGAATATCCCCTGGAGGAGGGCACAGCAACCCACTCCAGTATTCTTGCCTGGAGAATCCCACGGACAGAGGAGGCTGGTGGGTTACAGTCCACAGTGTCACAAAAGAGCTGGTCATGACTGAAGCCACTGTGCATGAACACACACACTCCCTTGCAGAAGTGTGCCATTCTGTCTTTTGCTTGATTCAGAGTAGAAGTGAGAATATAGGAATATTTAAAACGCGAACCCCTCCACTTTTGTTTTCTAAAAACAGCATTGACCGAATGCAGGAAGTTCATCTTTAATATCACTGTTTATAAGCTGTTCAGCAATGTTTACTGTGGTTATAATTGGTATCATTAAGCTTAGGTGACATTATTAATGCTGCTGATTAAATTGCTGTAAACCTAACTTTACCATTAACACTGACAGGCACGTCTGAGCTGCCGGTGTTCACACTGGATCACTGGGGCAGGGAAGCAGACTCGGGGGGTGCAGTCGGGAAGGAAAAGGAACCCGAGTTTCTCACCCACCTGTAGGAGCTTCTAAGAAGTTCCAGTTCCAAACACCTTCACTATTAGTCAAGTGTTCTCACTTTCTGTAGCAATTGTTTTGAGAACTGGACATCCTGCTTCTGCAAAAGTGAAATGAAAGTGTTAGTCACTCAGTCGTGTCCAACTCTGCAACCCCATGGACTGTAGCCTGCCAGGCTTCTCTGGCCATGGAATTCTCCAGGCCAGAATACTGGAGTGGGTTGCCTTTCCCTTCTCCAGGATATCTTCCTGACCCAGGGATCGAACCCTTGTTTCCTGCATTGCAGGTGGATTCTTTACCGTTTGAGCCACCAGAGAAGCACTTCTGCTCCTGTGAGTGCACTTTAAAAAGGGCTCAGGGCCGGTGCACTGGGACGACCCAGAGGGATGGGATTAGGGAGGAAGTGGTTAGGGGGTTCAGGATGGGGGACACGTGTACACCCATGGCTGATTCATGTGAATGTATGGCAAAAACCACTACAATATTGTAAAGTAGTTAGTCTCCAGTTAAAATAAATAAATTAATTTAGGAAAAAAAATAAGAACAAGAAAAAAAAGAGAGATATCAAATATTCCCGTTCTTGCTCTCCCGTCCCTGCATCTGTCCTTCCTCCTCCCTTCAGACCCCTCCTCAGTTGTCTGCTGCTGTGTTGGTGTCATTTCTCAGACTGCAGCCTTGTCCACCTGTTTGTTAATTTACCACTTAAAATTCTGTACCCCGTGGACAGTCACTTCCCATTCTCCCCTCCCCCCAGTGGTAACCACCATTCTGCTTTCTGCTTTTATGAGTTTAACCACCTCATATAAATAGAATCATGCAACATTTGTCCTGTGACTGATTTATTTCACTAAGCACAACGTCCTCAAGTTTCACCCATGTAGCATCTGATAGGACTTTCCTCTTTTTGATAGCTGAATAATATTCCATTTTATGTATATACCACATTTTCTTTACCCATTCATCCATTGATGGACATTTAGATTGTTTTTACCTAATGCTGCAATGACTATGGGAGTGAAAATATCTCCTTGAGATATTATTTTTAATTCATTTGGATAAATCCCCAGAAGAGGGACTGCAGACTCTTAGGGTAGCTTTATTTTTAATATTTCACCTCCATACTATTTTCAACAGTGGCTACACCATTTTACATCCCCACCAGCATAGCACAAGTTTTCCAATTTCTCCACGTTTTAACCAACACTTGCTTTTTTTCTGTTTTTTTTTTTTTGTTGTTGTTGTTGTTTGTTTGTTTTGTTCCGTTTATTTGTTTTATAATGGCCACCCTAACAGGTATGAAATGACTTTCATGATTAGTGATGTTGACATCTTTTCATATGCTGGTTGGCCATTTGTATGTCTTTTTAAGAGAGATGTCTGTTCAAGTCCTTTACCCAGTTTTAAATTGGATTGTTTGAAGGGTTTGGGGGTTACTGAGTTCTTTAAGTATTTTGGATTAGTTCCTTATATATTAACTCTTTATCAGATATAGGGTTTGTGGATATTTTTATCACACCTTAGATTACCTTTTCGGAGAAGGCAATGGCACCCCACTCCAGTATTCTTGCCTGGAAAATCCCATGGACGGAGGGGCCTGGAAGGCTGCAGTGCATGGGGTCGCTAAGAGTCAGACACGACTGAGCGACTTCACTTTCACTTTTCACTTTCATGCATTGGAGAAGGAAATGGCAACCCACTCCAGTGTTCTTGCCTGGAGAATCCCATGGACGGGGGAGCCTGGTGGGCTGCCGTCTATGGGGTCACACAGAGTCGGACACGACTGAAGCGACTCAGCAGCAGCAGCAGCAGCAGATTACCTCTTCACTTTGTTAACGCTTTCCTTTGCTGCACCAAGCTCTTAGTTTGCTGTAGTCCTACTTGTCTATTTTTGCTTTTGTTTCCTGTGCTTTGGTGACATATCCAGGAAATCATTGCCAAGACCAATGTTATGAAGCCTTTCCTTTATATTTTCGTCAAGTGTTTTATAGTTTCAGGTATGACATTTAAGTCTTTAATCCATTTTCAGTTCAGTTTTGTGTCTGGTATAAGGCAAGGGTCCAGTTTCATTCTTTTGCTTGTAGAGATCCCAGTGCTATTTGATTAAGAGACTGTCCTTTTCCCACTGAATTTTCTTGGCACCATTGTCACAGATTATTTGACCATCTACATATATGCAAGGGTTTATTTCTGGGCTCTTTATTTTGTTCTATTGGTCTGTATGTCTAGCTATATGCTGGTTGGTGGTTTAGTCACTAAGTCGTGTCTGTAGCCCACCAGGCTCCTTTGTCCATGGGATTCTCCAAGCACGAATACTGGAGTGGGTTGCCATTTCCTTCCAGTACCATGCTGTTTTCATTACTGTTGTTTTATGAAGAAAAAGTTGGAAAGTATAATGCCTCCAGCTTTGTTCTTTTTTTCTCAAGATTATTTGGCTAGTTGGGGTTCTTTGTGTTTGCATGTGAATTTTAGGATTGATTTTTCTATTCCCTGCAAAAAATGCCTTTGGGATTTTGATAGGGAATGCACAGAATCTGAAGATCACTTTGGGTAGTATGGACATTTTAACAATATTAAATTTTTCAGTTCATGAACATCAATGTCTTGCTATCTATCTCTTTTATAATTTCTCTCAATATTGTTTTGTAGTTTTCAGTTTACGAGTCTTTCACCTCCTTGGTTATATTTATTCCAAAGTATTGTATCCTTCTTAATGGTATCATAAATTAGATTGTTTTCTTAAAGTTCTTTTCAAGCAGTTTATTAGTGTGTAGAAACCCAAGTGATTTTTGTATGTTGATTTGTTTTCTACAAATTTGCTGAATTTGCTCATTAGTTCTACCCTTTTTTGTGTAATCTTCAGGCTTTTTTTGCATATAAGATGATGTCATTTCCTAATATCCTTTCTAATGTGGATGCCTTTTATTTCTTTTTCTTGCCTAATTGCTCTAGTTAGGACTTCTAGTATTATGTTAAGTATAAGTGGCATGAGTGGGCATCCTTCCCTCATTCCTAATCTTAGCAAAAAGCTTTTGGTTTTTCACTGTTGAATATTATGTTAGCTGTGAGGGTTTTATATATTGGCCTCTATTAAATTGAGGCAATTTCCTTCTGTTACTTGTTTTTGAGTGTTTTTATTATGATAAGATGTTGAATTTCATCAAATGTTTTTCATCTATTGAGATGAACATGAGATTTTTATCCTTCATTCTATTAATGAGATGTGTCACATTGATTGATTTTTGTGTATTGAACCATCCTTGCATGACAGGAATTAAATCCCTCTTGGTCATGGTGTATGGGTTTTTTTTTTTACTATGCTGTCGAACTTGGTTTGTTAATATTTCACTGAGGATTTTTGCATCTATATTTGTCCAGAAATGTTGAGTTATAGTTTTCTTATATTGTCTTTGTCTGGCTTTGAGGTCAGAGTAATATTGGTCTCATAAGATGAGTTTATAAGTGTTTCCTCCTCTTGAGTATTTTGGGAAATTTTGAGAAGGATTGACACTTCTTTAAGTGTTTGCTAGAATTTTTCAGTGAAACCATCTGTTCTCGGACTTCTCTTTGTTGGAAGGATTTTATTTCTAATTTTTAAAAATTTACTCTCCTCGCTCGTTATAGTCCTGTTTAGTTTTTTTGTTTCTTCATGAATTTGTAGTGATAGGTTGTATACTTCTAGAAATTTAGCCACTTCTTTTAAATTATTCAATTTGTTAGCATGCAGTTGTTCAAAGTAGTCTCTTATAACCCTTATTTCTATGGTATCAGTTGTAATGTCTCCCCTTCCATTTCTTATTTATTTGACTCTTCTCTCTTTTTTCTTCGTCTAGCTAAGAGTTTGTCAATTTTGTTCATCTTTTCAAAAAACCAACTTTTAGCCTCATTTTTTCCTATTGCTTTTCTATTTTGTTTATTTCTTTTCTAGTCTTTGCTATTTCCTTTCTTCTAACTTTTGGCTTGGTTTTTTCTTCTTTTTCTCGTTCCCTGAGATGTGAAGGTAGCTGTATTTCTGAGGTCTTACTCCACCTTTCTCAAACACTTTTTTCCCCTGGCCTTGGATCTCCTCTCTCTCTTGCCTCCTCCCTTCCCCTCACCCATTCCTCCTCTCTCTTTTCCTCTGCTTTTTTCTTTCTGCCTCTCTCTCCCCTCTTCCCTCCTGGCTACCTCACTGTTTGCTCCTTCTCATACCCCTTTACTGGAATACTTTGGCCCATCACCCTGCACCTATTCTTTTCTCTAACTCACTACCTGGAGTGGGGAGGGTCTCATTTAGTTCCTGTCTTCAAACACCGTCTAGATGTTGGTGATTTACAAAAATCACATCTCCAGGCTCATATCTTTCTCTTGAATTCCACACTCATTTACCCACATGCCTGCTCAGCATCTATACTTGGAAGTCTAATAAAGATTTCAGACTTAACATGCCCACTGTTCAACTCTTGATTTCTCTGTAAATCCTGCCCCATTCCCAGTCTTCTCCAATAAGTTCACGTCAGTTCCACTCTTGTTGCTGAGGCCATACTTTGGAGTTATCCTTGATGCCTCTCTTTCCGTCACACTCTACATTCTGTTGACTATAACAGTCTGCTTTATCTGTCTTTCAAAGATGTGCAGGCTCTAACCACTTCCACCATCTCTGGAAGACCCATCTAGTTGGGTCACTTTAGCCCAACTCAAAATATTCTCTTGCCTGGACTAGTACAATAGCTTCCCCACTGGTTTCTTTGCTTCTTCCCATCCCACCATCCCAAAGTCGATTCTCATCCCAAAGGCAACCAGAGGAGACCTTTTAAAACATCAGTGGAATTGTGTCACTCTTACCCTCAAAATCTCCCAGTGGCTTCCCTTCTCACGCAGTGTAAGATCCAGTTTTCATGGTGGCCCTTGACATCCCCTGCCAGATGGCCTCCTGCTCTCGCTCCAGATTCTCTCCCTTGCTCTGTAGTTTTCAACCATGTTTGGCATCCTTGCTGTTTCTTCAACACATCCTTAAGACTGCTGCTGCATTCGCTGCGTCTTCCTTCCGTTCCTTCTTCCTGGAATTCTTTTCTCCCATGTGTCCATATAACTAGCTCTCTTCCTTCTTTCAAGTCCCACTGTCACTTTACCCTGTTCTGTAAAGCAGCCAAACTCCCATCTCTCGCACTCTGTACCCCTCTTTCCCAGGCTTATTCTTTTCACAGCACTTAGAAACACCTGACATAGGAAGTATTTCTATGCCTGTTTGTGACTGCCTGTCTCTCCTGCCATCAGGATATAAACCACATGAGAACAGAGATGCTCTCTTTTTCATTGCTGTATCTCATACCTAGAACAGTGTCAGACACATGGTTAGTGCTAGATAAATGTTAATTGAATGAATGAATGAAAGAAAGCGTCTGCTGAGCCCCTGATGGTCTCATTTGTCTGGATGTTATATGGAAATGGTGATTGCTATTGGGTGCATTTCTTGCTCATTGCCAGTGGGACTTGCCCTTCAGCTAATGAAATCTGACGTCAGCTGTCTTGGGGATTTATCAGTTAGGATGTTTCGGTTGCAACTAAGAGAGGCTGACTCGGGTTATCTTAATCAAAAGGAGAATTTATGGGGAAGGAGATCAGGGCCTCTCAGATTGATGGGTAAGCTGGAGGAGCAGGCTTGCATGGAGCTCAGGAATCGGGGCACTGTGGCAGCTGGAAGTGTGACAGTCATCTTTCAGCAAGAACATCAGCTGGATGTGCTGTCTCTGCCATGACTCACCCCTGCCATCCTGAGCAATTTCTAACCATCCTTCATGTGCATTGCCTGCTGGAGATCCAGATTCGCTGAAGCAAGACTCCATTGACTAGGCCAGGTCCCCAGATGCCAGAGGCAGGAAAAGGGGGTGTCTGGCTCCTGCTTCCCAAGTAGGGGCACTTGGTCCTGCCTGCCACCAAGACCTCCCTTAATGGAGGGTTTCTCTGAAAGAGGGGGGTGCTTGTATCCCGGAATACCCCCCAGTGTATAAGTCCAGTAGAGGAAGACATGCATTTGCCTGATCTTTTACCAATCCTTGTTGCAAAGCCACTCAAAGACTCATTTACCCTAAAACCACATCGGTGCTGAAAAGGGACTCGGGGATCTTCTCCACCTTTTCCTGGGGCTGTCAGCAAGTTGCCTCCCAGGAGGCCTTTGTGGGACTTCAGACCATTTCTCTAATTCTCTGCCTTTGCCGCATCTGTACGTGCTGGTTGCTAAGCAGGGGGAGGAGCTAGAACATCTTCCTTTTTGAAGGAAAAGAATCCCTCTCCAAGAGCTTTCCTTGCCTAGATTAATTAGACCCATCTGCAGAGCAGGGGTGCATCAGAGACACACACATATGTGTACAAACAAATACACCCACAGACCCATGCACTAAGCAGCCTGCCCCTCGTCAGTAACCTACACATATTAGTACTAAACAACACTAATGATAATGACAGTGCTTTCTGATCAAAAGTTATTTTTATGAAAGACACTAGCCTACCACCCTCCACCATCTGAATGTTCTATTCCCTGATGAGAAAAGCAGAGCTGTAAGGCACAGCGGGAAAAAAAAAAAAAAAGTGAGCACAAAGCACATCCACTCCAGATCACCAAGCCCTAAAAAGATGTGAGACCCTAGTGGATTTAAAAAAAGAAAAAAAAACTCTTCCTGGCTTAATTGTGCAGACCATGGATCTAAAAGGACATGATGCCTGTTGGTGAATTTCAGCTCATCCCTGATCGAAACCCCTTGTTAAGCACATGTTCAGTATGCACTCGTGTGCACACACAATCTGTGGGTACCCCCAGCTCACAGGCGTGCACAGTTCGGGCTGTAATAATTCAGATGCCATTAATCCAATCCCACCAGGACAGTTGTTCCTTTGATGTTCCCTTGGGGGAACATTCCAAGAGGTCCCCTCTCTTATTGATGTGGGAGTCTCTGGGGGCCAGTGAGCAATGAGGGCATGCGTTAGGGTGGGGAAGAGGAAAAAAAAAAAAAAACCTGGGTTCGGGCTCCATAAGGGAAACAGATCTGCCATGAAAAGAGCACAGACATTCAGGAGGTGCAAAGCCTTCAAGAAGCATGACAGACTTGGTTCATGCCAGACAAGAGGGCCCCCTCTGTTGAGACCAGGACAGCTGGGATCCCATGGCAGGGCCAGGCAAGATACGCTCTGTCCTCTGCCTCAGATTCCCCCTTGATTAGTGGAGGGAGTACATGCTTTCTATGCCTCTTAAGATAGAACCAAGGCATTCTTAGACTTAACCAGTCAAATAAGAACAGTAGAAGAAGCTACACTTTGCCTCTGCAAAGTGAGATCCAGCTTGTCTGTTTCTTTTTGTTTTGTAACAAGGTTTCCCTCCAGTTTCAGGAAACTCCATACCCTAAACACACTGAACTTGCCAAACAGATATTTCAAGGTGTAATACTCTGTGTTGGATGGGGAAGGTTCCTAATGAATATAAAAAGAAATTCAGTTCGTAAACATTAGATTTACAAGCAACTTTCCTACGTACATCTGTGGAATTGAGTACACCAACATGTGATTAAGTAATAACAATAAGATTATAGCAATTGGCATTACACTGATGCTAAGTTTGTACCATAATAATTAGCCCTTACATGTGTGTTAATAAGGGCACAAACACATAGTTAAGAATGGATCTCAGAACAACTTAGAAAGTAATCACAGGAAGTATTCTGGGATGGAGCCATAAAAACCAGGCCAATAATATCTGCCAGCCACCCAGACATTCTGTTATTTGATAAAGCTAATAATGCAAAACTTATTGCTATAGCAGAAACGTCATAAAAATGTAGTAAAAATAAACAAGCACATGGCTCTGGCAGAAGAGCTGAAAACAAGTGTGGAAATTGAAGGCATCAAAGGAAAGCCAAGAAGCATCTTGGCAAGTGGGAGCGGGAGATGTTCACATATATGAGTGGAAAACCTTAAGGAATTTGGGATTTTTTTTCATGTTTGAGCAATATTTTGGGAAGTGGTATTTTATACATACTTGTCCCTGTACCAAGAAATTTCTCTTCCCAACATTATTTTGTAACGTACTTGACTGGTAAGATCTGTTTCCGTTATGATGCCTTTTAGCAGAAGTACTGGATATTTTTTAAGCACAGGGAAGGGGAGAAGACACTCATGTTATGAAACCTTTCTCTCGCCATTTACCTGCAATTGCTTGCATTAATTCTCACAGCAATCATGACTGGAAGGAAAGGGTTCCAGTCCTCCCTTGCAGAGGAGGAGGCTGCAGCTCTGGGAGGCTGATCCCGTAGCCGGGTGGCAGAGATGGGTCTGACTCCAGAAACCACGGGCTTGACCATGGCCTTCGTTGCTTCTTATCCTACTTTTCATTGGAAATTGCAAGAAGAGAACGTGATTCTGGCGGGACCGAGCACCGCTCAGCAATGTTCATGAAGGTTCCTTTTCCCATTCGGTGTGTGGACTCCTTCCTGCGTTCCTTCCCTGTTCTGACCATGCTGCTGGCCTGAGGGGCAGTCAAGGATTGACCAGAGGGAGTTATTTCCCAGAGTCTGGCCACTGGGGAGGGGATGGGAGGAGTTTCGAAGGCCAAGGCCAACATTACTTCATGGCAAATAGATGGGGACAAAATGGAATCAGTGGCAGATTTTCAGGGCCAGGCAAGATACGCTCTGTCCTCTGCCTCAGATTCCCCCTTGATTAGTGGAGGGAGTACATGCTTTCTATGCCTCTTAAGATAGAACCAAGGCATTCTTAGACTTAACCAGTCAAATAAGAACAGTAGAAGAAGCTACACTTTGCCTCTGCAAAGTGAGATCCAGCTTGTCTGTTTCTTTTTGTTTTGTAACAAGGTTTCCCTCCAGTTTCAGGAAACTCCATACCCTAAACACACTGAACTTGCCAAACAGATATTTCAAGGTGTAATACTCTGTGTTGGATGGGGAAGGTTCCTAATGAATATAAAAAGAAATTCAGTTCGTAAACATTAGATTTACAAGCAACTTTCCTACGTACATCTGTGGAATTGAGTACACCAACATGTGATTAAGTAATAACAATAAGATTATAGCAATTGGCATTACACTGATGCTAAGTTTGTACCATAATAATTAGCCCTTACATGTGTGTTAATAAGGGCACAAACACATAGTTAAGAATGGATCTCAGAACAACTTAGAAAGTAATCACAGGAAGTATTCTGGGATGGAGCCATAAAAACCAGGCCAATAATATCTGCCAGCCACCCAGACATTCTGTTATTTGATAAAGCTAATAATGCAAAACTTATTGCTATAGCAGAAACGTCATAAAAATGTAGTAAAAATAAACAAGCACATGGCTCTGGCAGAAGAGCTGAAAACAAGTGTGGAAATTGAAGGCATCAAAGGAAAGCCAAGAAGCATCTTGGCAAGTGGGAGCGGGAGATGTTCACATATATGAGTGGAAAACCTTAAGGAATTTGGGATTTTTTTTCATGTTTGAGCAATATTTTGGGAAGTGGTATTTTATACATACTTGTCCCTGTACCAAGAAATTTCTCTTCCCAACATTATTTTGTAACGTACTTGACTGGTAAGATCTGTTTCCGTTATGATGCCTTTTAGCAGAAGTACTGGATATTTTTTAAGCACAGGGAAGGGGAGAAGACACTCATGTTATGAAACCTTTCTCTCGCCATTTACCTGCAATTGCTTGCATTAATTCTCACAGCAATCATGACTGGAAGGAAAGGGTTCCAGTCCTCCCTTGCAGAGGAGGAGGCTGCAGCTCTGGGAGGCTGATCCCGTAGCCGGGTGGCAGAGATGGGTCTGACTCCAGAAACCACGGGCTTGACCATGGCCTTCGTTGCTTCTTATCCTACTTTTCATTGGAAATTGCAAGAAGAGAACGTGATTCTGGCGGGACCGAGCACCGCTCAGCAATGTTCATGAAGGTTCCTTTTCCCATTCGGTGTGTGGACTCCTTCCTGCGTTCCTTCCCTGTTCTGACCATGCTGCTGGCCTGAGGGGCAGTCAAGGATTGACCAGAGGGAGTTATTTCCCAGAGTCTGGCCACTGGGGAGGGGATGGGAGGAGTTTCGAAGGCCAAGGCCAACATTACTTCATGGCAAATAGATGGGGACAAAATGGAATCAGTGGCAGATTTTATTTTCTTGGGCTCCAAAATCACTGCAGATTGTGACTGCAGCCATGAAATTAAAAGACGCTTGCTCCTTGGAAGAAAAAAATGACAAACCTAGACAGAATATTAAAAAGCAGAGACTTCACTTTGCCGACAAAGGTCCATATAGTCAAAGCTATGTTTTTCCCAGTAACCATGTATGGATGTGAGAACTGGACCATAAAGAAGCCTGAGTGCCAAAGAATTGATGCTTTTGAACTGTGGTGTTGGAGAAGACTCTTGAGAGTCCCTTGGACTGCAAGGAGAGCAAACCAGTCAATCCTAAAGGAAGTCAGTCCTGAATATTCAGTGGAAGGACCGATGCTAAAGCTGAAGCTCCAGAACTTTGGCCATGTGATGTGAAGAGCTGACTCATTGGAAAAGACCTTGATGCTGGGAAAGACTGAGGGCAAGAAGAGAAGGGGGAGGGCAGAGGAAGAGATGGTTAGATGGCATCACCGACTCAATGGACATGAATCTGAGCAAACTCCGGGAGATAGTGAGGGACAGGGAAGCCTGGCATGCTGCAGTCCATGAGATTGCAGAGTTGGGCACAGCCTAGTGACTGAACAGGAACAAAAGCCAACAGGGCTTCCAACCCCAAAGCCCCCTGTTCCTCAGCATCCACAAAAAGCCCCAGCACCTCCCCATGCCGGTCAGGTCAGCCTTCACGCTGCCCAGAGTCTAGAAAGGTGAGGCCAGCTCCCTCCCTGGTCCCCACTCTCAGCATCTGAAGTCTTCTCCCCAGCCTCAGGAGGGCCTTGCTACTTTGAGACCCAAGTGCTCAGTCAGTGAGGGGCCCACAGATGCACCAGACGGGCCTGCGGTGGCCTCTGGGCAGTTTATCAAAGGAGCAGGAGAGGGTAGAGGAGGCGGCGGCAGAGGACAGCTGTGTTGACGGTCTGAGTGGGTCACAGGCCCTCGGGTGGCCGCCAGCAGGGGAGTGGGAGGCTGTGAGGAGAATACCAAGTTCCCCCTTGCAGGGGCCTACTCCAGCTGAAAGCAGCCTCCTCGCCCCTAAATCCAATTAAAGGCCGATATTATGTCAGTGGAAATATATGCCAATCCTAATATAGTCTAATAAGCCTTAAAATAGCACTCTGTAAGTGGAAAGCCCTGTGCTTTAATTTGATTCGTAGCCTAATAACAGGCTTAATAAGAGGGAATTGGCCCCCTTTTATTTTCCAACTGGTCTCGGCATGCTCTTTTCTTCCCCTCTTTCCTTGCCTCCACTTTCTCTTTCTCTGGAGCTCCGTGGGGTGAGCCTGGAGAGGTGGAAGCCTCAGAGCTTCCAGCTGAGAGGCTCCTGGTCCTGCCGCCTGAGGGAAGGCGGTCCTGGCGCCTGACAGGACTCTGGGTCCTTTATCCCAGGCTCGACTCATTCCTCCCCTGCACAGGCAATGGGGGAGATGGAAGTGAAGTTCCTCAAGGCAACGAGAGGGGCCTTATCACTCCCTTCTTCTGAGGCCTGGGGGTCTTCCCTCCTAGGACAATACAGCCAGTAGCCAGTCTCACGTGCCCACTGCTGGAGCTGACGGGATGGATCCCTGTGGGCAGGTCTCATGAACACTGTCTAGAAATTGATTCAAAGACTTGATTTATAGAACCTTGGCCCAATTCTTGACAGCAAAGGAGTCCCAAACATTTAAAAAGCAGAGTTTTAGTGTACACATTTTTTTGCAGCTTTATTAAGATATAATTCACATTCTATACAATTCATCCATTTAAAAAGTACAATTCAATGGCTGTTAGCATAATTACAGAGCTGAGCAACCATTGCCACAATCAATTGTGGAACATTTTTTATTATTCTGAGAAGAAACTCCATAACCTTTAGCCATCACCCTCCTCCAACCACTATGCCTCTCAGCCTTAGAAAACCACTAAGCTTTTTTTTTTCTTTTTAAAAAAACTTTTTTAAATTTATTTTTTGACTGCACCTCACTGCATGTGGGATCTTAGTTTCCCGACCAGGAATCAAACCTGCACCCCCTGCAGTGGAAATGTGGAGTTTTAGCCACTGGACCACCAGGGAAGTTGCAGAAAATCTTTATAGATTTGCCTCGTTTAGATGTTTCATCTGAGTGGAACCATCCAGTATGGGGTACATTGTGACTGAGTGCTCTCATGCAACACAGTGTTTTCAACGCTCATCTGTGTTGTATCATGTGTCAATACATCATCCTTTGTTATTGCTAAATTATATTCTGTTATATGAATATAGCACAATTTATTCACCCATACTTCATCTGAAGGACTTGTGAGTTGTTTCCACTCTTTGGCTATTATGAATAAAGCTGCTATGAACGTTTGTGTATGGGCTTTTGCCTGGGTATATGTTTTCACTCCTCTTGGCTATATACCTAGGATTTGAATTTGGGGATAATACAGCCAATCTATGCCAAACCATTTAAGGAACCGTCAGGCCATTTTCCGCAGTGGCCGCCTCCTTTGCCTCCCCACCAGCAATGTGTGAGGACCTCTAGTTTCTCCACGTCCTCACCAGTACTTGTCATTATTTATTATAACCATCCCCCTCCAAGCGGGTGTGAAGTAGAGTCTCACTGTGGTTTTGATTCAGATTTTCCTGAATGGATTTAATGGACTCTTGGTCTAAACTGGTCTGTGAGGAATGAATGCAAAGCTCAACTGTGATGATTGTTGGGCTTTCCTATTGGCTCAATTGGTAAAGAATCTGCCTGCAATGCAGGAGACCTGGGTTCAATCCCTGGTCTCCAAGATCCCCTGGAGAAAGAAATGGCTACCCACTCCAGCATTCTTCCCTGGAGAATTCCATGGACAGAGGATGCTGGCCAGCTACTGTCCACGGGCTTGCAAAAAGTCAGACATGGCTGAAAAACTAACAGTCTCAACCTTTTTTTTTTTATAACTATTTTACTGTGTCGAGTCTTAGTTGCAGCACACGGGACCTTTCTTCGCGTTGCCCAGACTCTCTAGTTGTGGCACACAGGGTTAGTTGCTCCACAACATGTGGGATCTTAAGTTCCTCAAACCCGTGGGTCCCCTGGATTGCAAGGTAGATTCTTAACCACTGGACCACAAGGGAAGTCCCTAACCGGTTGATCTCGAAGAGGCAACTGTTCCTCTGAATCCCAGTTTCCAGATTTGTGAATTGGAGGTTGTGAATGGGAGGTTCATGACCTTCTCAGGTCATGAAGTTTAACAGAGAACGTAGAGGAAGCAGCCAACTTGCGAAAGGTAGGCACACAATCCGCCTTCCTTCCCTTCCCCTACCCGTGGTGCTTAGATCTCCATTTTCCTGCTGGTACCATAGGAATGATATGTATAGGTGCTCTACTGATTTTACAACAAGGTCAGGAGGAAGCATATAACTTTAATAAGAGAAAGAAGGTGATGATGGATTGAGTTGGGACAAAGCAAAAGAGTGTTTGATGCCAAGATAAATTGAAGTTTGTTTTTTTTTTTTTAACAAGGAGAATCAAAAGGTGAGGAGTGACATAATAACCATCTTCAATATAAGAGAGGTTATTACGTGGGATGGTGACCAGCTGTTCCCCATCTCCACTAAGGACATCAGAAGGAAAAATGCATTTAAACTGTGAGAAGTAGTCTGTAGCTTAGTTATTAGGAAGAACGCCTTTGCTGTCAGGGTCGTGAAACATTGGAATGGGAATTTATCAAATTTCCTGTCCCTGAAGGCCTCTCCAAATTTGATAAACTGCACCCGGGATCATGAATGAGATGCCCGGAGGCAGGTCCTTCCATCACAAAAGCACTGCAATTCCTGGCAGTGCTCGCCCGTGGTAGCGCTCCCCGTAAACCCGCCATTTGCAATGGGTAGTGTGGTGGTGACCCCTCCACTCCCCCCTCCACATCCATCCGCTGCCCACCTCCACCTCCATCCCCCCACCCCACGCCCAGTTTCAGCCGGATCTGCCTGCTCTCTCTCTCCTCACCCTAAGTCGTGGGGGAGTCACTGCTCACTGTTTCAATAGTGAGTGATGTGGTTTCCATACATAATCCCAGCTTATAACTTCTTTGGCAGCCTCTGGGTTGAAAGGTGCTTTTAACAGAGAGGGAGAAAGAGAGCTAAATAACCCTTTTATTTAAAACACACACACTTTTAAGACAAGCTCAAATGTTTGGTCCTTTAATTGATGGCTCACTGTGGCCATGATTGTCCTTGGCAGATCTTTTGAGTTTGGGAACTTGGCTGGCAACTTCTGTTTTCAGGATGAGCAGATCAAAGTGCAGGTTTGGGGAAGGCATAGCATTAGGATCAAAGAGGGAACATCTCCGGCTTGGGTACTGCTCCCACAGTCCTGTCCCTGTCTCTCCGTCATGGGCATCGCTGTGGCTTCCACAACAAGGTCATCCCACCTTCCTCCCTTGTAGTCTAGTGACCAGGAATGCAGGGGCTTCCCTGGTGGCGCAGTGGTAAAGAATCCGCCTGCCAGTGCAGGAGACTCGAGGGGTGCAGGTTCAATCCCTGGATCAGGAAGATCCCCTGGAGTTGGAAATGGCAACCTGTCCCAGTATTCTTGCCTAGAAAATCCCATGAATAGCGGAGCCTGGTGGGCTACAGTCCATAGGGTCACAAAGAGTCAGACACGACTGAGCATGCGCACGCGCACACACACACACACACACACACACACACCAGGGGTGTAAGGAGGATTGTCTCCGCTCTCCAGGACCACAGTAGATTCCCATCAACCAAACCCAGTGGGGCGATTCTTCCTGCCTTGTATAACAAAGTTTGTTCCAGATAACCCTAAATCAATAAGTGCCCAGAATTTCCCAGGCCCCAGAGGTTGGGGCTTCTGCCAACCCACCTCCACATCTCCACCTCTCATATTTTGGGCTGTGCTTTCTTTTTTACAATTAGATTTGGGAGGCGGACTGCACTGCATGGCTTGTGGGATCTTAGTTCCCTGACCAGGGATTGAACCTGTGCCCTTGGCAGTGAAAGCCCAGAATCCTAACCACTGGACCACCAAGAAATCCCCTGGGTTGTGATTTCTTTGCCTTCTCTTGGCTGCAGTGGGTCTAGATACAGGTTCCCTCCCCACCACTGGGAACCGTCGGGGGGGACTGAGGCAGCCAGAACCCCTGGGACCATCTTCCTGCCCCTGAAAGCAGTCCTGCAGGTTACCTCAACACTTTCTACAAATATGACTTCTCTACAGGCATCATGATGTGAAAATCCACACCCAGGAGAAGAGGTTTGGATGAGATGGTGGGCAGGCATTCATTCATCCCTTACTCCTGTACTCAGGGATTTTTCAGCTGTGTCCTCAGACTGAGCTTCCCTCAGTGGAAGGCTAGAGGGCAGCTAGAAACATATTCCCTGGTAGCTCAGCTGGTAAAGAATCTACTTGCAATGCAGGAGACCCGGTTTGATTCCTGGGTTGGGAAGTTCCACTGGTGAAGGGATAGGCTGCCCATGCCAGTATTCTTGGGCTTTCCCGGTGGCTCAGCTGGTAGAAAATCCGCCTGCCATGTCAGAGACCTGGGTTCGATCCCTGGGTCAGGTAGATCCCCTGAAGAAGGGAACAGCTACCCACTCCAGTATTCTGGCCTGGAGAATTCCATGGGCTGTATAGTCCATGGGGTCGCAAAGAATCAGACATGACTGAGTCACTTCCACTTCTCAGAAACATATTAGGGCTATCTGGGTGTTGCTATTGTGTTAAAGAGTCAGAAACCCAGGCAAAGAGGTCACCTGGGCCAGGTGGCTCAGTTAGCAGTGGCAGGGCCAGGGTGTCACTCTTTCCCCCTCTTCTTTCCAGCTGAGTGATGGGCCAGTGGGCAAAAAGGGCAGGTTTACAGCTGATCCTCCTACCCCAGAAATCATTTCTCCAACACCAGTGAAAGGAAAAACCACGAGGCAAATGAGACTTGCACCTCCTTCCCTGCCATGCTTTCTCCCACATCTGGCCCAGAAGAGTCACCCC
Source organism: Cephalophus harveyi (assembly GCA_006410635.1). Classification (NCBI taxonomy): domain Eukaryota; kingdom Metazoa; phylum Chordata; class Mammalia; order Artiodactyla; family Bovidae; genus Cephalophus; species Cephalophus harveyi. The sequence goes on along the minus strand of SJYT01079204.1, from coordinate 288,741 downwards.
TGGGAAGGCACCCAAATCATACTGTCTGGCTGTCCTGTGTCCTCGCACACACACACACACACACACACACACACCAGGGGTGTAAGGAGGATTGTCTCCGCTCTCCAGGACCACAGTAGATTCCCATCAACCAAACCCAGTGGGGCGATTCTTCCTGCCTTGTATAACAAAGTTTGTTCCAGATAACCCTAAATCAATAAGTGCCCAGAATTTCCCAGGCCCCAGAGGTTGGGGCTTCTGCCAACCCACCTCCACATCTCCACCTCTCATATTTTGGGCTGTGCTTTCTTTTTTACAATTAGATTTGGGAGGCGGACTGCACTGCATGGCTTGTGGGATCTTAGTTCCCTGACCAGGGATTGAACCTGTGCCCTTGGCAGTGAAAGCCCAGAATCCTAACCACTGGACCACCAAGAAATCCCCTGGGTTGTGATTTCTTTGCCTTCTCTTGGCTGCAGTGGGTCTAGATACAGGTTCCCTCCCCACCACTGGGAACCGTCGGGGGGGACTGAGGCAGCCAGAACCCCTGGGACCATCTTCCTGCCCCTGAAAGCAGTCCTGCAGGTTACCTCAACACTTTCTACAAATATGACTTCTCTACAGGCATCATGATGTGAAAATCCACACCCAGGAGAAGAGGTTTGGATGAGATGGTGGGCAGGCATTCATTCATCCCTTACTCCTGTACTCAGGGATTTTTCAGCTGTGTCCTCAGACTGAGCTTCCCTCAGTGGAAGGCTAGAGGGCAGCTAGAAACATATTCCCTGGTAGCTCAGCTGGTAAAGAATCTACTTGCAATGCAGGAGACCCGGTTTGATTCCTGGGTTGGGAAGTTCCACTGGTGAAGGGATAGGCTGCCCATGCCAGTATTCTTGGGCTTTCCCGGTGGCTCAGCTGGTAGAAAATCCGCCTGCCATGTCAGAGACCTGGGTTCGATCCCTGGGTCAGGTAGATCCCCTGAAGAAGGGAACAGCTACCCACTCCAGTATTCTGGCCTGGAGAATTTCATGGGCTGTATAGTCCATGGGGTCGCAAAGAATCAGACATGACTGAGTCACTTCCACTTCTCAGAAACATATTAGGGCTATCTGGGTGTTGCTATTGTGTTAAAGAGTCAGAAACCCAGGCAAAGAGGTCACCTGGGCCAGGTGGCTCAGTTAGCAGTGGCAGGGCCAGGGTGTCACTCTTTCCCCCTCTTCTTTCCAGCTGAGTGATGGGCCAGTGGGCAAAAAGGGCAGGTTTACAGCTGATCCTCCTACCCCAGAAATCATTTCTCCAACACCAGTGAAAGGAAAAACCACGAGGCAAATGAGACTTGCACCTCCTTCCCTGCCATGCTTTCTCCCACATCTGGCCCAGAAGAGTCACCCCTGGGAAGGCACCCAAATCATACTGTCTGGCTGTCCTGTGTCCGTGCTTCTGTGCAGGGGAAGTCTGGTTCAGACGAGTACGCTGGTGGCAATGGCATGCCTCTGAAGGTCACATGCTGCCTGGAAAGACGGGGAAAGGGGAGAAGGAGAGGGTGAAGTCGATGGAAGAACAAGGACAGCCCTGGCATGAGGGTAAGAAGCTTGGTGTGGAATCTGGGCTCTGCCGCTACCTGCGGAATCCCGGGCAGCTACCTGCCCTCCTGGAACTTAGATATGGTTCGCAGACACTTCTAAGAGCACACCTGTCCCCCGGGGGTAACCTGCTCCACACCAGGCCCTCAGACAGCCGTCACTTCTGTGACCCGCCCAGCACTTCTTGCTTGGCCATCTTGGGCATCTAAACCCTTCTCCAGAAATACCTCTTCACTGGACTGGCATTGATTTTTTTTTTTTCCCCCACTGATTTGATTTTCTAGCCCCTTTCTTGAATCTTTGTTCCCCTTTCCCCTTCTCAGCACAAATGCTCACCCACAAACACACACACATCCCACACACACCCGTGTACAAACTGGCTCACACTTAGGAGAATCCAAACTTCCTGACAGCTACTTGCTCTCTCTGCCTCTTGCTTAGTTTCCAGGTGATGAAACTGGCCTTGGGCCTGGGTGGTTGCCATGGAGACACATCCCAGCTTCCCACCCCACATCGGCCCTCAAGCTCTTCCCGGCAACCTTTCTGGGCTAGAAAAGAAAGATCCGGCGTTACCCTCTGCTTCTCCTTCTTTGCAGGGAGAGGATTCAGCTGAGAGCACTTTGATGCTTACCTAATCCAAGTCTTTGCGCTGGGGAGAGGGCAAACGGCTGGCAAAAAAAATATCCAGGAGGTTTTTTTGTTTGCCTTGTTGTGGTTAGCTAATTATTCCAAGCAGTGATCAGAGAAAAAAGAAAAAAAAATGGAATCAGGGTAGCATACATGTTATCTATATTTTATCATCTTTGGCAAGGTCAGTAGAGGAATGCATTTTTATTTCTTCCTCTGACCCTTCATTTAATGTCATCTTCTTACTGCTGAGCAAATCTTACCACCTATTGATATCACCATCAAAAAATATCTCACCTTCTCATTCACGGCTCTGAATAGACAGCTCATCAATGCTATCTACCCTCACCTCTGCAAGGGCACATCCTCCAGGAGCTTAGATTGGTCCAGATTTCTGGTAATATATGTGTGTGTGTGTGTGATTTATCCAGCACTGCTTTCTAAGCATCTCAAAGGACTTTCAGTTCAGTTCAGTTCAGTTCAGTCACTCAGGACTTTAGCCAGTGTCTTATATAACCCAACCCCTTTGGGTAGGAGAGGGAAACTTCTTGCAAAGTGCAAGTGAGGAATGGCATGTCTTTTCAGAGAGTTCAGGAAATTAACTAGGTTGAAATCTATCGACCACAAAGAGAAAACTATCTAGGTTTCCTGATTGTCCTGTAACTTTTCTGGCATGCTTGGAAAACAAGCCTACTGCAAAAATTCTAGCCCTGAGACTTACTTTACAGAGGGAGGGGGGTGGGGATTAGCACTGGATGGGGAACTTAACGGTAACCTGGGCTTTAATCCTGCCTCCTCCATTCTGGACTTCTCAAAGGCATATAATATTTTCAAACTCTGGTTTTAACTTTTTTTTCCCCCCTTAAAAAATAACTGAGTTGAAATACCTACCTGCCTCCCCTCTAAGTGACCCAAAGATGTGAAGATACTTTGTAACCTTCAAGGCATGCTAGAAATGCTAAGATTAATTAAAGCCATGAGACATTTTCTTTGGTGCTGACAACCATCCTGTGAGGCTGGCATTCATGTCTAGATCAGAGACATCAGACAGCTTGCCCAGAGTCGCTCAGGTAGCAGGCAGCCGTGTCTGGACCAGGATGGGCTGACTTCAACTTGAGGGCTTTTCAGCAGCCCACAGCTGTCTCTGGGAACAAGGTGAAGCCAGCACTGAGACTCAGTCCCCGAGAGTGGGTCATTTCAAGGTCATCCCAACAAACAGACCGCTGTACCAGCTCTGGAATTAGATGCAGCTCCGGTGACCAGGAATTAGAGGAGCCTTATGGCTTCTGCAGCAGATGGGGAAAGAGGAAAAAAAGGAACAGAGTGGAGAGGACAGAGAGTAGAGGAAGCCGTGTGAATGCCCATGCTTGCCTGGAAGAGGGGAGGGTGATGAGCCACGCTGGAGGCCTTTGAACCAGAGAAACTGTGTGTCTTTATCTCTGTCTCTACAATTTATGGTCCAGCTGGGTTCACTCGCAAGGCTGGGGCTGCTCTGGCGCTGCCTGAAGAGTTACTCTCGGGGTAAGACACTGGAACCCTGGGGCCCTGCCAGGAGCATAATGTAGCCATGGTTATTGGAGGGAAGTTCCCAAATGGAGTGAGTTGCTGGCAGAGCCCAGAAGATTTAGAGGGTGCGACTCTATGGAGTTTCCGGAGCAACCAAGCAACCAACTGACCTGAACTCACGTGTTTAGAACCGTGGATTGTATCCTCTCCTTTCCTGGTGGTTTCAACAGATGCTCCTCTTGATTCATTCATTCATTCACTCACTCACTCATTCATGTATTCATTCTACAACAATGTAGGTTGTTGTTACAACTGTAGATGAGATATAACATGTCTTTCTACAGGAGAGTTCCACATACTGGGTAAATTTGGGCTTTCTTGCCCTCAAGAGATAAGAGTCAAGTATTCATATTTAATTAATGCTTGTATAACAAGCACCCATGTGTACAAATTATTAGTTTGCAATTGTCTATAAGAAATATGCAAGGATATATAAATTATTACAGTTCATCACTGTCCAAATAACTTTTTGCAGTTGCTCATTAAAAAAATAATAATTTTATTTATTTATTTTTGGCTGTGCCAAGTCTTCATTACTGTGTGGGCTTTTCTCTAGTTTCAGCGAGTGGGGGCTACTCTCTAGTTGCAACGTGCAGGGCCCTAGGGCATGCAGGTTTCAGTACTTGTGGTGTGTGGACTCAGTAGTTACGGTTCCCAGGCTCTAGAGCACAGGCTCAATAATTGTGGCACACAGGCTTAGTTGCCCCAAGGCATGTGGGACCTTCCCAGACCAGGGATCAAACCCTTGTCTCCTGCATTGGGCCGATGAATGCTGTTTACCACTGAACCACCAGGGAAGCCTTGGAGTTGTTCATTGACTGAGATAAATGATGATATTCTGGAATGTCAAACTAGCAGAAATGTTAGTTAACCAATGCTGATTGTATGTGTCCTTAGAACTCTAATATTAAGTAGCCAGTCTTAATTCATTAAGAGTCTAGACTTTAATGCCTGTTTTGTTGATTATTAGTTTAGACACAGTTCATCCATGGGATTTCACACCTACACCCATTTCCAAAAGGAGTTATTGAAAGATCTAAGATGCGTACATGTATGCATTTCCATGTGTTCATTTCACCAGCGTTTATCGATTGCGGGTACGTGTCCTGGTGGGGAAGTATTTATTATGGACGTATTTCTAATGAGAAAGCTAAGATGTGATATTCTAGAGGGCATATTCAGCCCGTCTTTATTGTTGTTGTTTAGTCAGTAAGTCCTGGCCAGCTCTTTTGTGACTGCATGGACTGCAGCCCACCAGGCTCCTCTGGCCATGGAATTCTCCAGGCCAGAATACTGGAGTGGGTTGTCATTTCCTTCCCCAGGATATATTCCTGACCCAGGGATTGAACCCATGTCTCCTGCATTGCAGGTGAATTCTTTACCATCTGAGCCACCAGGGAATCCTCCTGCTTCTGTGAGTGCACTTTAAAAAGGGCTCAGGGCCCAGGCACTGGGACGACCCTGAGGGACGCGATTGGGGGAGGGGTAGGAGGGGGTTCAGGAGGGGGGACACATGTACACCCATGGCTGATTCATGTGAATGTATGGCAAAAACCACTACAATGTTGTAAAGTAGCTAGTCTCCAATTAAAATAAATAAATTTACCAAAAAAAAAATAAGAACAAGAAAAAAAAAGGGATATTCCCGTTCCTGCTCTCCCATCCTTGCATCTGTCCTTGCTCCTCCCTTCAGACCCCTCATCAGTTGTCTGCTGCTGTGTTGGTGTCATTTCTCAGACTGCAGCCTTGCCTTCCTGACCCAGGGATCAAACATGTGTCACCTGCATCGCAGGTGGATTCTTTCCCTCTAAGTTACCTGGGAAGCCCACATGGTGCCTCTCATTTCTCTTCTGAGGGGAAGAAGGGAACTCCTGCTGTGTTTTGTATTTAGACACAGGATCCCTGCCTGCCTTGGAGAAATCCTTTTCCCCTAGTTCAGTTGAAAGGTGAGTTCTGCTCGACTCCATCCTTCCTTGAAATATAATTAAATTGTAATATAGAAAGAGCGCTCTGAAGAGAGAGGTAGAAATACAGTATATTCCAATGAACAGCCACTGGGACTCTGCATTCAGTCATAGAGATGATGGGACAACATTGGAACATTGTTGTTCCAATGATGGAACATCTCTATCTCCCTAGAGATGATGGAACAGTGTCTTCCTAAGGAAGAAAGAGGAAGGAGAACGCTATAGTCTGGCACCAAGAAAGCGTGTAAGGGGTCTGGAGGCTGACCCTCGCCTGTAGGGGTCAGTGCTGACTATTTCTGGTGCAGAGAGTAGGCACAGTACAGCCCTTGGTCTCCAGGAGCTGAGACTCTAAATGTTCTTCATTGGAACTGGTTTCCCCACCCCAATCTCCTTGCCCCCAAGAGCTCAGTGTTCTTCTGAATTTTTTTGGTTGCAGATCCACACCTCAGAAGTCCTTTATCACATTGTGCCATACACAGGAAGTGGCCATTTCTGTGGGGCATGTTGAGGCTGCCTCTCCAAGAACTGAGGGGAAAAACCAGGTCTTCACTCACCTGTGGTCCCTTCCCGGTGGGGACATGCTCATTTCAGGTGACTTTTCTGGAAATCATGGAATCTATTCCTCTGCCGCAGGTAACAGCTGCCCTTGTGTCATCCTGATAAGGCACAGTGGTCAAGTTGGCAGCTTCTGGTGGGAGTGAGGGAAGGTGACCACTGGGTCTGAGTGTCTGTTATCAAGAGATGGCACCTGCTTTTGCACTGAGCCTCTTCTTCCAGGGTGCTCAGGCTGGCCTCAGATTCCTGCTTCTTCTCTTCCCAGTGTCTGTTTTTTATTTAAATTAATTTTTATTGAAATATAGTTGCTTTACAATGTTATGTTAGTTTCTAGTTTCTGCTGGACAATAAAGTGAGTCAGCTATATGCATACATATATCCCCTCGCTTTTGGATTTCCATCCCATTTAGGTCACCACAGATCACTGAGTAGAGTTCTCTAAACTATACAATAGGCTCTCGTTAGTTGTCTATTTTACACCTAACATCAATAGTGTATATGTGTCAATCCCAATCTCTCATGTTATCCCAACCCCACTTCCCCCCTTGGTGTCTGTATGTTTGCTCTCTACATCTATAGATTCACCTATACCATTTTTCCATATATATGCATTAATATATGGTATTAGTTTTTCACTTTCTGATTTTTTTCACTCTGTATGTCAGTCTCCAGGTCCATCCATGTCTATGTAAATGCCACAGCCTCATTCTTCTTATGGCCGAGTAATATTCCATTGTATATATGTGCCACATCTTCTTTATCCACCTGTCTGTTGATGGACGTTTAGGTTGCCTCCATGTCGTGTAAATAGTGTAAATAGTGCTGCAATACACATTGGGGTGCGTGCAAACAAAGCAGTTGACAAAAGATTAATTGCCAAAATATACCTGGTGGCTCAGATGGCAAAGAATCCACCTGCAATGCAGGAGACCCAGGTCAGGAAGAACCTCTGGAGAAAGAAATGGCTACCCACTCCAGTATTCTTCCCTAGAGAATTTCATGAACAGAGGAGCCTGGTGGGCTACAGCTCATGGGGTCCCAAAGACTCAGACACAACTGACTGACTAACACTTTTACTTTCGTGCAGCTCAATATCAAAAAAACAAAAAACCCAACCAAAAAATGGGGGAAGACCTAAATAGACATTTCTCCAAAGAAGACATAAAGATGGCCAAGAGTCACATGAAAAGATGCTCAGCCTCATAAGTTATTGTTGGTGTTATCCAGTCCCTAAGTCTTGTCTGACTCTGCGACCACATGGACTGCAGCATGCCAGGCTCCCCTGTCTTTCACTATCTCCAGGAGTTTGCTCAGATTCTTGGCCATTGAGTCTGTGATGCTGTCTAATCATCTCATCCTCTGTCACGCCCTTCTCCTTTTGCCTTCAATATTTCCCAACATCAGGGTCTTTTCAAACGAGTTAGCTCTTCACATCAGGTGGCCAAAGGCTGGAGCTACAGCTTCAGCATCAGTCCTTCCAGTGAATATTCATGGTTGATTTTCTTTAGGATTGATTGGTTTGATCTCCTTGCAGTCCAAGCATCTCTCAAGAATCTTCTCAAGCTCCACATTTTGAAAGCATCAGTTCTTTGGGGCTAAGTCTTCTTTTGGTCACTAATTATTAGAGAAATGCAAACAAAAATACAATGAGCTATCACCTCACACAAGTCAGAATGACCATCATCAGAAAATCTACAAATAATAAATTCTAGAGAGGGTGTGGAGAAAAAGAAATCCTCCTCACTGTTGGTGGAAATGTAAATTGATACAGCCAATATAGAGAACAGTATGAAGATTCCTTATAAAAAAAACTAAAAATAGAACTACCATTTGACCCACTAATCCCACTCCTGGGCATATACCCAGAGAAAACCTTAATTCCAGTGTCTCTTTAAGCCAGATGACTCTGGAAGCATGACCCTTCCCTCTTCAAAGGACTAAATTTTCAGAAGACCTTAAGGCTCCTGGGAAGAACAGTGCAATCATGGTTATGAAATGGTCCGGACAGAAAGTAAAAGGGTGGTTGCCCGGGGCCACAGGGAGGGAGGAACGGGAAGTTGTTTCATGGATCCAGAGTTTCAGTCTTGTAAGATGAAGTGGATGGATGGAGGTGATTGTTGCACAACTATGGGAATGAACCGCACTGTACCCTTTAAAAAATGGCTAAGATGGTATATAGTTTATGTTTTGTGGGTTTTACCACAATTAAAAAAAATTTTTTTTAAAGACTTTCCACTGAAGTCACACTCCGACTATATCATTTCAAAGTAGCTTCCTTTCTTCCTTTTATAGTTTATTTTTTCTAGCCTTAAAAACAACTTACTGTTTTTGGTGGATCCTCAGCACTGGAACCTTGAATCCTGTTTTTCCTCCTCATTCCCAGGAGACCCTGCCAGACCCCAGGGTCTCTCAGGCCTCCATAAACATCTGAGGGAAAACACTCACTGGACTAGTCAACCTCCTCCAGGCTCCCTTCTCCTTAAAGTGCATTACGTGTCCGACTCTTTGTGACCCCGTGGACTGTAGCCCTCCAGGCTTCTCTGTCTCTGGGATTCTCCAGGCAAGAATCCTGGAGTCGGTTGCCATTTCCTCCTTCAGGAGATCTTCCCGATCCAGGAATCAAACCACCACCTTCTGTGTCTCCTGCATTGCAGCAAATTCTTTACTCTCTGAGCCACCGGGGAAGCCACCTGCTCCTTAAGCCAACGTGCAAAAGTCCGAGGTCACGGGTACTCTGGCCTATGAGGGGATCGGCAGGAATGCTGGCCTCGCATCTGTGCCCCCAAATTCCTGAGCCCAAGAAACAGGAGGCAGACCTCTCGCTTTGGGTTGTCTTTTCAAGTACATTAAAACCCACCCTTGTTGGTGGCATGAAATTCTAAAGCCTGGCTTAATTTATAATAACAGCAACAATCACAGAAGCTTCTTATTTTGTAGCCAAGATGAATCTGTTTGCAACTCATTATATTCACAAAACCTTTATTTTCCTAAGTATGTTACAATGGCTTGTGAATTCTATTGTTATTATTGGCATTGTTATTCCTACTTTGATCCATGTTATTATTTTTATTGAGTTGCCTTTTTCTTTAGCTTTCAGTAATGTCTTAAAGGCTTTGTTTTATTTATGCTCATAAATTTCTTAGCGGCAGGAATGATTTTTCTGATGTTATGGGGAAGAGGGATAGTAAGAGCAGAGCAAGACGAGCTGGTCTCCTCAAAGCCACATCAATGCCAAGGGAAAAATCTGTGGTGGATGGATTCATTCATTCATGTCACACTGGCTCACGGAGGGCTCCTTTATGCCTGTGTGATGCCGATGCTCAGGCTGCTAAGAGGCAAAATGATTACAGATGGGGCAATGGTGTCACCAGACTTTGGTTCAATGAAGCCCATTTTGGTGCAGGAGTATATTTAGTCAATAGCTTGTGTGAATTTGGCAACGGTATTGTTTATATCTCCCTCATTAGATAAGAATAGCACCCACTTGTATATAAAATGTATGTATTAATAGTAAACACTTATCTTAGCTGGCACATAGTAAATGCTCAATACATGTTAACTGTGGTTGGTTGATCTTCCTTAAGGAGCTCATAACCCAGAAAAGGGGCCAGACCCTGGAGTCCCCAGAACTGTGCTATGAGGGAAGGGGTCAGGGCCATGATGGGAAAGGAAAGTGAAGTCACTCAGTCATGTCTGACTCTTTGTGACCCCATGGACTGTAGCCTGCCAGGCTCCTCCATCCATGGAATTTTCCAGGCAAGAATACTGGAGTGGGTTGCCATTTCCTTCTCCAGGAGATCTTCCCAACCCAGGCATTGGAACTGGGTCTCCCACACTGCAGGCAGATTCTTTACTGTCTGAGCCACCAGGGATGCCTGGTGAGGGAAAGAGTCAGGGCCATGATGAGGAGACATCAAAGTGTGAGGACTGGTCCAGGCAGAGGAGAGATGGCTGAGAGGCTGTTTGCCAGACAGAAAAAACAGCAAAAAACAGCTCAGTTCTGGCCCAGAACTGAGCAGGGGTGAGTGTGCGAATGCATGAAGGGAAATCTGGCTGGAGCACTGGTCTTACAAGTGGGGCCAGGGCCTGAGGCTGAACGTTGATTGGGACCATTCTGCAAAGGGCTTGAATGCCATCTTAAGGGCTTTAGGTTTTACTGTATTTTAACACACATTTTCCTTCACCTTTTAAGCATCTCCAAACTGAATACATCTTACAATCAATGTGTTGTCATAGTTAATTGCCAGCATTTTTTCCTTTCTTAGCAGTACACAAAATTACAGTGTACTGTATAATCGGTGCCTCCGATTACATGAAATATGGCGTGTTAAAGGCTGCAGGACCCAAGGCCTGATTGGAGAAAGCTTCATGTTGTTATTGTTTCCTTTCCATTCCAGTGACTTGTTCACTGCTGGTAAACACATGCCCAATTGTGCTCAATGTAATCAGTGCTGATAAAGGACAGGAGTCCTCCCAACACTTAAGAGCCATTGTCTCAGCGGAGGTCCCTGGATAGGGTTGAGTCCCTACCCAGGATGAACTGTCTTTCTTCAAAGAGCCGCACATGGAAAACAAGAAGTGCAGGCAAAGCAGCGAAACTGCTGAGAAGAGATGCAATATGTTCCAAAGACGACTTACAGGCCGCACGCAGCACCCGCTGTCTTGTCCTTCACACGGACTTATCCCTGTGCCCCTTGAGATGGTCTACCACTTCCTCCAAGAGTGGGTCTCCCTATCTGTGTGCAACTGCTGTGGATTCTGCAGAGTTAAGAACCTGGGCACAAAAACTGAATTGAAGGGATGATGCTATGGAAGGGAGATTTTTTGCTTTCAGTCTCTTGATTCTTCAGAGCGCCTTCTGTCTCCTCCCATGCATCTTTATGCTTCTGTTTTCTGCCTCTCCTCCTTGAGGAGAGCTATCCTTGGAGTACAAGCAATCAATGGGCCTCCTGGTATGAGGACAGGGACCGGGAGACAGATAGTGAAGAGGAACCTGGAGGTCCCACTAGCTGATGCTCAGAACTATCTGAGGCTCATCCCGGCAACACAAGCCCCACCCTTCCCTGGTGGCCCAGGCTGGTTGCCTAGCAACAGTGCCCTCTGCTCTTTTCATACAGGCTTCTCAGCATCACTTCTTCTGTGTGCTTCCCTCAGACCAGTCCACGAGGTTCATTGTATCCAATTTTTATTTATTAATACAGTGAAGATAGGTGAGAGAAGTGTGTGGTATGATTTTCCTTGGATATTCAACCCCTTAAGTTCCGCTAGGCCCCTAAAGGTAGAGTTTTAGTGGACTGAATAGAATCCACTGGACTCTCAATCTCAGCTGTATTACAAACTCACTACTACTCACTGTGTATTACAGTCTCACTGTGGGACTGGCTAAGAGCAAAGTTTATGGACAAGACCTAAAGAGATAAAAAGATTCACTTGGGATCTGTAGGGCCCCGGATTCCATCCTATTGGCATTCCCCTGCTATAGCCAGGCAGAGAAGTTGAGCAGTTCCAGTCCTGGTCTGTATTATTTATCACATATGATATGTATGTTCTTATAGGGTCTTTGGTGAGATGTCCTCACTATGAGGTTCAGCTTCTATGCTAGGTCTTTTCAGACAAGAAACACTGGTGGCTCTTTCCAATGCTTTCAAAGAAGCTTCCAGTAAAATCCAATCTTCTGTAGTCTTGCCACAGTAAGTCCTGAATGCAGGCATGGGATGTATTTCAGCATCTAAACCAAGTGTGGGGGCCCTGGAGTATTCCGTCCTAAAAAAAGATGGAAAACTTAGGTCTAATCAGTTCCAATTATCGTATACAAAGAAGGAACAGGGGTGGAGTGGGGAGAGGGAGGAGAGGAAAGCTACATTATTAAGGTTTACTTATTTATATGTGAGGAAATACAGTCATAATTGCTGGTTTTCCTAAGGTGGAACACAATTTCCCCTTTTGTATCAATGCTTTGCATATAGTATGTACACAGTACCTGTTTGTGAAAGAAAGAATGAAAGGAATCTACTTCACTGGCTTATTAAAACAAAACTTTTGATGGGACAAAACACAGAAAGGTGAGCTGTGGAGAACATGATTGAGAACTGACATTAAATGTGAGCTGAGAAATTATTTCAAGAGATAAACGTTCTTTTTTTTTTGGACCTTGTGCAGTAGGAAACTTCAGATTGGGAACTGGGCAATAGAGACTACGTCAGTGATCTCCAGCCTTTTTGGCACCGGGGACTGGTTTTATGGAAGACAGTTTTTGCACGGATGGGGCGGGGAGTGGCGATGGTTTCAGGATGATTCAAGCACATTGCATTCATTGTGTACTTTACTTCTGTTACTATTACATCAGCTCCACCTCGGATCATCAGGCATTAGATCCCAGAGGTTGGGGAACCCTGGACCAGATCATAGTTCTGACATCAGAATTTTCACTTCCAAAAAAGTTTGTTGTGGGTAGGAGATCCCTGACCTCTGGCCCAGATGTAACATTCTGTGAGTTCTGATGTCAATCACTTTTCTCTCACTGGGTCTTAGTTTGTCTGGTCTGTAACACAGCAAAGATGTTGCTCACTCTGTATTTACAAGGACCCCTATGGATCCTGGGCTCCTTGACACTCTAAATGGGAGAAGCTGTGTCTCATCACGGACGGAGCCCTGGGCTTCCATTCCTCCTCTTCAGTCATCGCATCCCTTGAGGGGCCTGGCATGGAAACCAGTGATGGGTGGTCAGGGTCCTCTGGAGAGCGTGATGTGAACCAACCTTCTCCCCTCATTTGGCACATGGACAGCCCAACATGCAAGTGCCACTCTAGGATGCTGTTTTGCGTCCCAGAAATGTGTCTTCTTGGGGGAAGAAAAGGACTATTTTCTATAGGAGCTGAGTGCCAGATGAGAGAAGTGGGTGGCTGGGGTCATCAGTTTCCACAGTTATTATCCGAGAGCAGATCTGGTTCAGTGTTGCGTTCCCAGAGCCAGACCGTCCCCCACACGCAACAGTGTTTACAGTGTGGTCACTAAGGAATTATCTGTTGAATGTTGAGCATTGTAAGACATTCCACAGCTAAACCAAGAAGATATCTGGCTGTCTATAGAACATCCTCATGTGATTTGGAGGGTGAGAATGTTAATCACTGTGTAAATATCTGAGTAATTGCTGCACTGGCAGCATTTTTAAGACAGTTTGTCCTGAAAGTGTGGAGCAAGTCGTTCTCACCAGTTACATTTCATCCAGACTTAATAGCTGGTTGGCTTTCACACCATCAGGAGGTATTCTCTATCTCTTTTCAATGCCATTCTCTATAAAAGGGAGGTTGACATCTGCCTTTTATCAGTGTATTTCAAAACATTTGGGGGTCCTAGAATTTGAAAGGGCCTCTCTGACCTGCTCAAGAGTCTCTGCCTCATTTAGAGGCTAGGAGGGATTGGAATCCGTCGGGGTCCCTGGGCTGGTGGCAGGGCGCGAGCCAGCTCTCCTGTCTCCTAGTCTGGTGCTAATTCTCCAAGGCACACAGTAACCTTCAATCCTTGCAGACATTGGAAATTTTAAGAACTTGCCCTCGCCTCAGTGTGCAGCTGCAACATGAGATGAGTGGAGGCTGAACATGTTTGTGAATTTCAGAGAGCACCTCACCTTTTGAGAGGTGGAGAAATAACAGGTCTCCACAGTATGTCCATAGAGAGTGTGCTGAGGAGATGTTTGCCCTCCCCATGACAGGAAACAGACCTACCTTGCACCAGGAAGGACTTAGGGCAGATCTTCAGGAGAACTTCCTGGTGCAGTGAACTCATCGAAGGTAGATCTTACCAGCTGCAGATTTAGGCAGCTGTTGGCAGGGCTCTCTGTTTTCTCCCAAAGTGCAGGAGAAGCCCCCTTCGTGAGCGAGGCACGTTTACCGAGCCTGGAAATATGTCCTAAGCAGGGCTCATGTCCCGAGGCTCACTGTTTTCTGCTCTTTGCTGAGCAGCCCTGGTTATGTCATTCCGGATCAAGCCAAGCCTGCCAAAACCGTGGAAGCTGCCTTGGCTGTCTTTTCTTAGCAATAGGTCAGGAAGAGAGCGATCTGGCTTTTAAACATTACTCTGAAAGGGACTGAACTTGCTACTTCTGGGGTGCAACTGATTGCAGAATTCTCCAGGGTGGTGACTGGTGACATTTTTGAGGCGAGAATAAAACATATCCCTCTGCCTAAGGTGAACATTTGTACACCTGTGTGGAGCGGCTATGATGTGTATATCACAGGTGTATGTGAACTGTTTCAGCTGCGTATGTCTGCACATGCCTCCGGGTGTTCATTTTACGGTCACGTGCTTCCACAGCAGGGGACACCTGTGGACGGATCAAGTGCACGGGTGTGTGTGTGAACATGTGCATCTGACCCTCGTCAGTTTCTCTTTCCACAGGGCCCGCGGCTGCACACATAGGCAGATAGCTGCAGCACATTTGCAAGTGTCCGTTCTCTCTGCTCTTGCTATTCTCCCTGCCTTCAGGGGAAAGAAATTGTTAACTGTTGGCAATGCAATAAAGAGAAACTGATTTCAATGGAAAGTTTCCTTGCCCTGCAGACACATTGCCACAGCTTTTATGCTGGGCACATTACACTGTGGTGAAATTTAGTTAATTTTATGGTTTGTTATTACAACAGCAGAGTGGATTGAGAGAGGCAGCTTTTGTTGGCGCCATGTCCCAAATTTCCTGGGTGTGATGGGAGTCGGAGCAGGAAGCTAGCGGTGGTCGAAACAAGTCCTCGCAGAAGCAAAGTTGCTGCTCTAGTTGGCTTTTAACGCCTGTCACTTATAGGAATTAGTTAATTGGTCAGCAGAGGCTTGGCGGCTGCCCTCACTGAGTGTATATTTTGGTTAGGGAATCAAAAGGAGCGGTGAGAGAACAGTGAGAAAGCAATCAGGTTGTCAACTGTTGGGCTGAAAAGCAATATGTTTTGGTGAAGAGAGCTTTGCAGCCTGAATGTGCCATGTTCAGCTCTCAGCTTTGCCAGCTAATTAGCTTCTGCATCTTGGGCCTCAGTTTCTTCATCTGTAAAGTAGGATAGTAATGGCCACCCTCTGAGGTTCCTGGGAGACAAGCTCATGGAACATAGTAGGTGCTCAGTAAATGTTCCTTCCTCTTCTCCCTCCTTGCTAGGAAAATCTCTCTGGAGGCAAGAGAAAGTCAGAACCCTTGGGGTTTTGAAATCAGACCGAGTACCAAATGGGAAGGGATTAGGGGTACACAGGTGATGGCATGCATGATTTCTCAACCCCCTAATCAGGACATACAATCTGAGAATTTTGGAAGGATTATTCTGGAAAATCCACAACAAATATGGGTGTTGCCTGGATCAGATGCTGAGGACCTAGAGTGGGAAAGTGACAAAAGCCATTAGCTCGTTGGGAGGTACGGCTTCAGTTACTCTGAAGGAAGCAAAGCTATTAGCATCCTTATTTATACTACTAATGAAGCTAATTAAATCTGAAATCTGAAACAGAGTTGGTGGGGACTAGAAAACTTGGAGAGCAGAAGCGATTTTCACAAAAAATATGGCTTTCCTTCTCGTTCTTCTCAGCTGGGTCCTTGGATCCCGCCACCAATGGTAGGGCAAGCAGATGACAAAGAATATGTCAGCCCGGCTATCACTCCTCCAAGGTCTGGCAACTTCTTCCCGGGGGCTGGGAGGCTGTTTATCTCTCTTCTAGTGACTCCTTTGTTCTCAGCAGACAGGAGCCCAGCAACTCCCATTGGTTTGACAAGTAGCCTGTTCTGGGTGGGACATGCCAGCAGCAAGCTCCTGATTGCCTCCTAGAATGAACAAGAAAGGTCTTAAGAGGAGACCACACAAAAACTGACCAGTTCAGGTGCTTGCGCCTGCAATTTTATTCCTCCATTGATCCCGTTGCTCCTCTTTGGGAGCTTGTTTTCTGAAAGTTTCCTTGCCCTCTCCTGTCTTAGAAGAGCTCTGGGAGCATTGAGATGCCATAAACTCATTTTATCTGATGGTTTGGGTGAGAGAAGAACAAACAACGAGATCTTTGTTTCCTAAGTTGAGTCTCGTCATTTCACGGATTATGTCAGAACTCATCAATTTAAAACTTAATATAGGGTGGCCTTATGCTTTAATGCTAAAAAAAAAAAAAAAAAGATTCTATTTTGGCCCAGGAAGCCCCAGAATGAAAGTTTTTGAAAACCACACAACAAGGCTGACTCATTTAAGGGGAATTTAACTCAAGTGCTTTGGGGCAGTGGGGCAAGGAGGGCGGAGACTTGGAAATGAACACCCTCTGGAGCAGAATGCTGGCTTCTGAGTCACAGGATCAGAGAATAATTAGACTTTGGTGATTTTAGCCATCAGTAAACCAACCCCCTTATTATAAAAAGGGAACACTATTTATTTAGTGTTCTCCCGCCAGACTCAGAATATTCCTATTGTTCATCGTCCCCAGACTTAATTTCTGATAAAGCTCATGGTCACTGTGGAGGGTGTGAGAGACAAAACTGCTTATTTATGAAGTCTCTGCCTGGGGAATAAGGTGAGGGTTTTGAAATATTGGGAGTCACTGGAACATAGAGCTGGGGCAAGGGGTGATGCACTTTCAAAAGATTAAAAAGAAGCAAGTTTTCCTTGTCCTTTATGCCTTCCATAGAACAAAACTACACTGAATATATTTTTTAAAAAAATGATCTGGAATCCATCAGGATTTGTCCTGTGCTAGAGCAATCATCCCAGACATGAACCCGTCAATGTAAATGTACAGATATTCTGGTCAATAGGAAGATCAAGTAAACAGGACAGCAGGAACAGCATAAAGTACTGCATATTTTATTAATGTGCTTTGTAATGGAGTTTATTTTTCAATCAGAAAGTTAGACTCCAGAGAGAGTCTCCTGCTCCAGTCCCACTGAGTTCTAGTGCCCCAGGCTCTGGGGAGTGCCTTCTCTTGGTAGGGGGTGCAGGGGGTGGGGGTAGTTGAAGGAATATCAGGAAGAAACCTTCTCCTCCAACCTAGGAGGGCCACCTTTCCCTCCTGCTTAACCCACAAAGTCCAATCCTGACTCTGGCTCTAATGTAATGCTGCTGCTGCTGAGTCGCTTCAGTCGTGTCAAACTCTGTGCAACCCCATAGACGGCAGCCCACCAGGCTCCCCTGTCCCTGGTATTCTCCAGGCAAGAACACTGGAGTGGGGTGCCATTTCCTTCTCCAATGCATGAAAGTGAAAAGTGAAAGTGAAGTTGCTCAGTCGTGTCTCTTAGCGACCCCATGGACTGCAGCCCACCAGGCTCCTCCATCCACGGGATTTTCCAGGCACGAGTACTGGAGTGGGGTGCCATTTCCTTCTCCAATGCATGAAAGTGAAACGTGAAAGTGAAGTCGCTCAGTTGTGTCTGACTCTTAGCGACCCCATGGACTGCAGCCCACCAGGCTCCTCCATCCACGGGATTTTCCAGGCAAGAGTACTGGAGTGGGGTGCCATCGCCTTCCCCGTCTAATGTAATGAGGGACCTCTTCGTCTAGACTTCCTTATTGTCTGCAGTCAGGCCACAGAATCTGAGGTGTCACTTTCTAAAGTAGGCAAAACTCTGGGAAAGCCCCAGAGCACGCATGATTCCTAGCAAAAGATCTACCTCTTTTTAAAAAATATAACCACTGAGATTGTCCTTTGAGGACAGAAGGAAGAGAGGGAGGGAGGAAGGGCCAGAGAAGGTAGTGGACGGAGGACAGATACCTTCCACTCCCTGGTGGTTTAGTCACTGAGTCATGTCCGACTTGTGACCCCATGGGCTAGAGCCTACCAGGCTCCTCTGTCTCCAGGCTTTCCCAGGCAGGAATACTGGAGTGGGTTGCCATTTCCTTCTCCAGGGGATCTTCCCAAACCAGGGATCGAACCTGGGTCTCCTACTATTGCAGGCGGATTCTCTACTGACTGAGCCACCAGGGAGGCCCACTCCCTACCACTTAAATATTTTAGACTGAGCTGCAAGGATTCCTTTAAATAGATGCTACATAGCGTAAAAAAAAAAAAGTTACAGATGTTATAAAATCATCACAATTATTACGTGCCCTTAATTAGTGTAACAGCTTTAGTTAAATATGTTTGCACAGCTATGCTCACAGCACCTTATAAACAGGGAAGAACTAGGTCTTCTAGGACCTTGGAGAGGAAGTTAGGTTCTTTCCCTGTAGGAACGGTCGGAGGGGCTGGAGATTGCAATGAGTTTCGGGCTGTGCCAGCAACTGCTTTCCCACCGAGCACTGCTGTCTGGGCTCATGGGACAAGGCACAGAGACCGTGCCCAGGCTTGGGACAGTGTCTCCCCAGCAAGTCCCCACCGCACCCCTGGGAAGTGGGTGGCTAGCTGATTCTCCCCACCAAAGGAGAGAGGTGCTTTCTCCTGACTGCTCTCTCTCAGGGCCCCCCATGCCTGGCGCTCCCCCCTCAGCAGTCCCACCCGGGTGGTGGGAAGCATCCGTCAAGCCCAGACACCTCCTCCAGCACCCCCAGGGCGGCCGAGGCCCTCCACAGCTGAGTCCCAGGCACAATTAGACAGCCCAGTGGCACTCCAGCTACACCTGCTCTCTCAGCGGGGCTGTTAGCAGCAGGAGCGGCCGGGAGCTGGGGGAACGGGGGCATGTCTGAAGCCTCCCCTGCCGACCGTCCTGGCCTAGGTTACCCCACGGTAAACTAGGTGTTACCTTCCCCCAGCCCAGTTTCGCTCTTCTTCCTCCTTGCTTAGCATCCAGGGGAGTACCAGCTCTGGGCTGGGAGCAGGTGCAAGGATGGGGAGGAGCTGGGGGAACCTATTAGCACTCGTACACATGTTGTCTAATGAGCATCAGGCTGGGAATCCTGGTAACAAGCCGGTGTCGGAGACCCCTCCCTACAACCCTCTCCCCACCCCCCACCCCCAGTCATCCCAGGGAAGGCTGTTGTGGAGGGGCAAGCAAATGAAGAAGACGCCTAC
>SJYT01079204.1:226526-268235 GCA_006410635.1 Cephalophus harveyi | reverse complement strand
ATGGGGTGGGGTGGGGTGGGGTGGGGAAGGAATGCTTTCACCTCTGCTGGGGAGTAACACATGCAAGACTGGAACATGGACAGCCTAGGTTCCCAGAAGCTGAGCATCTCACCCCTTCCTGGACCTGTGCCTCGGAGTGGGAGGGGTGAGGACAGGGAGCAGGGGGGCAGGCCCTGTGGACGCTAAGCAGAGGCAAGGCACCGTCCTTGGCATAGGTGAGGTGCGTGTAGGGGTGTTATGGCTCCCCAGCCACTTCAGGGCCCCGGGCCCAGCAGAGATCCCCATCTCCATCTTCTTTCCAGTCTCAGCTGAGTCCATTAAGAATGTATCTCTGTCTCCCCATTGCTCTTCTGTGCTGTTAACTTGTGGTTGTATTAATTCCAGCTGTTATTATACAGCCAGGTGATGCAGAACAAAGCTTTTCATTAACATGGCCGAGGAGTTACTGGTTCTGCTAGGGTGGACCCCCTCCCCCAGCCTGTCCCCCCCACCCCACCACCCCTGTTCTGCCTTGACATGCATGGAGCCTTGGAAAATGACTGACGGATCCAGAGACCCAGGCAGCCATTCCAAAGTCAGAGGTGACTGCGGGAATCACAGTAAAGGGAGCAGCTTTGCTCAGTCCCTGCCCTTGCTTGCCCTTCCCCTTTATTAAAATTTTTTTCTTTTCGCTCTTAAGTACCACCTGCAACCCCTGTGACAGTCCCAGGTGGTCTTGGGCTGTATCGGTGATGGGCACGACAGCAAAGCACAGCAGGTCACTGGCGAGGTGACGGCAGGGTTAATGGTGCTGTGCGGTCTTGGGTATCCTCTCCCTGTGAGCCCTGACGAACTGTGACCCAGATCAGATCCACAGCTCAGGTTGGGTGTGAGGCACCCAGCCCACTGTATCATTCAACTAGGGGCCCGTTTGGGTTTGGGCCAAAGCGGTTCAAACCCAAAGCGGTTCAGTTGGGGCCGCTCACCTCCTCACAGCCACAAATGGACACAATTTGGAATGGAAAGGGTCTGCAGTGGGACTCTCTGACTTACCGGCTTCTTAACACTTTCATGTTTTGAATTGTGCTGTAGAAATACTCAGGACTTCGCGGGGAGATGGCACGGTTTATTTTTAAGGATGGTGGGCCTTTTCTCGTCTTTCTCAGTACCTGTCCCTTCTGAATCATTCATGGTAAGTGGGTTATATTTCACTCTGAGCAGTGATTACTGGAAAAGTAGGAAAGCTTCATTTTGGAGGTTCCTCTGCCGCAGTGAAACGGTTGATTCGATTCCTGCTGGTGTGTCCCTGAGGCCCGCTCATGGGAGGTGACCAGCGCTACAGAGGCCTCCCTCCACCCCCAGCTTCATTTTCTTTCCACCAACCCCTCTAGCATCCTCTGCTCAGTTACACTGTAACCCAGACACAGCAGGTCCTTCCCACCTCTAGTCTTCACACATGCTGTTCCCTAAACTAGACTGTTCCCTCTTTTTCTACCTGCGGAAAGTCCACTCCTTCCTTGAGAATCAACTCAGGGGCATCCACTCTGTGACCATCCCCTTGTCTCTCCGCACACCCACTTTCTGGATTTCAGCTATAGCCCTCAACACACAGTGCAGTGCACCCCTGAAAAGAGTTAGGTCTCTTATACATTATTTGTACCAAATGCCCCATACAGCAAGCACCTGACTTCCTGTAATGTCAAAAAAAAAAAAAATCTGTTGAATGAATAATGAAATCCTCCCAATTTTGTAAACAGAAGATCTTCATTACAGGGCTCAGAGCCCCAGGGTCAAGGTCACTGAATAAAGAAGGACTAGAACCTGGGACCTCTGGTTCCTGGGCGGGGCCCCGCTCATCTACTAGTATCCCCAGATTTCCAGAGTGCATCCAGAGGCCAGGAGCCAACCCGTTTTTATCTTCCTGTCCTGTGATCCCTTGAGAATGGCTGGTGCAAAGGGCTTTGAATTGTCATTATTCTGGTAATTAAAAACAACCCGTGGAGCTGGAGGCCAGGAATGAGTTCCAGGCTCTCGGGCGTTGCTGCCGCAATTAAGGGTTGTGCTTACCGATTCTCTCTGGCTTCCATCAAGGCAGCCTGTGACCATCCCTGGGAGCGTGGGCCCAACTGCGCAGAGACAGGTGGGCTGAGTTCCCTGGGGCAGAATCTTGCAGGGAAACAAACAGGATAGCTCAACAACTCCTGTATAAAAGGGGAAACACACACACACACACAAGACAAAAAATACACTGAGAGTCAGTGTCAGGAGTGGGTGAGGAAATAATGGCCGTGGCATTCCCAAATGTTACAGGGGAGGACTTCCCTGGTGGTCCAGGGGTTGAGAATCTGCCTGCCAACGCAGGGGTCACAGGTTCGATCCCTGGATTGGGAAGATTCCATGTGCCACGGAGCCACGAAGCCTGGGAGCTGCAACTACTGAAGCCCCTGCTCTAGAACGCATGCTCCATGCAAGAGAAGCCCCCACGATGAGAAGACCGCACACCGCAGCTAGAGAGTAGCCCCTGCTTGCCGCAACTAGAGAAAGGCTGTGTGGAGCAGTGAAGACCCAGTGCAGCCAAAAATTAAAAAAAAAAAAAAAGACTACACGGAAACTCCAGAATGGGTTTGGGGTGCATGTTAGAAGGGTAAGGTTGGAGCTGAATTCAAGGGATAGACTCTACCTGTGCTGAGGGGCAGACTGAGGATATTTGGACTCTGCCTAGAGGTTTGTTCCTTGGGCTGATACTCAAGTATCCTCTGAGTGCAGTTCCAAACCTGAGTGAGCCTCAGCATCGTCTGGAGGATGTGAATGATGATGGTGGCGTTCCCGAAGATTGCAGGCGAGGACTTCCCCGGTGGCCCAGTGTTAGAACACGCACTGCTGCCTCCACCCCAGAGTTTCTGATGCTGGTCCGGAGCGGGGAACACACCGAGCGGTGCTGCCGCTGCTCACCCCAGGGCCACCCGTTGAGAACCATGGCCTTGGAGAGACCAGACCGAGCTTCCTCGGGAAACAAGACCGTGAGGGTTTCCGGCCGGGTATGGTATCCTCCATGGCTGGGTCTTCACGAAAGACAGCCCCTCCTCATCTACAGTGGTCTTTACCTCTTAGAGCTGCCGTGAACACGCCATGAAGTAAGGCATGTCGTGATTCTGATTACTGTCACCCATGTCAGCTTGCACAGCTAGTTCGAGATGGTCAGTAAGGTGTTCAGGGAAGATCCGGTTCCGATCCATGCTCTTCTCTCCTCTCTGGAGTCAGCCACCTTAAAAGAATGGGCAGCTGGTGGCCCAGGAGAGAATGTGAGTGTCTATAGGCTGGCAGTCCCAGAGGGAAGCATCCTCTCTAGAAAGGCATTCCCCACTGAAGGCTGGGCCCTCCACCCACCCTCAGGAGCCCTGCTTCTCAGCAGGATGCTTCGGTGAAGGGCATTAGTATGCTGAAAGCAGGGGGGGTGGGGACAGAACGAGAGCGCCCCGTGTCTCACAGGATGAAGTACCGTATTTATCCCTCGTGGCAGGTAGTGGGGCTCAGTGTGTGCTGAGGCTGAGGCCCAGGGACACACCCTGTAGCAGAATCCAGCCTTCACTTCTTGACACCCGCGCTCTCTGCTTTGTGAGTAGGTTCCCTGGTCCTCACACCCCACCCCCTCCCCAGCAGCCCGCTCTCTCACCCCCATCTCACCCAGAGAATCCCAGGAGTGCACACAGAGGGCCTCCCGATGCGGGCAGCATGGTCTGTATTGGGTGAGCTGTGGAGGTGCAGGTTGGCGTAGGTGTGACATGGATGGGGTGATGGGGACCCCCATGCAAGCATTGTCACCCTTTGCTCTCTCCACAGCCAGGACTCTGTGGAAACCCCTGGCTTCTGGTAACAAGCAATCTCTCCCAGAGTCAAGAACCCATGCCCAGTGGTCCTTGTACACAGCCCACTGGACCAGATGAAGGAGGTGTGGGGTAGGGTTAGGCGGCCGCCCCAGCACTGCAAATGTTCAAGCATCATGCACAAAATGCTCCTTTTGTCCAGACCTACGAGCCTCAGTGATGTCATGATGGAGACTCGGTGGGGAGGGTGATGGAGGGGGGGAGGGTGTCACGGGCCAAGAGGATCAGAAATGCAGCTGAGAAGGTGGCTCAAAATAGCTCGTGGAGAACAGACTTCTGCTTGACAGGCTGACAAAGATATGCCTGGAGCCAAGCACTCCTCTTTGAATGCTCTGTCTCCTTCTAATTACGGATCTGTCAGGAGGAAGAGAAGCCAGCGCCTGCCCGACCCCAGTGACCCTCCACTTAATGTGGAGACGGGGATGGGAAGCCCAGCTCCCCCACCTAGCAGAGTCAGGCGACTCATGGGGAAGATAGCTGTAAAAAAAAAAAAAAAAAAGGAACCTCCAAGCCTTCCCAAAATGATGTATGTGTACAGGAGATCACTGCTGGGTTCAGAGCTCTGGGCAGAGTCTGAGAACAGCCCATGCTGTAGCGGCCTATCTGGGGCCCGTCCACCCAAGGCCCAGAGGAGCCCCTGGTACCATGACCCTGCCCGGCAGAGCCGGGCCCAGAGGAAGGATCTGGCAGATCTACTTTGGAAGAAGGAGCTGCCTAGAATTGTCCAGAGGGATTTCCTGTGGACAGAAGTCAGACGGCTGGGAAGGAAGGCTTTGCTTTTACTTCCCTCGTCATAAGCCCTGGGATGCTAATGTCTAATTCCTCATATCACTATGAGAACAGGCTGAGATTTGACAAGTACAGTCCACTTTGTAAACCTGAAACCCAAGCAGGCCTCCATAGTACCATGGTGATTATTACTGCACATCAACACACCCCATCATCGCTTTGCCTGAAGAACTAAGAATTATTTCCACCCTCAGCCCCTCCGCCTCCTCCCCTCCAACAGAAGTAAGCTAGGCAATTCCTTAATACAGGGGCAGGGTGGATGAGAGAGGAAGCAATGTTAGGACCTAGGAAGGAGGGGAGGGACGTCCCTGGCCATCTAGTGGTTAAGACTTCACCTTCTAATGCAGGGCGTGCAGGTTCAATCCCTGGTTGGGGAATGAAAATCTCACATACCTTGAGGCCAAAAAACCGAAACGTAAAACAGAAGCAATGTTGTAAGAAATTCAATAAAGTCTTTAAAAAAGGGTCCACATAAAAACAAAAAATCTTTAAAGAAAAAAAGGAGGAAGAAGAGATGAGAGCTTTAGTTGGAGAAGAAAAGAAAGGGCAAGAGGGAGGAAACACACACAGTCTGCTGCTGGAGTAAGAGTAAGCGCAGCCTACTGGGGAGCCTGAGAAGCCAGTGGCTGGGAGGACACATGGGCTCCTGAGCCCGCGCCGTGGAGGCATGTGGACAGGTGGTGTGGAAATCACGGCGTTGCAATCCCGGAATCTCCGCCTCACACTCCTCCACCCCTCACCGTCCTGTTCTCACCAGGACACCTGTCTGTCGGGTCTCATGAATCAGCCCCAGCTCTCAGCAGTGTACACACACAGGTGATTTACAGCCAGGTGTGGGGTGGGAGGGGAGACAGGCTGGACAAGGTGAACTCACGGGGGTCACAGCTCAGTGGGCACCTGAGTTATGAGTCTCTCTTTCCATAGATCTCCTCCCTCCATGAATTTCCATTATGTCACCTGGTGTATTTCATCCCTGCCAAAGGAGAGCTCACTGGTACGAGTGTGTCCCCTCTCCAACCTTGGTTTCCAATCTTAAGGCCCTTTTGGCTTATGCTGTCTAACGGAGTCCCCTTGAGAGGTGATGGATCAACTGTCCTGTTTTAAGTCTGAATGGATCTATAAGTCACAGGAATTTGAACCCCAGGGCAGTCATAACCAAAACCTGGTTTGGGACATCCTTTTCTTTCTGGGTCCCTCTGGTTGCTTTGAAGAGTAGCCTGATGTTCTCCAAAGCAAAATAAGTCACAGTAGTTTAAAAATGTATATGCGATCCTACTCCAGTATTCTTGCCTAGGAAATCCCATGGACAGAGGAGCCTGGCCAGCTAGAGTCCAACCGAACAACTGGACCATTAAGCATGTTCCAGTGTCATATCCTGGAATGGAATACAATCCTGGCTTCGGGTTTCCAAGAGACAAAATCATATTAGCTTAAGGGAAGAACTTATTCCAGAGAAGGGACAGCATATCAGATCATAGCATTTAAGAAGGAAGAGGTTGCTGATCCCAATGCCCTGAAAACACTGGTATTTCAGACTTCACAGTTGGTTCTTTGAGAAGCTGAATTGCTCTCATATTTCAGTTGTATCTCATGAGTCAGAAATCGAAAACCACTTCCATTTTACACAAACATTAAATCAAGAGCAGCCAAGACAATATCTAAAAGAAAAATGTATACGAGGTGTGATGTGCTTAAGAAGAGCTTTGCTGCTGTTCAGCCACTCAGTCATTTCCAACTCTTTGCGACCCCATGGATTGCAGCAGATGTGTATAAGAGACAGCCCCCACCCCTCCCTTGGGGACCAGAAGTTTTCTGCCCCACAGCTGGTTTCCTTCCATGTGGAGGGAGAGAGCTCACCTGTGTCCCTGGCAGGGCCGGATCTCCCCTGTTGTCAGAGCTCAACAGGAAGAGTGCGGACTTTCTCCTCATCCAACAGGCGGACAAGGAGTGTGGTCCCCCGAGGACAAGCTGGGAGGTTCTCTGCCATCAGGGACTTCACGTCCCTTCTTTATATGCAGGCCAGAATGGACCGCAGGCTTCCTTCATTTTTTTTAAAGATTTGTTAGCTTACACACAAACTTACTTCCAAAGGATTGAAATATAGTCTAATTTGAGGATGAGAGGGTTAGATAGCATCACTGACTCAATGGACATGAATTTGAGCAAACTCCAGGAGATAGTGGAGGACAGAGGAGTCTGGTGTGCTGCAGTCCATGGGGTGGCAAAGAGTTGGACACGACTTAGAGACTCAACCACAACAAGCGATGAATAAATCAGACAGAGAAAAGACAGTGCCTTTCCCACACCGTGTCCCCTTCTGTGTCCTGAGGACCTGCAGCATCGCAAGCCCTTGGTGCTTATTTCTGAGTGAGGGCTCACTGGGTCCTCACAAGGTGACCCCTGAAATGCACTCAGAGGGGCCTCACTTTCCAGACAAGGAAGGTAGATGCTGATCTTGTTCTGGAAGAAGAACTTGCCATTTCAGAAGATTTGGGCGATAGAAGCAGGAAAGTGAGGTCAGTGTGCCTGTGTGTGTGCTCGGTCACTCAGTGGTGTCTGACTCTTTGTGACCCTGTGGACTGCAGCCCACCAGGCTCCTCTGACCATAGGGATTCTCCAGGCAAGAATACTGGAGTGGGTTGCCATTTCCTCCTCCAGAGATCTTCCCAACCCAGGGATTGAACCCAGGTCTCTAGATCTCCTCCGTTGGCAGGTGGATTCTTTACCACTGTGCCACCTAGGAAGGCTGAGAGGTCAGTAGAGTTTAATAATTAGTGACCATAATCTTCTCTGAACTTCTATATAAATGCTTATCTTAACATATATGTGTGTGTGTGTGTGTGTGTGTGTACATATGTGTAAAATTTTTCTTTAGAAGACAGACCTATCTCTTGGCACTTATAACCTCTGGACTGCAGCCTCCCTCAGGAATATAACTGTAGGATCTCTGGTCTTGGGTGGACCCCAAGGGCTATCCTTGGATAATGGATGGTGGGCTCAGGGTTTGGGCTTGCAAGGCTCTTCTCCTCCCTCCCTCCTTCCTTCCCTCCTTCCTTCCTTACTGCCTTCCTGTCACAGAAGTTACTCAGTAGCCTGTGCTGCCCACAGGGCACAGACTCTGGATGGTTCCTGCCTTCAGAGAGCTTACATTCTAGCAGGGAAACAAGCAATATCTCAAGAGCTATAAGGGCAGGTTGTGTTATAGATAAATACCTGGGTGAGGGGATGGAGGCAGATTAGGGGCGTGGGAGTCATGGAAACTGGGCAGGGGGCGGTCAGGGAAGGACTCTTTGAGGAGCAATGCCATTTGAATAAGAGACCTGCAGGAATTGAGGGGCAGTCCTTTGAGTTTCTCTGGGGAAGCAACCCAAGTGGGCAGAAAAGTCCTGAGGCAGAGACTGAGGTGGGAGGCATAGCAAGAAGGCTAGAGAGACGGGAGTGAAGTGGGCAAGGCGAATGGGGGGGTGGACAAGGGTAGAGGGAGGCCCAGGTCATGTAAATCTTGGAAACATCTGGAACACATGAGACGAGGACTTTTGGGCAGCTGATTTCAAAGTGTGTTAGTCAGAGAAGCAGAACCAATAGGAGACAGAGAGAGAGAGAGAGGCAGGCGGGCAGGCAAATAGATGATACGTAGATAGATGATAAGGAATTAGCTCCTGTGACTGGAGGCTGAGAAGACCCAAGGTCTGCAGTCAGCAGGATGGAGACAGATAGCCAGTGATGTAAGCCCCAGTCTCTGAGTCCAAAGGCCCAAGAACCAGAAGAGCCGATGGAGTAAGTTTCAGCCTGAGTCCAAAGGCAGAAGACTAACTGATGTCCCCAGCTCAAAGAGAGTGAGGCAGAAAGAGAATTTTCTTTATTACAGATTTTTTGTTCCATTCACACCTTCAACCGATCAGATGAGGCCTACTCACACTGGGGAGGGCCATCTGCTTTACTCCGTCTACCAGTTCAGATGCAATCTCACCTACAGACACCCAGAATGTTTAACCAAAGATCCAGAAACTATGTGGCCCGGTCAAGTTGAACATAAATTCGTGTTCAACTCTTTGCAACCCCATGGACTGTAGTCTGCCAGGCTCCTCTGTCCGTGGGATTCTCCAGGCAAGAATACAGGAGTGGGTTGCCATTCCCTTCAGGGGATCTTCCCAACCCAGGGATTGAACCCAGGTCTCCTGCATTGCGGGTGGATTCTTTACCATCTGAGCCACCAGGGAAGCCCTAACAGCCCACTGCTGCTAAGTCGCTTCAGTCGTGTCCGACTCTGTGCGACTCCATTGATGGCAGCCCATCAGGCTCCCCTGTCCCTGGGATTCTCCAGGCAAGAACACTGGAGTGGGTTTCCATTTCCTTCTCCAATGCATGAAAGTGAAAAGTGAAAGTGAAGTCGCTCAGTCGTGTCTAACTCTTAGCGACCCCATGGACTGCAGCCTACCAGGCTCCTCCGTCCATAGGATTCTCCAGGCAAGAGTACTGGAGTGGGGTGCCATTGCCTTCTCAGGGAGACTCAATTCCAGGTCTGTGAAAGAGAAGAGGGGCTGGTTAGTGGTGACAGGAAGGCCTGTTGTGTCCAAGAAATCATTTCTGTGGGATCTGCTGCCTTCCAGGCCCTGGGGGCCCTGCACTCCCATGTCCCTCCCCTCTCTCTTTAACATCCAAGGATGACCTGCTGGGCTTTCTTGTTCTCATTTCCTAGGGCTGCTGTAATGAAGTACCACAAGCTGGGTGGCATGAAATAGCAACAGTTTATTGTTCTGTGGTTAGGGAGGCTTGAAGTCTCAGGTCAAGGTGTGGGCAGGGCCATGCTCTCTCTGAGCCTCTGTGTCCTTCCTCTCCCAGCTTCTGATGGTGGCCATCCATCCTGACCTTAAAGCTGCATCATTCCCATCATCACCTTCATCCTCACATGGTATTTTCCTATTTCACAAGGATGTCAGTAATACTGAATGAAAGCCCACCCTAATAACCTCATCTTAGCTTGAGTACGCCTGCACAGCCACTAAACCCCACTCACAGGTGCTGGGGGTAGGGCTCCAGCATATCTTTGCGTGCGTGTGTGCTTAGTCCCTCAGTTGTGTCTGACTCTTTGCAGCTATGGACTGTAGCCTGCCAGGCTCCTCAGTCTATGGGATTCTCCAGGCAAGAATACGGGAGCGGGTTGCCATGCCCTCCTTCAGGGGCTCTTCCCAACCCAGGGATCTAACTCATATCTCCTGTGTCTCCTGCATTGCAGGCGGATTCTAGACTTGCTGAGCCACTGGGGAAGCCCTCAGCATATCTTTGGGGGCAGCTAATTCAACTCATGACACTTCTCTTCCTGAGCTCCTCAGAGGAGCCAGAGGCATGTCCAGAGGGGTCCTGATTATTAAATTTGCAAGAATCCCTTTGCCATCTTTTAATTACCAATGAACCCCCTGGATGTAGACAGCCAGGCACCCCAAAGCATCTGATGAGGCTCTGTAGCGCCTCTGCCCACATCCCACATCCAGGGGAAGTTTACGTATCCTAGAAACTCCTCTGAGAAGTTAGGTGGTTAAATTGGAGGCAGAGTGGGTTTTTCTTTTTGTTTTTTTTCCTTCTCCTGAGCTGAGTTACAAGCTACCTGGAAGAATGGACCAGTTTGAGGAGCCCTGGGAGTATAAGTGGGTGGGGAACAGGTGTCTGAGCTGCTGAACGAGTGTACTTGTTGGTCTGCCAGGCCGAGGACCCCAACACAATTCCACCCAGACAAGAGAAGCCTGCAGGCCTGTTTTGTTCTCTGTGGAAGGCTGTGTTCTTGATTTTGATCTTTTTCCTGAGGACACATAAAAAGCTCACAAGTTGGATTCTGTCTCCTGCCACCGTCACCCAACACTCACACGCCTTTCCAGCAATCCTTGATGCTCGTGTCTGGGCAAAATTCAGTTTTTATGCATTTTCTGATGCCCATGCTCCATCCAGAGAGAATCCTGCCAGAGTGAATTCCAGATGCAAGCATCTCTTCCCTGAGCCCTGGGGAAAGGCAGTTTAATCTGCAAAATGACTTTAAAGTTATCAGAAGGGCTCTCCAATTCAGAACACTTTTTAATAGCCAGCACGCCTTCCTTTCCCAATGCAAAGGAGAGATTTATTCTGGCCAGTTTATCCCAAGTAAATCTTGGGCGTCTCAGTTTTACATTTTAACGAGAAACAAGCACTTTATAATAACTGCTCAGATTAAACTCCAACATACTCGCAAACCGTTAACCTGAAGGAATTGTAACGATAAATTAAGCATATTAATGAAGCTGTACTACAAGCCCAAAATTTGTTAGGTAAATTGTAGCATTATTAACAACCAACTTGACTTATCACCATCTATCATTGGAGGGAAATGAACTAAAACAGTGATTACATGACATGCAAACCCTACCAGAATAAATAAAAATGGAAATGATTGTTAACACAAAATGCAAATCTACTAGGACATTTTCATGTGCGTGTCCACCCCAGCAGAACTCTTAAGTTTTTCTCTTTTTCTCTCCCCTTCTCTTTTCTTTCGCCTCCTCGTCCCTTTTCATCCGTTCCTATCACTCTCCTTTTAGGAGGATCTTAGAGTCCCGGTTTGGAGAAGGCAATGGCACTCCACTCCAGTACTCTTGCCTGGAAAATCCCATGACGGAGGAGCCTGGTGGGCTGCCATCTATGGGGATGCACAGAGTCGGACATGACTGAAGTGACTTAGCAGTAGCAGCAGTAGTAGAGTCCCGGTTTGGTTGACATCCTTGTTCTTTGGTTGACACCCTCATCCTCTGTTCTCCACTAGCTCTGGAGAGGAGCCTGCTTTTTGTACATAAATCTCTCCAGGGTACTCGTGACACAACATTTGCCTCTCTCTGTGATGGTCCCTGCGTGGCTTGGTACAAGCCAGCTCTCTCTCGATCCTCAGGTGTGTGTTGTGATTATTTGCAGCTGAGTTAGTTTGCACTTCTTAGAGCATCATAGCATCTTCTGCTTGGAGGAGCTGCAGAGATATCAGGCTCTCACTTCCACAAGACAGAGCTGAGGCATGGAAGGTGACGCGTCTTTTCCACAGCCATGCAGATATTGAAGGGGCAAAAAAAAAAAAAAAAAGGAACCTCCAAGCCTTCCCAAAATGATGTATGTGTACAGGAGATCACTGCTGGGTTCAGAGCTCTGGGCAGAGTCTGAGAACAGCCCATGCTGTAGCGGCCTATCTGGGGCCCGTCCACCCAAGGCCCAGAGGAGCCCCTGGTACCATGACCCTGCCCGGCAGAGCCGGGCCCAGAGGAAGGATCTGGCAGATCTACTTTGGAAGAAGGAGCTGCCTAGAATTGTCCAGAGGGATTTCCTGTGGACAGAAGTCAGACGGCTGGGAAGGAAGGCTTTGCTTTTACTTCCCTCGTCATAAGCCCTGGGATGCTAATGTCTAATTCCTCATATCACTATGAGAACAGGCTGAGATTTGACAAGTACAGTCCACTTTGTAAACCTGAAACCCAAGCAGGCCTCCATAGTACCATGGTGATTATTACTGCACATCAACACACCCCATCATCGCTTTGCCTGAAGAACTAAGAATTATTTCCACCCTCAGCCCCTCCGCCTCCTCCCCTCCAACAGAAGTAAGCTAGGCAATTCCTTAATACAGGGGCAGGGTGGATGAGAGAGGAAGCAATGTTAGGACCTAGGAAGGAGGGGAGGGACGTCCCTGGCCATCTAGTGGTTAAGACTTCACCTTCTAATGCAGGGCGTGCAGGTTCAATCCCTGGTTGGGGAATGAAAATCTCACATACCTTGAGGCCAAAAAACCGAAACGTAAAACAGAAGCAATGTTGTAAGAAATTCAATAAAGTCTTTAAAAAAGGGTCCACATAAAAACAAAAAATCTTTAAAGAAAAAAAGGAGGAAGAAGAGATGAGAGCTTTAGTTGGAGAAGAAAAGAAAGGGCAAGAGGGAGGAAACACACACAGTCTGCTGCTGGAGTAAGAGTAAGCGCAGCCTACTGGGGAGCCTGAGAAGCCAGTGGCTGGGAGGACACATGGGCTCCTGAGCCCGCGCCGTGGAGGCATGTGGACAGGTGGTGTGGAAATCACGGCGTTGCAATCCC
The DNA here is from genome assembly GCA_006410635.1 of Cephalophus harveyi. Lineage (NCBI taxonomy): Eukaryota > Metazoa > Chordata > Mammalia > Artiodactyla > Bovidae > Cephalophus > Cephalophus harveyi. Next base: position 255,491 of record SJYT01079204.1, on the reverse strand, counting down.
GGAATCTCCGCCTCACACTCCTCCACCCCTCACCGTCCTGTTCTCACCAGGACACCTGTCTGTCGGGTCTCATGAATCAGCCCCAGCTCTCAGCAGTGTACACACACAGGTGATTTACAGCCAGGTGTGGGGTGGGAGGGGAGACAGGCTGGACAAGGTGAACTCACGGGGGTCACAGCTCAGTGGGCACCTGAGTTATGAGTCTCTCTTTCCATAGATCTCCTCCCTCCATGAATTTCCATTATGTCACCTGGTGTATTTCATCCCTGCCAAAGGAGAGCTCACTGGTACGAGTGTGTCCCCTCTCCAACCTTGGTTTCCAATCTTAAGGCCCTTTTGGCTTATGCTGTCTAACGGAGTCCCCTTGAGAGGTGATGGATCAACTGTCCTGTTTTAAGTCTGAATGGATCTATAAGTCACAGGAATTTGAACCCCAGGGCAGTCATAACCAAAACCTGGTTTGGGACATCCTTTTCTTTCTGGGTCCCTCTGGTTGCTTTGAAGAGTAGCCTGATGTTCTCCAAAGCAAAATAAGTCACAGTAGTTTAAAAATGTATATGCGATCCTACTCCAGTATTCTTGCCTAGGAAATCCCATGGACAGAGGAGCCTGGCCAGCTAGAGTCCAACCGAACAACTGGACCATTAAGCATGTTCCAGTGTCATATCCTGGAATGGAATACAATCCTGGCTTCGGGTTTCCAAGAGACAAAATCATATTAGCTTAAGGGAAGAACTTATTCCAGAGAAGGGACAGCATATCAGATCATAGCATTTAAGAAGGAAGAGGTTGCTGATCCCAATGCCCTGAAAACACTGGTATTTCAGACTTCACAGTTGGTTCTTTGAGAAGCTGAATTGCTCTCATATTTCAGTTGTATCTCATGAGTCAGAAATCGAAAACCACTTCCATTTTACACAAACATTAAATCAAGAGCAGCCAAGACAATATCTAAAAGAAAAATGTATACGAGGTGTGATGTGCTTAAGAAGAGCTTTGCTGCTGTTCAGCCACTCAGTCATTTCCAACTCTTTGCGACCCCATGGATTGCAGCGTGCCAGGCTTCCCTGTCCTTTACCATTTCCCAGAGTTTGCTTAAATTCACATCCATTGAGTCAGTGATGCCATCCAACCATCTGGAGAAGGAAATCGCAACCCACTCTAGTATCCCTGCCTGGGGAATCCCACAGACAGAGGAGCCTGGCAGGCTGCAGTCCATGGGGTCACAAGAGTCGGACACCCCTTGGCCACTAAACAACAGCCAGCGGTAGTCACAGAGCACTCGACTCCCAAATGGCCAAACGCTATTCAGGGTTTGAGGCTGGTGAATGGTCCTGAGAGGTTGCTATCACATCAGAATCCGTTGCTGCGGAGGGGACTGTGGTTCCCGATGCTTGGCCAGGCCGCCTTCTTGTTGTGTTGATTGAAAGATTAGAGTCACCGCCTCGCGTGTTCTGAAGAATGGAGAGGAATGAAGCAGTTGTAGGGAATTTGAACTCAAGCCTTTGCTCATCTGGTTTCCAGACTCAGTGCAAACGGCGTGTCAGACCAAAGTGCCTGCATGCAAAGATTTCCAGATTTTTCTGCCATGGTCCATTTGCAAACCCTTTCCCTCACTGTTATTCATTTTGATTGGGTGGATTTCTTTTTTTTTTTTTTCCCATCCACTATGATTCTACTATAATTGTGCCCAATTTGACAACTGGGGGAAAAAGTCATGGAAACTGTATAGTAATTTGCCCAAACACCAACACAGCTGGCTCAACAGGTGAATATACTGGTCTCTGCTGGTTGCCACCTTCTTTGGGGGTGGGGCTTTGGGATCTCCACCTGCTCCTCCCCACACTGACTTCCCTTCTTCCCAGTACTCAGGTGGGCCATCTCTCCGGAAACTGGGATGTCAGTCACCCACACACAGATCTCCCGTGGACTTGCACCCTGGCTCTGGCCAAAGTGCCTTCTGCTCCCCCCTACCCCTCACCCACAGAAATATCTTTGCGATCTTATCTTGAAGGCTCATCAGACTCCAGCACGTGTCCCCCAGGGCTCCCCGCTGCCTGTCTATCTGCCTTCCTGCAGGTCTGTCACTGGTGCGTGCTGACGTAAGAAACACATGGCACACCGACACTCCAGCTCAGTGCCGCTTTGAACAAGGGATCGGCAGTGTGGGGAGCAGATGTCAGAGGTGACCCACCGTCTGCTGTTTGTGGGAGCTGCTTCTTCCCTGGGTCGGGGAACGTGTACGGAGGCTGTCACAGCCAGTGCCGTGAACATCCGAGAGGTTGTCACTGGTCTCTCTCTCTCTAGGAATGGGACCATGATTTAAAAAAATAAATAAATAAAACGCTTGCCTAGAACACAGACACACTGGGGAAACTGTAGATCTGACGTTCACACGGATCCTGGGTTTGACATCCTTGTCTTCAGCAGCTTGGCAGATAGAAAAATCACAGTTTGTTTTCTGTGTGATCAGACTTATCTTAACCAACCCCTGCCAAGCTCTTCCCTTGGTCAGGAGAAAGAGCCAGGGGAGCTGAGGGCATCGTGTGTTTGAGGGGCGGCAGGGGAGCCGGGGAGGGGAGCCGGGGAGAGGGAAACACTGGGAGAAAAGCTGGCCAGTGAGTATGGAGGGAGTCGCGCTGGCATCCCTCAGCTGCTCAGGGGTGGACTGACACAGGAGCTGAGAGTGGGCACTGCCGGGATGGGAGGGCAGAGAACAGGGAGATTTGGGGCTACAGGTGCGACAGCCAGTTGCTGGTCCTCCCTGGGGACACTGTGGGCCCCCTTCTGCTGGAGTAAGCATTTTCATCCTCAGCTGAGCACCAAGATCACCAGGAAGGCTTTTTGTATGCAGGTTGCTGGCCTCACCTCAGAGTTCCTGATTCCAAGGTCGGCTATGATGCAGGGAGAATATGCCTTTCTAACACGCTCCCAGATGCTCCTGGTCAGGGGTCTGCACTCTGAGAGTCACTGTGCCAGGGAACCGCCAAAGCTGACATGCTTTAAACTCTTCTAATCCAGGAAGTCACCAGGGGCTCTCTGTTAACTGGGCTTTCATACTGTGTCCAGCAAAAGAAATTGCTTTATTCGTGTGAAATGCTTGGGGAAGTAAACCCTGGACCCTGAAACCTGCTCTCCTCTTTAATCAGAAGGTCAGGTGTGAAAGGAGTGCCTTTGGTGTATGGGATGTGATAGATTGAATTGGATGCCCCCTCAAGAAGCACTGAGGGGCTTCCCAGGTGGTGATAGTGGTAAAGAATCCAGCTGCCAGTGTAGGAGACATAAGACTCAGATTCGATCCCTGGGTTGGGAAGATCCCCTGGAGAAGGGCATGACAACCCACTCCAGTATTCTTGCCTGGAGAATCCCTTGGACAGAGGAGCCTGGTGAGCTACAGTCCATGGGATCACAAAGAGTCGGACACGACTGAAGCGATGAGCACTGAAGTCCTAACTTCCAGGACCTGTGGATGTGACCTTATTTGGAAATAGTCTTTGCAGATGTAATGAAGTTCTTTGGATGTAATTGGAAGTTTGCAGACCCAAGTCGTGTTGGATGAGGTTGGGCCCTAAATGCAATGCCTAGTGTCTTTATAAGGGAAAGGAGTGGGAGGTTTGGATGCAGAGACAGAGACACAGGGAAGGGTGCCATGTGAAGTCAGAGGCAGAGATTGGACTCATGCTGCCATAGCCGAGGAATGCCAAGCTTTGCCAGGAACCACCAGACGTTAGGATGAACCAGAGAAGGATTCTTCACAAGCGCCTTCAGGGAGAGCATGGCCCCGCCAACACCTGGATCTCAGACTTCTAGCCTCCAGAACTATGAAAGCATAAGTTTGTCACTTTCAGTGACCCAGTTTGTGGTCGTTTGTTATGGCAGCCCTAGGAAACCCGGCCCTGGGGTCTGCAGAGTCTGAGGGTACTGTTTGCTTTAGGAGCATCAGCATGACTACTTCGGTGGGGTGGGGTAGGGTGGAGTGGAGTCTTATGTCTGCTGACTTTGGGGAGATGCCCTCTTCCCCAAGCACATCCACGGGTCAGCTTCAGGTTGCTAGACGAGGAGCCCTGCTCGAAGGATGCCAAGGGGGCGGAACCTCCTGCCAGGGCAATCCAGTTGGGTGGGGCAGCTGGGGGGACGGAGAAGGGAAGAGGGATGGAGAGTGACCTCTGTTCTGCAAATTCCAGCCAAGCCCCTGACGGTCAAGGCTGGGGATGGTGCTAGGGCTTTCAGGACACTAGACACAAATGAAAGAGGCTGGGATGAGAGCTAGGCAGTCTGAGAAAACTGTCCTAAGGAGCCAGAAGTCCAGAGATCTTAGAGCACTGGGAAAGGAGCCTAAGGAAAAAGAAGGTGGTCTCTTATGGGTGTGGAACTTAAACTTCATGGTGGAGAAGGGCAGTGGCAATATATTTGATATATTAATATGGGCTTCCCAGGTGGCGCTAGTGGTAAAGAACCCACCTGCCAATGCAGGAGAAAATAGAGATGCAGGTTCCATCTGTGGGTTGGGAAGATCCCCTGGAGGAGGGCATGGCAACCCACTCTGGTATTCTTGCCTGGAGAACCCTATAGATAGAGGGGCCTGGCGGGCTAGGGTCCATAGGGTCGCAAAGAGTCAGACATAACTGACTTAGTATGCATGTACATATTTAATATATTTGAAGAAGAAGAAACAGGTGGAGAGAGTGAAAAATTACATGAGGCCTAAGAACAGATCTTGAAGCCCTCATCATGATCCCTGGGGGTGTCCTAGTTTGGGGCTCGCTGGTCACTATATGGACATCACCAGGGGCGCTTACTCGAAGTGCAGGTTCCTGGGCTCCACTTCAGTTGTGCTGAGTGAGAATCCAAGTACACAGGGGAAGCTGCATTTTCACAGACTCCCACAGATTCTGAAAAGCATGTACAAAGCTCAGATGCTGTGTACATGTTAATAGGCTCTCCCGTATGAGATAAAATTAGGGGCTCGGCGGGTAAAGAATCTGCCTGCAGTACAAGAGAGGGTTCGGTCCCTGGGTGGGGAAGATCCCCTGGAGGAGGAAATGTCAACCCACTCTGGTATTCTTGCCTGAAGAATCCCATGGGCAGAGGAGTCTGGCAGGTTCAGTCCACGGGGTCGCAATAGTCGCACACGCCTGAGCGCAGGAGCACGCAAAACAAGGCAAGTATGGCGGGACGGAAGCGAGGAGGGGAAGGGGTTTCGGAGGCGTTGTTAGCTCGCTGTCCCTCAAATCAGCTTGCCCAGGACCCCTGTGTAGGCCCCCCGGGGGTGTCCGTGGACACACCTTCCCCTACAGTTGGACCATTTCTGACCAGTGTTGCGGGGCCAGGCGCCACCGGACTGGAATCAGCGGCCTGTTGCAGCTCTGCCACCTACTGGCTGTATGAGGAGGTGCAGAATGCAATGCCGGGTTCAGCCTGGTTAAAGACCAGCTTCAGAAAACAGACACAGCGCGCGCACACACGCGCACACACATACACACACACACACATATGCACACAGGCACCCCTCAGCCAGCGCCCCTCCGGCCCCCGGTGGCCCTCAGCAGCAGCTGTCGGTTCACCTGTTGTCACGAGTACAGATGCGTTCAATTTCTCTGTTCAGGGATGGATGAGATTGGAGGGGGAGAAGGGAGAAAAAGGAAAGAAAGTGCATGATGGTAACCAGAGGCCCTGAAAAGACTTCCTCTTCCTCCTTCTTTCCTGTTTTCCAGAACATGGAAGGTAAAAATGTCAGAGAGAGGCTCTGGCTGCTGGCCAGGATCAAGGTCTTTTCTGCCTCAGTTTCCTCTTTTGTGGCTTGAATAACTGTATCCCCTGCCTTCAGAGGGGGCTTCCCAGGTGGCTCAGTGGTAAAGAATCCTCCAGCAATGCAGGAGACATGGGTTTAATCCCCGGGTCAGGAAGATCCTCTGGGGAAGGAAATGGCAACCCACTCCAGTGTTCTTGCCTGGAGAATCCCATGGACAGTCCATGGGGTCACAAGAGTCGGACTCGACTTAGCGACTAAAGCACCACCACACAACCTGCCTTCAGAACCCAGCCAGAGCCTGACCTTCTCCAGGCTCACAAGAGCAGGAGAGTGGGTGGCTGTCCCCTCTCTGACTAGGAGGGCTCCAGAACCCCCAGAGTCACTCCGAGGAGGGCTGACCTCTGCGCACCTGCCCACCTGTCCGGCCACCTGCGTGCCCACTTTTCTCTGGGGATGAACTTCTGACCTTGCCTTGGCTTGGGGCCGTGACCTTACATCAAAACCACTCTGAGTTTTGTGGACCGGGTTACTTCAGGTCTTCAGGGGAAACAGATCACCAGACTCCAGCCGTTGCCAGGAGCCGCGGAGTCCTGCTTCTGCAGAGTGAGAATGCTCTCGGGCTGCGCTCTCCACCCCGCCGCCTTCTCGGCCTGGCTCTCTCTGGTCCTCACCCCTGCCCTTGGCTCCCTGCCCTGCCCCCGCTGAAGCTGCCTGGCTGCCTGCGAGCTGAGCCGGCTGGGGAGGGAGCCGGCCGGGAGCCCGCGGAGCCAGGGTCCAGGCAGTGAGGGCTGACCTTGGCTTGTGGCGCCCAGGTCGCTCCTGCTGTGCATGCAACTTGGACCCTGGAAATTGTGAAACTGCTGTGGTGGGACTTTGCTGGTGGATCACTGGTTAAGACTTTGCCTTCTAATGCAGGGGGTGTGAGTTTGATCCCTGCTCAGGGAGCTAGGATCCCACATGCCTCGCAGCCAAAAACCAAAACATGGAATGGAAATAATGCTATGGCAAATTCAATAAAGACCTTTTAAATGGTCTGCATCAAAAAAAAAAAAAAAATCTTAAAAAAAAAAAAAAAAAAGAAACCACTCTGACTTGGCAAGGGCCAACAAAACGCCAGCACTTACCATGGAGTGTGAGCCCCAGGGCAAACTTTGTTATACTAAATCACAGACCAGTAAGTCCAGTCCAGTCCAACAAAATGCAGCACAATACAGCCCAACACTACCCAATCCAACAAGCACAATTCAACCAATTCACTCCAACATGGCACAACACAAGCAACCCAACCCAATACGATACAGCACAACACAACACAAGCAACCCAATCCAACCCAACCCAGTGCAACACAACACAACCCAACACAACACAACACAATCAACACAACCCAACCCAGTGCAACACAACCCAGGGCAACACAACACAATCCAATCCAACGGGCGCAACAAAACCAACTCAGTCCAACATAACACAACACAATGTAACCCAACCCAATACAATACAGCACAACACAACACAAGCAACACAACCCAACCCAACCCAGTGCAACACAACCCAACCCAACCCAGTGCAACACAACCCAACCCAACCCAGTGCAACACAACCCAACACAACCCAGTGCAACACGACACAATCCAATCCAACAGGCATGACAAAACCAATTCAGTCCAATATAACACAATACAAGCAATGCAATGCAACATAACCATTCTAACACAACATAACACAATATAACCCAACACAACACAACCCAACCCAGTACAACACAATATAACACAGCACAATAAAATTAAATAGCTGAGGCAAAAGGCAGTTTCATAGCACCCTATTTACTCATCTCACTCAGCATTGATGGAACCGAGGAGGTAGGGGGCTAAGCAGTGGATTTTTCTGGTCACACCTCAGTCCCTTACTTACAGGACTGTTAAAAGGAAGTGAACATCAAGGCCGCTTGGTGAGGGCAGCAGGCTCAGGAGTGAAGAGACCTGACGGAATTATAGTGGTGATGTGCACCTGATGGGTACCGTGGTGCACCTATCTATTCATTCCTCCTCGGCTGGAGGGCTGGGGCCTGAGTGCACTTGGCCAGCCTGGCCCACTACACTGGTGCGGGACGCACTGAAATAATGGTCACAGAATCCCTCTGCAACGTTTGAACACGAAACTATTGTTAGTTGAGTAACTGCTTATGGACAAGTGAAACCTGTTTTTAAATCGTGGCCTGGAGGCCTGGGAGAGTCAGGGTCTCTGTCTCATCAGGAAAGTGCTACAGTGCTGTGACTGAGTCTCACTTCCCATGAGTCTAGATGGGCTGATTCCATTTATATTAAGAATATCAGGGTTTTCCAAAACCCCAGTTAGAGAGCTTGGTGCAGAGAAATGCATTATTTCCTTAACTTGAACGCTAGACCTGGCCACAAGGAGAACTGGGAGGATGTGGCTGATTCAATGCAATCCAGTCCCAGCACAAAGTCCGCAGCCTCGTGGCAGTGGGGAAAGATTCCGTATTTAGTTGTTTCAGACAATAAGCAGATTCTCAGCCTTGCTAAAGGAATGAAAGTGTGCCTCTTCCAAGCTGGGAAAGTGGAGGAAGGATTACTATCTTCATTTCATGCAAGACAGATTCTATCAGTTCCCACCTCTGCAACATGCAACGCTTCCTCTTTGCCTACAGATGAAAGGTTGGTGCTTTGAAAGGCGTTCAAAGCACCTACATCCAACCTCCCTCTGTGTCCCTCTGCAGTCACATGGCCTGGCCGTTGCTGGCCCCTCTCCGCTGCACACACGTGGCACTCACACCCACCCCTCATGCCAGGCAGTCCCAGGACCCATCTTCCTTGCAGTTCCTGCCACTGGGATCCCATTCCTCCTTTAACAGTCAGTTCCAATTGTCACTCTTTTGTAAAGAACCTTCTCTGCATAACCATCCCTTCCTTTCCTTGGAAGTGTTGACTGGGGTGGGTGGCATCCTGGGCTGATGCTAGGAGAAAGGGGGTCTTCACTGGGCCCTGGTATTCTAATCCTATACCACACTCTGAGCTTCCCTTTTCTCCAGGAGTGGGAAGAACTCTAAACTTCTATCCTGACCTTCTCTCCCCACTTGCCTATGCGGTCAGAAGTCAGCATTTCAAGTTCAGCACCACACCCTTTTAACATTTTTTTTTTTTTTTTTTTACAATTTTTGGATAAAGGTTGAAATAGAGGGTTTTTTTTAAGTGCAAGTTATTTGCATGCACTTCCTCCAGGAGGAGCTTAGTGTGGGGGGTAGGGCATGTTGGCTGAAGACCTGGTAGAAAATTATGACACTGCTGCTTGTTAGCGATGTCTGACTGCAGGCATGTCCTCTCTGAGTCTGTTTGTTTACGCATGACATGTGACTAAAAATAATGCCCTCCTGACCTCATCATAATTATAGCTCATTTATGAAATCAACCAGTGTTTCTTGTGCACCTACTATGTGTGGTATGAATTAACTCAGTAAAGAGATGTGAAACTGCTTCCTAAATTAGTTGTTGTAGGCAAGACATTATTGAGGGTGGGAAACCCGCCAGATTCTCTTTGACTCCCTTGCAAGATTCCTTGTGAGTCCTCCAAGTGGAAATGTTTCACAGTGAACTTGAACCAAAGACTCCTACAGGTTGCACACAGCGGGCCAGCGAGAGAGCCCAGAAATCCTGTTTCCTGAGCATCAGTCACAGAAATATCTCCCTTGCTCCCACTTGCTCCCAGATCCTCCGACCAGCTCATCTTAGGTGACAAGTGAAAAAGTCAGGGAGGGGAAGCTATGGAGGGGGAGTTTGTTTCCCACTGGGTAAAGAAAATGCTTGGGGTAGAGGGAGATAAGATTATTCTTAATTATCTGACACCTTTGTTTATGTGGTGTCCGTATATTAATAACTGCCCAGGAAATAAGTACCTGCTTAGAAACCTAGGAGGAAATTAAGTGCTGGAGATCATTTTGTTGCTGGGGTTTTTTTTGGGTCTCTCTTTCCCTGGAGCAACACATCAAGCTGATGTGGGCAGAGTCCTGCTGGCTAGAGAGGAACAAAGAAGTGTTTCTGTCCTGCTTTTTCCTGGTCTACCTCCAGGGATGGGAAATAAAACTCGCCCAGGGGTCGCGGCCAGACGTCCAGTCAATGGACTCCAGTCTATAGCCGGGGGTGTAGGGGGCTTCTGATTCAGGCCCTGGGGCCTTCTGAGGTTGGGTTGGTCGTTGGGGCCTGTCTTGGGTCGCAAAGAGTAACGCCTGGATGGTTTCCTTCTCCCTTCTTTAAGTTTCCTGGCCCTCAGCACGCTTTCCACCCCCTCCCTCCATTGCCTGCCCCTTCCTGCCAATAGTAGCAAAAGCGGGAGGTCGCCAAGGAGCAGAAGGGAGCCAGCGACCCCTGGTGGTGGGCCCTGGTGTGGCGCTGACCCACGGCGACCAAAGGAGAGGGTCTGTGAGGAGAAAGAAGCCAGCCTTCAGAGCGCTTCACTTGGTCTTAAGTCTTACATCAGAGCGAAAAATAAGCCCTGAGGGTTTGTTTTTTGTAATAATAGATAAATTCAGATTTTTGAAAATGACATAGACTTTGGGTAGAAATTCCAGAACCAGCCCTAATCAAAACCACGAAAACTATAATGTGAAATGAGATTTCTCTTTAGTTCCTCAAAATTGCCCCCCACTTCTCCATTATGAGTCATCCAGGTTTATATTGTCCCCTTGTTAACCTTTCCCTGGAAACCATTCTCTCCCGTCATGAAGAAACTGCTGAGAAAGTCTATTTATATAGGCTACGTAATTATATTATGAGGTGGACCTGAAGGAGCATCTGAACCCGCCGTGTTGCTGACGGTACCCTAAGGAACTGGGGGACTTGGCCAATGGACCAGACTCATCTCCTGTACCCCTTTCAGGCCAGGGCCTTTCCTTTACCCCATGCCCCCCAAAGATGGGCTTCCCTGGTGGCTCAGACGGTAAAGATACTGTCTTAAATGTGGGAGACTCAGACTACTGACTTAAATGTGGGCCGGGAAGATCCCCTGGAGAAGGGAATACTACCTACTCCAGTATTCTTGCCTGAAGAATTCCATGGACAGAGGAGCCTGGCGAGTTCCAGTCCATGGGGTTGCAAAGAGTCGGACACGACTGAGCGACCGACTAACACTTGCATTTTCACTTTCCCCAAAGATAGCTTCCCCTCCATCACAATATTTGTATCATAAAAAGATGTTTTACCCAAATAAATGTTCCTCCACTGGAATTCAAGGATAGTGGTGACCACGTAGAGAAGATGCTGCGATAGGCGTGTCTTTCCTGTGTTCTTCAAAACGCCTGCCTATTTATTTGTAAGCTCAAGTAAGTTAAGGCATGGAGCCTATTTTAGTGGCTAGCCTGGGACATGGGAGAATGTTCCCTGTTCTCAACTGAGGGAGCCCTTTGTGGTTGTTTGAGGGCAACATGAAGGGAAGCAGAAAATATGACTTTATTCCTTTCACCACTGACGTTCTGATCTGTGCCTTATAATCCATGAAGTGTATCACACCTGACCCTAAGAAAGAAGACGAGAGGGTCAGCCAGGCACAGTGGCTTAAATTCTGACTCTGGGGAAGGGCTCATGTCACGATTTCATAGTCCGCCTGTTGAATGGCGGAAGTGACCAAAGGCAAGCCCTTAGCCATGACCCAAGCACCAGTCCTGAATTTCCGAGGCAATCAGACAAGGCCAATTGCCCATGCTTCCATGACTTCATGCCACAGCTCTGACTCACACTTCACTTCCCACGCATACCAATTTCCCCTCCCAACTTGCCCCTTGGTGTGACGATCCAGAGCAGTGACTGATCTGCAGTCTCCACTACCCCCTACCATCGTCCATCTCCTTGATTCCTAAGGCCTGGAGGCTGGACCACAGTGAACGTCACCCTGCTTCTCATCTCTTCACATCCATGCCATCCAATGGAAGAGACTTTGGTTCAGGAACATACAACTTCCTAACAAAAAGGTTTATGAAGTGGAATCATTTTCGTACCTTCCCAGACACCCACTGTTCAATGTACTTTATCTTTTAATATATCTTCAAAATGCATTAAATAATACATCAAATACATGTCATAAATAAGACTTTGCATTATTAGCTTAATATTGACTCTGAACTTGAAGAAAAATAATGGGCCATGAGGGCATGTTCCTGGGGTGGAGTGTGGTAGGCAGAGGGGGAGACTGGAGTCCAGGGACTATCCCTACCCACATCTAGGTGACCAGCCACACAGAGAAGTCAGGTCCAGCTCCTACCTCAAGGCTATCAGAAAAGAAGGGGAAAAAAAGAATGTGTGCTACTTACCTTACTGCAAATTTCAGAGTCGAGCCTCACAGGAGACCAAGCCTACCCTTTGTCCCTCGCCAGTGATGTAACTATGACACCTGAGTTCAAAGCGATGTGTCCTGGGTGAATGAGAATCCTGTGGACCGGCTGCTACAATAACAGGAAACTTGAGTTTAGCCCCATTTATGTTCCAGCCCATGTGCTAAATGCCTTTCCTTTACTAACTCATGAATTCTTCACCTCAGCTGAATGTGTTGGGTGTTGTTATTATTGATATTTTATGAATGAGGACACTAGGAGACGTTGACTCATTTCCCAAGAGGGGTTGTATCTAGTTCGTGGTGGAGCTGGATTTGGAGTCCAAGGTTGTAGCCCCTGGGACCCATGCACTCCATCACTCAGCTGCACTATGTAACTTCTTGGGCAAGCCTGGGAAATAACGTCACGATGGACTAAATGCCAGCCAAATGGAGACAGGACCACATTACTATTGCTATGTTAAGATAATATTAGCTTATCGTGTCAATATATCAGTTCTCTTTCTCAATGTTGATTTATTTGGCTGCATGGGTCTTAGTTATGGCCTCTGGGACCTTTTGTTGTGGTGCGTGGACTCTCTAGTTGTGGTGCTGGGGCTCAGTTGCCCCACGGCATGTGGGGTGTTAGTTCCCTGACCAGGAACTGAACCTGCATTGCTTCCATTGCAAGGTGGATTCTTAACCTCTGGACCACGTGTGTGTGTGTGTGTGTGTGTATGTGTGTACCCAGATCTCCTGCATTGCAGGCAGATTCTTTACAGTCCGAGCCATCAGGGAAGTCCCCAATATATTGATTCTTAATATTAATTTTCCAACTCCTAATCTTCCGCTCTTGGCTACTTCCTCCTCAGTCTGTTTCCACGTCTGGGCATGGGGAGAGATGACGCCCACAGGGGCAGGAATGGTGGCAGTGGATTTTGCTCAGCGTCTCAGAGCTGCAAGATCAATAGTTTAATTGCTGTGAAACACACGCGCTGTGGTGATGCCGTATAAATAATTGTAATAACTGTGGCCAGTGACGGAGAGGATGGTTTTCCAATATCTTATTTTAAAAATGCATTTCTCTGCAATTAACTCCACATACTTCTGGCAGAACGAGTAGTCCATACAGGCGCTGGTTATTTCTTTTTCTCCTTCGAGGCCCTTTAGCTCTGAAACCTGCCTTTTCCAGGCTCACCCTCACTGGGGTCAAAGGTCACTCATTGGATTAGAGGACAGTATCTTTAGGCCCCTCTGCTGAGGGTGGGGGGCAGATTCAAGAAGGATCTCTGTGGTTTTCCCGGGATGGAGGGTGATCAAAAGACCCTTTGTGATATGACAGCCGAGCTCTCTCCTGGCCCTGGGGCCCCTTGACTCTCCGCGTGTGTGCATTCCAGCCCCATCTGCTGATGTCACACCCACACAGGGACGCCCTTCTCCACCCCAGAATTCTGAGCCCGAGGAAGGCCCTTCCCCTTGTCTCTAGGAATGGATTTTCTGACTGCAGACCATTCACATGCCTCACCCAGGCCTCGTGGATTCTGGGGTTTTCATTTGAAAGAGTTCCAAGTGTTTCTTGCTCAGAGGAGCTGCTGGTGTGTGTGTGTGTTTTAATGTAAAATGCAGGCAGTGGCTGCTGGGGGAGATGTGTGGAGATAGAGAGGGGAAGAATTGAGTAATCCTTGGTGATCTGTGAGGCAGTACTGAGTGGACTGAAGTCTATTCTTCAAAGAAGATTCAGAAAGTTTTTACTAGATAATAATAATGGACATTGCCGCTAGAGCACCCAGCAATACCTACTTTTCTGTCTGTTGTTGCTGAGAATGGATTTGGAACCAGAAAATTTAAACTCCAGTCTGGGCCTCCACTCACTGGCCTTGTGACTTTAGGGAAGATGAACATGCCCTAGTGCTGTGCTCGGGGAGCACATAGGCAGGTGGAAAGACGGGCGTGCATGACGACCCCATGCTGCGAGGTGTCCCAAGGATCATGGTCCTGGCAAGCCAGGAGGAACTCAAATTGGGTGGCAGGGGTGGTGATTGAACCTAGCCTCAGAGACAGTGGGGAGAATTCTTGGAGAGAGTGATGCTGACCTGCGTCTTGAGTAAACACACTTCTAACCCTCATTTTGACCACAAAATATATCTTAGGTGGCTCAGAATCTGGGGCTTTAAATCCTAGTACAAATCTCAAGTGAACAAAACATGAATCTCTGCCTGTTTCAGGGCTTTCCAAGTCCACTGACATTCAGCCAGGAGCGGGGTGAGGCTGACCAACATGCTTCCCAAGGGGGAGGTGGCGTGCGGAACGTAGGGCGAGCAGTTGATGGAGATGCCGCCAGTCCTTCTTGGGGAGTTGTACGTAGCTGGCTCCTTGGCCCTTAGCACTAAGTAAACATAGGTTGTTATGAGGCCCACAGAAGCACACACAGCTGTCCTAGGATGAGAAAGGGCTGATCTCCAGAAGCCTGATGAGGCTGCAGGGAAAGAACCCAGAGCTGAGCTCATCAGAGAGAGCAGATGTCGAGGTGACACGCACTTGTCTGATGCTCCCTGGGTTATTTGTTTGCCAAGAAAATTGCTGAGGAGTGCCTAGAGGCTGAGCCACCAGTTCCTGGGGCTTCGCACAGGCAGCTCAGTGCAGGGCCTGGCGGGCGGGAACCATACAGGGCTGGCTGCCGCTGCAGCCCTTGGTTTCACAAAGAGGACTGGTGGGCCTCTGGAGACGAACATCAAAAAGACGCAAACTTGGGAGAGAGTCTGAGGATCCTGGGATCCTTTTGGTCTTTTCCCATTGTGATTGGAATTTGTGCATTCCTTTGTTAATTGAGTAAACGTCTATTGAACAGCTCTGGTGTTCACAGAGCTGCTGGGGACTAGAGGCTGTGCCCGGCTGCCCTGCCACCGTCACTGCACCATCTCATCTCCATCTTCAGACTAATTCACTAAATACAAGTGAGTACTAACTGTCCACAACTAGCAGTCACGTGCATTGTTTTACTTCCAACATGTTGTTGTTGTCTTAGTCGCTAAGTTGTGTCCAACTCTTTTATGACCCCATAGACTGTACCCGACCAGGCTGCTCTGTCCATGGGGTTCTCCAGGCAAGAATACTGGAGTGGGTTGCTATTTCCTTCTCCAGGGCATCTTCCTAACCCAGGGATCAAACCCGAGTTTTCTGCATTGGCAGGAAATTCTTTACCCCCCGAGCCACGAGGGAAGCCCTACTTCCAATATACCAGCCACTCTAGTAAGAGCAACTCATAATTCACCTGATGAAATCCTGACTGCAACCCTGGGCTCAGAATTCTGAGCTCCATATTTCAGTGAAGGATATTAAGCAGATTTTAAAAATTCTCCCTGAAATCACAAGGTCTAATAATGGGCAGAATCAGGACTCCAGCTTGGCTGGCTACACAGCCCTGTGCTGAAGCTCAGTGCTATAGACCTGCCCTCAAGGGACTGACATTCTCATGGCTGAAACGAACACACTGAAAGCAGGAGAGCAAAGGACGGGCATGCACGTGAGCCAAAGCACGAGACAGCTTTCAGCGGCTGGGCAGCTGTGGCCATGGGGGATATGAAACAGAGAGGCATTCAGAGTGGGCAGGTGTTATGGAGAAAGCCTTTGGAAGAGTGTCCTGGACCAGATTCAGAGGGAGGGACGTGCGTGGGTTGGTTGAGAAGAAGCAGAGAGGAAACTGAGGGACGTGGTGTGAATCGGATTGTGAACAGGACTGAGAAAGGGCCAGTTCGATTCTTCGAGGAAACAGGAAAGCATAGGCCTGGCAAGAAAGGCAGGGCTGTGTGGAGGAGTGAGGATGCTGCTCCTACAAGGGCTGTGGGTGGTCGTGGGTGGTGGGTGCTAGGTCATGAGGGGATGGGGAGGTGTTCCTGAAGGGGAGGGCTGGGAGGAGGCAGAGTTTGGCTCTTCTCTAGGGCAAAGATGACAATATGCAAAGGACCATCTGAAGATGGAAACAGTTGGGATCAGGAGAGAACATAACTAGAGGGAAAGTTGCTAGAAGATCCAAGTCTTGATCCCTAGATGAGAAGAAAGTGGACATGAAGGTGTTAGTCACTCAGTAGTGTCTGACTCTTTGTGACCCCCATGGACTGTAGCCCACCAGGCTCCTCTGTGCATGGGATTCTCCAGGCAAGATACTGGAGTAGGTAGCCCTTCCCCTTTCCAGGGAATCTTCCTGACCCAAGAATTGAACCCTGGTTTCCCACATTGCAGGCAGATTCTTTACTGTCTGAGCCACCTGGGAACCCTGGGTGGGCCTTAGGGACTAGAGCAATGGTGCGTGCAGTGATGGTAAAATCTGAGACGTGAAGGTGTGTGGGGTGTGTGTGGGGGGGGGAGGGTGGTTACAGCTGCTTCTGAGCTCAGGAGAAAACCTAGACAAAGCCCACTTTCCTCGTTCAGTCAACACAAGTCCTGAGTCTTTACTCTGGGCCAAGCTGCTTGCTAGAAGCTCTATCCTCTGAGCTAAGACCCGACCAACTGGGACTCACAGAACTCCCGTAACAGCTCATGTGAGAGTCCATCCGTCCCCAGCCTTCACTCTGCTTCTGGTTTCTCCTGCTTCCACTACAGCTGCCTTGAGCAGCTGCTGGGTTCCACTCTGGAGGAGGCGCAGTTTCCAGCAGGAGGAAAACGCTGACTGCACCTCAGCCACTTGCAGCCAGGATACACCTCTGCTCATTAACCCATAGGTGACAGCAACAGTCATGGGGGGCACAGAAGAGAGGACATAGCCTCCCCTCACTTGGCAGGGGGGCGCTCTGAGCCCAGAGGATATAGGGCCGGGGATGGGAGGGTGGAGTTTCATGGAAGAGGCAGGAGGGGAGTAGGCACGAGGAATCCAGCGTCCTGCTTCTGGGTTCGAGACTGTCCCCAGTTCCACATAGAGCCACTGCCTCACCTTTAGGAAATAGGCCCTGCTTCTCCTTAGCACCCTGCCAGCCGTGAGTCCACTTCCCACCCTTGATGGTTGCCCAGAGATGCTCCTCCTTTCCATGAGCTGGGCTGTGTGGTACCCCACTTCCGTTTCTGGGGCTTGCCCAAACCGTATGCATGAAGCTGCTTTCGTCTTTCTCCATAAAGTTGCTGGCTTTCTGAATCATGCCTGAGTGGAACCAGGCTCATCAGGACAGTTCCTCTGGCTTGAGGCATCGGGTGATGGGTCTCTGGACCACATTGGTGGGATGCCCGTCCGAGCCCTCCATCATGGGCACAGACTCTTCCAGGCCTAGGTTCCTCTGGCAATGCCCATTTTCTGGTTGGCTCAGATGGTTCACAGCTGAGCCCTGGGGCCTCTTCTCTCTTTCCTTAAGTGACCTTGTTGGAATTTGAAAGTCCACTTTGTGGGCCACATCCTCTAACCTCTCTTTCTATAGGACATAAGGTTGCGGCTCCCCCTTGGGGATGAGTGGGGATCACAGGGATCGATTCATTAAAACTGGTTTCCTAGCAATCAATGAGATTACTGAAACTTACTGAACATTTATTGAAACATAACCATCACCCCCTCACTCTGCTAAGTATTTTGCATGCTTGGGACATGATCAGACTCCCACAGTAACAACCAAGTATTGTTATGATTAATTCTGTTGTTTTTTTTTTTCCCCCAAGAGAAAAGCAAACTCAGGAAAGTTTGGTAGGTTGTCTAAGGCCACACAGTTCCCAAGCGCAGAGCTGGGATTCACACCGTCTGCCCGTGGGCTTACCCTCTCACTCTCTGCCTACACATAGCATCTCAGAAGCCCGGGAATTCTGGTCTTCTGCAATACAGAACGAGCAGACTGTGCAAAGCACATGGCAGTGAGTGGCAGGCATATATCAACAGTCTCTTCATGGGTGCTTGTTTTTCCAGGAGTGGGCGTAGTCTGTCCATGCTCCTTTGGGGCTAGAGGCACATAGCTAAAAGCCATTCAGGATTCGGGGGTACAGCCTCCTCTAAGGCCACAATCTGGCTGACCCACCAAGTTTCCAACCCAGTAACTTGTGTGCGCAATTCTCTCCAATAAGATTGGGAAGATGCCGCAAGAGAAGTCGATTTGAAATATTTTGCATTTGAAACATACTGGTTTGAACTTTTGCCTGGTATTTCCCTCATCTCAACCATACTGTCTTTCATTTTTTATTTCATCAGCATCTTTTTCTCCTGGAGTTGTATCCTCTTCTTTGTGTCTCCACCCTAGCAGATGGGGGGCGGGTAGGCTAGAAGCCATTGTCCCTGATTTCTCTGATGTGGACCATACAGGGCAAGAAGTCCTGATGGCTACCTGGACAGCATCATTCGGTTTTGTACGTGTTTAGCGGGAGACCCACCGGGACCTGTTGTCCCAACAGTGTTTAGTAACACGGTGCAGGTTTCATGTGCGCGCAGAGCCTGTCTAATTAATTACTGTTTACCCTCTTGCAGTTCCCTTTACAAGCTCTTTCTCCTGGCTGGAATCAGGAAATCAAAACAAAGCACCCTCACTGTGCTATTCTGGGGCGGCTTAAGCAGGGTAAACACAGAAGCAGGGGCCCTGCTCGCATTCTAAGCCCTGGGATTCAAGGCAGGGAGGTGAGCCTGTGGCGTGTGGCACGGTCCACTCTGCTGGAGGAATGGGCATCGCTGGCCCCTTGGGTCTGGGTTGGATGATCCCAACTTCTCCCCTGCTGCTGAACCTTCCAGTGCGGACATCTGCAACTGTTCAGTTCCCTTGTCATAAGATAAGAAAGAAATCTGCATCCTGGGGACAAATGAAGATGTTGATGAGTAGTTTGAATGTTTCCATTCATTCATTTATTCAACAGATTTTTGTTGACCCCCCTACTATGTGGCATGGTTCAGGGGGTTGGCAGACACCAGTGAGCACAAGAGATAAAGATTTCTGCTCTGTGGTGTTTACATGGAGATAAATAATCGTCATCATAAAGGAATAAATTATATAGCATGTGAGATGGTAACAAGTGCTGTGGCTGAAAAGAGAAAGTAAAGCAGGGGAAGGAGATCGGAAGGGCCAGAGGAAAAGGAGAGGCTCTGACTTTTAAATTCAAAGTGCTGGGCACTACTGTAGAGCACAGAGAACCCCATCAATATTCTGTAATAACCTCTCTGGGAAAAGAATCTGAAAAAGAATGGGTGTATGTATATGTGTAAGTGAATCACTTTGCTGAGCACCTGAAACTAACACAGCCTTGTAAATCAACTATTCTCCAATATAAATTTAAAAAAACACATTTTTTTTAATGGGCATGCCACTGAAAAAAAATTGAAAGCACGGGGGACAATTCAAGTGAGGGTGAGTGGAGTTTTGCTGCAGATGTCCTTGGCTGCGGGTTATAAGAATTCAGTGAGTACTTGGGGCCAAGGGATCTGCCCTTGGCAGGGGACAGACTTGCAGCCCCCTGGCAGTCTGGCGGGAGCTTAGAGGCCATCCCAGCCACTCCCTGAGAACCAGGCAGCTCTTCCGCAGGGATGCGGAGACTGTAAAGAGGCCCCTTGCCCTAAGGAGAGGTAACCCCAACACCAGCAAGTTTCCAAGAGAGTCACGCCTCGTACTTGTGTCTCTTTTCCTGCTGGCATACCACACCTTTCCAGGTCCTCCTCGTCCATCACTTTGTCGTAGAGCGATCCATGGAAAGTTCTAGAGGCCGTGTTTGAGTGGAGACCTAGCCTCACCTTCAGGGATGGAGATGGTGTGTGTGTGTCTGTGCCTGTGAGTGTGTCTGCACATCCCAGTGTGGCAGCTCGGGCTCAGAGTGAGCTTCTCCATTCACTCCTTCATTCAACCAAGGATCAAGACCGGCCACGCACCCACTGAGGGCGCTCTACTGTGTGCCCAGTTCTCCTTTCACCTGCTTTCCAGTCTGTGTGGCAAGAGGCTGAATGACAGTGACCGGGGTTGCAGCGCTGTCAGCCTCTGGGGACCAACAAAATAGACCGCATAAGTAAGATCCAAAAGCCTCAGTATTTTTCCCTCCTGGGAGATGCCACAACCCTGTTATGTCCCAGAGAAGCAGATCCTGGCCACTCTTTACCCACCGAGGCTCCTCACGGCTATTCTATTTCTGCCTCCGTGGGAGACAGGTTCAGGCCAGGACAGCCAGGAGAGCTGCAGTCATGTCTTGAGGCTCTTGAGGGGAGCAGCAGAGACTGGGGTCACATGCCTTTTTATTGGAGGCATGGGGGTCCAGCTGGAGAATTCAGGGTCCCAGGACACTGGTTTCTAGATTTAGTCTGCTCCCACCGTGCCTCTCCAGCCTCAGTTCACGTCCCTGCCTGCCAGATGAGACCCCCACCCTTGCTGCCTAATTCCTGGGCCTGATTGGAAGGTCTGACAGGTGTAGACCTTGACCAGGAGGTCTGGGGAGGATGTGAGAGGAGAGAAGAAATGGGAATCCTGAGGCGGCCTGCATCTTTAAGGATGAATAGCACTGTTTGCTCATTAGGGAGATTATTTCAAGCAAGACGGCAGCCAGAATGCTCTAATGCAAGCATCTGCCTGCTACCAGGAGACGATATTTATTGTTCAATTCTTCAATGGATGTAAATAAACAGCCCGGCCCAGATAATGTTCCAGTAAACAAACAAGCAGCTGCCAGGAACTCCCGGATGGCTGACCTTTGCGGAGGCCACCCTGCTGATGTTTTAATAGCAGTTCTGCCTGGCAATGTAGATGCCCACCGTGCCAGGGGTGGAGAGGTGGCAGTGCTGCTTGGTGGATGGGCTGGTGGGAAAGCAGGGCTAAGCAGATTATCCTAGGCTGGAGACCGAGCGGCTGCAAAGGACTGGTGAGGAGGCCCGTGTGTACTGGAAATGTGGCTGGTCCAGACTGAGTTCCGCTGTCAGTGAGAAATACACATCAGATTTCAAAGACATGGTATGAAAAACGCGTGTAAAATATCTCATTGACAATGTTTATACTATAGACATGTTCAAGGGATACTATTTTGGGGCACAGTGGGTTAGTAAAAACATAGATTACTAAAATTAATTTGGGCATTTCCCTGGTGGTCCAGTGGTTAAGACTCTGAGCTCCCAATCCAGGGGGCCTGGGTTCGATCCCTGTTCAAGGAAGTAGATCCTGCATGCTCCATCTAAGGCCCCACATGCCAAAACTAAAAAAAAAAAAAAAAACAAAACAGACCCACTGCCCACCAATGCCACAACTAAGATCCCACATAGTAAATGAAAAGATCCTGTACACCCCACGAAGATCCTGCATGCTGTGACTAAGGCCTGGCACAGCCAGAGAAATAATAAAAATAAACATTTTCTGAAAGAATTAATTTTACCTTTTTATTTTGGGAGACTTCCCTGGTGGTGGCTCAGATCATCAAGAATCTGCCTGCAATGAAGGAGGCCCAGGTTTCATCCCTGGGCCGGGAAGATCCCCTGGAGGAGGGCATGGCAACCCATTCCAATATTCTTGCCTGGAGAATCCCATGGACAGAGGAGCCTGCAGGGGTCACAGTCCATGGGGTCACAGTCCATAAGGTCACAAAGAGTCAGACATGACTGAGCGACTAACACTTTTATTTTTTAATGTAACCGCTGCTGGAAACTTTTTAATTGCCCATGTGGCCTGCATTTGTGGCTAGCATTGTATTTCTGCTGTCCCGTGCTGTCTAGAACCTTCCACTGGGCCTGTGGTAAGGCCTGAAGTGACAGCTCACCCTTCAGACCTTGGAGAATACCTCTGTGCTGTCTCCTCAGAACAGGGCTCCATGAAGCTGGCCAGAAGTTCCCCTGTCACCCCCTTTCTCATGTGTTCATTCCTGCCTCCCTCTGCCAGCGTATCTTTATAAAATCTGTTAGGGCCGCTCATTTTGCTACTTTAGATTAGTCTTCCTACTGACTAAAGAGATTTCGTCTCTGAAGCGGCTCTTTGAATGAATCTGATGTTACCCACTTTGTGTTGTATTAGTCAAACTCTCCTGGCTGGTGATGCCGGGCGGTGGCCCTGTTGTTCTGTGACATGCACATGCTCCCTTGAGCCTCGACTGGGGCTGGGCTGATAATTCCTGGTTACACTCCAGTCAGCTGGCCAGATCTCCTGGGAAGAAGGAAAAGAGGCCTTCGAATACTTCTCTGCTATAGCATTTCCCGCTTGGCCTCATCCGTGTGAAATCTGAGCCCATTAGGAGACTAATATACCAAAGGGTGGGCTCCTCTGGTTGCTCTGCAGTAAAGAATCAGCCTGCTGGGCAGGAGATGCAAGTTCCATCCCTGGGTTGGGAAGATCCCCTGGAGGGGGAAATGGCAACCCACTCCAGTATTCTTGCCTGGAGAATCCCATGGACAGAGGAGCTTGGTGGGCTACAGTCCATAGGGTTGCAAAGAGTCAGACATGACTAAGCGACTGAACACATACACACACACACACACACACACACACACTCCCAGAGGGCAGGGCAGGCACTCACTGATCTCCTCCAGAAGCTGGCTCGGAGTCTAGTATACACTGCACATTCCATAAATGCATGCTGGATGATGAGCGAGTGCAGACTGTCGCTCTGCCAAGGAACACACAGCGTGAGGGGTGCAGTCTCCTCCTTGGTGTCAACCTCACAGAATAACATCTTCTAAACACCCGAATGGACATGAGGGGGTTCTTTATATTTTCTACCTTAAATCACTGTCGATTTGCATTCTTCCTCACTGCCTGGTTGGTACGCAAGTATCATCTGTGCTGTATAACGTAATAGGTTTTATTTGTCCTAATGTGTAAGACAACAAGTCTTGTTTATTCTAAGCTTCCCCCTCCCAAGCTTCAGGGTGGCCCCTGTGAAAGTGATGGAGCCAGAGCCACTGGCCACTGTGTCTCCTTTCCTCTCAGCTGTGTCTTTGTGGCCTGGGGGAATCTTTCCCAGGCTGTGCCCAGGTTGCAGGCATCTGGTTTGTTCTTACTTACCAGGGGTGGACTGGACGTGATTTTCTGTATCTAGGAGAACTTGGTCCAGAGAATGGCTTCTGTTTGCCTGTTTTTCCCTGGAATCCCATTTGAAAACTGCTGGTCATTCTGTTGGACTTTTTGTCTGCTGTGAAGTATTGGGAGCTATAAATGGTAACAATGAAGCTCTCCCTTTTTGATCCTGCTTTCTACCTTGATCTTGCCTTGATCAGCTCAGAGTCCATCCTCTGATTGGTAGAGTGTGGCTTATTTTATCTGCAGGGAGTTGATCAGGTGTTTAGTAACTACTTGCTTTTCCCATCCCTGTTGTTGTTGCTTAGTTGCTAAGTCATGTCTGACTTTGCGACCCCCATGGCCTGTAGACTGCCAGACTCTTCTGTTCACCGGATTTCCCAGGCAAGAATACTGGAGTGGGCTGCCATTCCCTTCTCCAGGGGATCTTCCTGACCCAAGGATGGAACTCGTGTCTCCTGCATTGCAGGCAGATTCTTTATTGCTGAGCCACCAGAAAAGCCCTTTATCCATCTGTGGAGTACAATTGACAAGTTAATATTGTATATATTTAGGGTATACAGTTTGATGTTTCGATTCATATATTCATATATTGTGAAATAATGCCACCTGATGTGAAGAGCTGACTCATTTGAAAAGATCCTGATGCTGGGAAAGATTGAGGGTAGGAGGAGAAGGGAATGGCAGAAGATGAGATGGTTGGATGGCATCACCGACTCAATGGACATGGGTTTGGGTGGACTGCGGGAGTTGGTGATGGACAGGGAGGCCTGGCGTGCCGAGGTTGATGGGGTCACAAAGAGCTGGACATGACTGAGCGACCGAACTGAACCACTGCAATTCAGACAAATCACATATCCACCACCTCACGTGTGTGTGTGTGTGTGTGTGTGTGTGTGTGTGTGTGATGGGAACACTTAATATCTACCCTCTTCATGAATTTCAAGTATGCAGTATTGTATTATTATTATAGTCACCTTGTTGCACATCAGCTCTCTAGACCTTATTCATCTAATAACTGAAACTTTATATCCCTTGACCAACATGTGTGCATGCTAAGTCGCTCCAGTTGTGTCTGATCATTTGAAACTCTATGGACTGTAGCCTGCCAGGCTCCTCTGTCCATGGGATTCTCCAGGCAGGAATACTGGAGTGGGCAGCCATTCCCTTCTCCAGGGGATCTTCCCAACCCAGGGATCGAACCAGCGTCTCTTTTGTCTCCTGCTTGGCAGACAGGTTCTTTACCATCAGCACCACCTGGGAAGCCCGTGCCTTGACCAACATCTCCCTGTTTTCCCCTCCCACCATTCTACGCTCTTCTTCTATTTTAGATCCCACATATAAGCAAGACTGTGCAATATTTTGTCTTTCTGTGTTTATTTCAGTTTACATAAATGTTCTCCAGATTCACTGATGTTGTTGAAAATGGCCAAATTTCTATTTTAAGGCTGAACTACATATATATAATCACATTTTTAAAATCCATTCATCCCTTGATAGATATTTAGGTTGTTTCCATATCTTGGCTATTGTGAGCAATGCTGAAATGAACATGGGTGGGCAGATGTCTCTTTGAGATACTGATTTTATTTCCTTTGTGTATATACCCAGGAGTGGAATTGCTGGATCAAATGGCAGGTCTGTTTTTAATTTTCTGAGAAGCTACCTTAGTGTTTTCCTCAGTGGCTATACCAATTTACACACTACCAATAGTGTACAAGGGTTCCTTTTTCCATACTCTCACCACATCTGTCAGTAACTACTTACTGAGCACCAATCGTGCCTTGGGTCTTGTGCTAGGCATTGGGGCTGCAGCATTGAATACATCGAGCATGATCCTTGCCACTGTAAGACTTGACGACCCAGGTCTATTTGCTCAATTATAGCTAACCCCCCCCCCCCACCCTCAGGTCCCACAGAGGAGGCACCGTCTTTCTGTAGATCATTTCCATCATGGGTCTTCTGACTATTCCAAAGAGGTTAGGATCAGCGGTAAATGTTCCTGCTCCCTGCTCCCTGCTCCAGACCATTTATAAAAAATAGTAAATAAGACCAGTCACAACACTACTGCTTGGCGAGTCCCCCAGTTCCCACTTCTCCATGTAGAAATGTGTCTTTTTCTATCTCTAAGTTGGTTCCCTCTCCATGGCCAAACTGCCCAAAGTCCCATGGAGACTCATTATTTTTAAAACCTTTTCATGTGGAACCTTGTCAAAGGCTCAGGGAAAATCTAAATAGCTCAACTGCAAGTTCTGAGCTAGGAATCAGGAGACCTGGGTTCTAGTCTTGACTGTCATTAGTTTATCACTGAATTTCAGAAAAGGCCCCAAACAGCCCCCATCGCAGTTTTTTTATTGGTAAAACGAGAATGATTATGCTGGCAGTCAGCATCATAAACATTTTACAGCCATCAGATAAGACAGTGTTATTTAAGAATAACATTCTCAGCAAGGTATAAAACAAAAATATAAGGGATCGTTATTTTGAAAATTTACAACAGCGTCTTTTTCATTCATATGCGTGATTCTTTCCCAAAAGGACTGCGGAAGATAGACATGATTCCTCCAGCACACCTGGGGTGATGCCTGTTTATCATTAACAACTTTCACTCCTAGAAGAGATGCAGGTTTACAGACCCAGTAGGACCTGGCTCAACTTATGTTGGTATACTATGCAAGTGCATTGAAGAGTGGACTCTGGAATTGGTCAGACTTCAGCAGGGGTCCAGACCACGCTGATCACTAGATGTGTGACCACGAACAAAGTATTAAAACCTCTCTGTGCCTTATTATTCCTGTAAATGGAATAATATTAAGGCTTCATGGAGTCATGAGGTTTAAATGAGAAGATAAATACATGTAGAATGCCTTCTATCATGCCTGACACGTAGCAGCCACCAAGTTGCTAGCAGTTCTTGTTGCCCAAGAGCCAGCAGCTAGTCCAGCCTACCTAAATTTGATGGCTGTCCATCAAATTGTCCATCATTCAGCACATCCCATCACAAACTCCTGTTATCCATGTCTTGTGTGAGACTCTTTCAGCAGATCGGTTGAATAGATGCTTTCCTTTCTGTTTCCTGAAACAAGTAGTATGCATTGGGTGGGGTGACGAAGGGAATAACCACCTTTTCAATTACTGATTTCCTGCGCTGGAGGAGTGGGCAAGGGTGGGGCCCATTGCCCCATGCCTTGCCTCTCCAGGCCTGGGAAAACTTGTCCCTTTAGTTGTCCCTGGTCCACGCCTCTGTCCCTGCCCAGTTCTCCCAGTCTCTTCTGATGTCCACATCCAGCCCATCACTTCATCCTAAAGAGCGGGGAAGGTGGAGCCAAATGATAAAGACAGTCACGTAGGCACTGAATCCACTTTCCTTCGGGGATCACAGCACAGGGCACTGGAGGGGACTCCTTTCTGCCAGCATCCCCGAGGGGTGCCTGCTCCTGCTGGCAGCCTTAAGGGGCTGGAGACCAGCCAGGCTGCACAGGATCACTCTTGTGCTGCTGCTCCAAGGGTGATTCACAGCTGGGGAAGTAGCCTGGCTGGGCTGGAGGCCAAGGCCATCACCGCGCGGTCAGACTTGGGTGGTAATCCCAATTGGTTTTGCATGAGCTCCCATTTCATTCAGATTAAGGAAAGACCTGCTCAGGGTGGACATTTGGTGGCTTGGGGGTGGGGACAGAAGGAGGAGGGCTACTGGATTCCCAGGCATTTGGATTTTAACAGCTAAGCATGTCTCTTCTTAATTCCTTCACTAGTTTTTTTTTTTTTTTCATTATTGTTGTTGTTTTCCTGAGCTTAATGGGAAATCTGCAAAGAAGAGTTTGAACTTCATTCATTTCTTCATTTTAAAAATAAATATCTGTCAAGCACAAGTGTTTCAGCTTCAGAATTGGAAATGACTGGCAAAAGCCTCTGGAGTTTGTACATACTGGAGGCCTCTGCCTTTGGTGGTATCCCCAGAAAGTAGACGTGAACCTCATCAAGGAACAGTGTCCCTCATGTAACTGGAGTGGCAGGAAAACTACGGATTCCAAGGTCAGACTGGATCCTCATTCATTTGTCAGATTTGATAGCTCAGGGCAGTTATTTAATGCACTGTGTCCCGTTTTCCCCATCTGTTCTATCAGAACATATCATTAGATATTGCAGAAAACCTTCCTGTTACTTTAACAATAAGGGAATATCCTGAGTAGCTAGAAAGGCCTGGACACATGATAGCCTTAAGGCTATTTTGATTCAGTGGCTCAGGGACATCACCCAAAACCAATGCTTTTCATCTCTGTCCCTGACCTTCCCTGGCTCCAGCACCCTCACCCTGTTCATAAGAACAAGAGGGTTGCTAATAGTTCTGGGAGCTACCTGTTTCTTTGATCTTATGAAGGGTGAGGGGAGGTGCTTTCTTCCCCTGTTACAAGACATAGTCCTTGCTTCACTCTAATTGCAAGTGTTGAATGGCTTCGGTCTGCTTTCTCTCCACCGCTGTGGCCAGAGAGTGAGATTAAACCGATTTGTTTCTGCCCATCGAAGGCCAGCCCAGGAAGCAGGGGGTAGGTCCAGTCCCACCTAAAAGGTGAGAGAGGTTGGAACGGATCCTGGAGGGGCCATGCAAGCCAGGACAAAAAAGCTCTTGAGAAGATTGTTTATCAATAAGGAATCATGTGTAAAATCATCTCCCAGTACCTGATGTCTAGGAAGGGCTGAAAAATTGTGCTTAAGAGGAAGACAAGCAAAAAGGCTAGCACAAACCCCAAATCAAATACATATGTCACACACCACCCTGGTGTCAGAGTTCAGTGAATTTAACAGAAATGAGAGACAGCAGACTTTCGGATGAATTGGTGTTGTCAGATGGCGTTAATATGGTGTGCTTTCTGTAACTTAATTCCTCTGAATAGCCCTGCCATTCTCCTTGAGCTCATAAAGGTTAAGAATTACCTATTAAAATTAAAAATGAATATATAATCGGAATATTATTTTTGGAATAATTTTCCAATAATTTGGAATATTATTTTTTTTCTTTTAGTTTTGTTATTGAAATTTCTAAAATTACACCACATTATCTTATAGAGACTTGTACAAATGGCATCTAATCAAGTTTGGTGATCTCCTAGCTATCACTTTTCCCCATCTACCTCTGGCATTCTCCTCACCTTCTTACATTCTTGCATGGATGGTAATGTTTGATACCAACTTATGTGGATGGAAATATTAGTGCCCATCAATAGTCATGGCAAATCTATGAGCTCAGACTGGTGATGATCCTGAAGACCTGGGCCAGCACCTTGAATCAGGGGATGGGTGGCATTGGGAAAATCCCATCTTTTCTAGACTTGTCCTCAGCCTTGGGGAATGTGGGCAAAAGCCTTTCCTCATGGTCTTCACATTGTTCCAGCAGTTCTAGGAAGGACTGTTAGACGGCCCAGAGATGACCTAGTCTGTTAAGTGTTCTTGGAAGACTGAGAATGACTCATGCCCAAAACACATTTTCCTGGAATGCCCACATGCCCTTCACTGGGGACATAAATAGAAACTCTAGGGGATTTGAGGACCCTACATCTATTACAGAATCTGAAGCATAAGCCAGTGGGTTCACAGACAGAACAAGTCTACCTGGTGTGAATTTTCTGGGGTTCCGGCTTCTCCTCGAAGGCCAGCAGTGATCCTGGCTGCCAGTTTCAAAGAATCAGTTCAGTTCAGTTCAGTCACTCAGTCGTGTCCGACTCTTTGCGACCCCATGAATCGCAGCACGCCAGGCCTCCCTGTTCATCACCATCTCCCGGAGTTCACTCAGACTCACGTTCATCGAGTCGGTGATGCCATCCAGCCATCTCATCCTCGGTCGTCCCCTTCTCCTCCTGCCCCCAATCCTTCCCAGCATCGGAGTCTTTCCCAATGAGTCAACTCTTCGCATGAGGTGGCCAAAGTACTGGAGTTTCAGCTTTAGCATCATTCCTTCCAAAGAAATCCCAGGG
>SJYT01079204.1:121578-225451 GCA_006410635.1 Cephalophus harveyi | reverse complement strand
GCTTTGGCTCCATCCCTTCATTCTTTCTGGACTTATTGCTCCACTGATCTCCAGTAGCATATTGGGCACCTAATGACCTGGGGAGTTCCTCTTTTGATATCCTATCATTTTGCCTGTTCATACTGTTCATGGGGTTCTCAAGGCAAGAATACTGAAGTGGCTTGCCATTCCCTTCTCCAGTGGACCGCGTTCTGTCAGCCCTGTCTCCACCATGACCCGCCTGTTTTCGGTTGCCCTGCAGGCATGACTTG
Organism: Cephalophus harveyi; assembly: GCA_006410635.1. Taxonomy (NCBI): domain Eukaryota; kingdom Metazoa; phylum Chordata; class Mammalia; order Artiodactyla; family Bovidae; genus Cephalophus; species Cephalophus harveyi. The sequence goes on along the minus strand of SJYT01079204.1, from coordinate 225,200 downwards.
GTTTCATTGAGTTAGACAAGGCTGTGGTCCTAGTGTGATTAGATTGACTAGTTTTCTGTGAGTATGGTTTCAGTATGTCTGCCCTCTGATGCCCTCTTGTAACACCTACCATCTTACTTGGGTTTCTCTTACCTTGGGTGTTGGGTATTTCTTCACAGCTGCTTCAGCAAAGCACAGCCGCTGTTCCTTACCTTGGACGAGGGGTATCTCCTTACCGTCGCTGTTCCTGACCTTCAACGTTGGCCCACATCTTTACATCCAAATTTGTTCTGCTAACAAATGTAGCTAATAATACTGCCTTTCTGTTGTAGGGTGATGCTCTGATCTGAAGCAGCATCAGTTTTCCCTTTTGCCTCATCCCCAGATTCCTCTTCCCCGATTTCAGCCCCATCCTCTTATCCAAAGATACACAAGTAAGGCGTCAAAGTTGTGAGTCTAAGGCATAGTGAGCCAGAGAGAAGAACACCACGTTCCCCCGCCCCCCACTATCCCCACCCCGTCTCTTGGCCATTCCCCGTGACAGGCCCCTGCTGGGCATGCGCGGCTCTTTCCTCTTTCCTGATAGTTCAGTTGGTAAAGACTCCACCTGTGATGCGGGAGACCTGGGTTTGATCCCTGGATTGGGAAGAGCCCCTGGAGAAGAGAAAAGCTACCCACTCCAGTATTCTGGTCTGGAGAATTCCACTGGACAATCCATGGGATCACAAAGAGTCGGACACAACTGAGCGACTTTCAGTTCACTTCGCTGGGCTCACCGCCCCTCCCTTGCCCATGGGGAGGGAAGCTCCCGGCTGAGGCTGGACACACGGCGGCTCAGGATCTGAACTCACATCTGAACTCTCTTCTTCCTCTCATCCACAGATCCGGGTAGACGGGCCCAGGGGCAGCGCCCTGCAGTATGAGACGGTGCAGGTGGTGGAGCCCGGCCCTGTGCTCCGCGACATGGCCTTCTCCAAGGACCGCGAGCAGCTCTACGTCATGTCGGAAAGGCAGGTGAGGCTCTCTGCGCTCTGCCAGACATTCATCTTGCCACTAAAGACTAGCCTGTGGCTCCGTGGAAACCTACAGGAAGCTGGTGCAGAGAGGGGGTTTGATTTATTGGGCTCAGTGTGTATCTTTTCTGTTCTGCTGCCTGGGGACGGAGGCTGAGTGCACCAGAAACAGGGAATGAAATCGTTCAGATATCAAAATATCCGTGAGTCAAAGACAAATCCACTGACTTCAGAGCGATGGTGTGTATAGGGGCAGGGCCAACACTCGCCCTCTTTTGAAGAAACGCTGTACAGATGCTCACGTTTCTGGTCTAGATTTTCCTACACCCTGTATAATCTCCTGCCAAGGTCACCATCATGGACCCTGGAGTTCTATGGTGGGCAGGATTTGTCACCCCCAAAAATAGTTGCGGGCAGCTCATGAAAGAGTCAGATGGATGGAGATTCTGAAAAGGTCTATGTGTGTGAAATGAGATGCTGAGGCATGTGTCCTGAGCCTTTGTGTGATAAGATGCATGGCATCACCAATGCAATAGCCATGAACTTGGGCAAGTTCTGGGAGATGGTGAGGGACAGGGAGGCCTGGCATGCTGTAGTCCATGCGGTCACAAAGAATCAGACATGACTGGGTGATTGAACAACAGCCGCAAGAACTCTAACATGAAACCTCCAGCAAATTCCATGAGGCCATACCAGGCAGAACAAATACGGTGTGGGGATGGCTGTTAGTTGAGGTGGAGTAGGAAATGGCAAAGCTGGAGTTACTTCTGGAGCTCAGCTAAGAACTCAGTTCTTCAGGGGTCCCTGAGCTTAGATCAGGACTCATAAGTTGGCAGCAGGCAGAGGAATCAATTTTGCTTTGGAAATCTGATCCATTTAAGGGTATGTCCTGTGGTACCCTAATTCACAGAGCGTTCCACCTTGCAATAAACGCCCCACCCCACGCGTGGCTTTGCACTGCCATGCCTCCATTGCCTCTCTGGAGGATGGGTCATCCTGGGAGCTGTCCTCCCAGCCCATGAATATGTATACATTAGCTCTGAGCAGCCAAGGCAGATTCCTCGTCTTATTCATCTTCATTAGCGAGGCCTGGACTCCCCAGAGGACCTTGCTGACAGAGTCTGGATTGTTCCCTCTCTGCATAGTGGGGGAGATAAATACCACATTATGCCACCCACAGGGCTTGTGCATTATGCCTTGGGAGCCCACAGCAGCTCCACCCTCCCCCAGAACTCGATGACATCTTCTCGGGGTGCGGAACCCCCCCATTCAGCCACACTGGGATGCATTGTGGTGTCTTGGTTGAGGCTGCCATGGCCGGGGAATGGCCTGAGGTGGGGCTGAGCAGGGAGCCTTTTATCCCAGGAGTCAGGACCCTTATGAAGCTGCTCCTTTGCTTTCATTCCTTAGTCCCTTCTGGTGGGGCCTACACTCTCCCTCCCTGCGTACCTCCAAGGCCCTGGATGCTGAGAGGAAGTAGCTTTCTTCTGTGGAATGAATTCTTCAGAGAAGACCCAAGACCTCCACAGGTGTTGAATGCTTCAGGATTTCTTACATGACCTGAAAGCCAGGGTTTCTGAACCTGAGACTTAAAGACTTCCAAAGAAGAAAATACAAAAGCTGCGTGGAGCCCCCTCTGATAGGTGCCTTGGGATTTGATCCTCTTGACCTCAGCTGTCCTGCTTCCCTGAGGGCATAGTTAGTGGTCAGCACGCATTCAGGCTTGACCCGCAAGGCCTGCTGGGAGTGCTGGATTATGGGCACTTTGGGAAGAAGGCAGGAGTAGATGGAGTCAAGGCCTTCATCCATCATGGCGCTACTTCTCACGGAGAAGGGGTGGCTGCCACCCAAATCACAGCTCCAAGGCCCTGATATCTGGGCCAACAATCCACTGGGGTTGCAGATTTTTAGTGGGGAGTGGTAAGGTAGCAAGACCGGTAAATAACCAGGCCTTGTTTTCAGGATATCTGATCATAGACCGTGGTCCTGCCATTTGCTAACTCTGATCTCAGGAGCTGTTAAGCTTTGTAAGCTTCCTTGTTCTCAGCTGGCACATGGAGGTAACGATAAAATCCAGTAGTGTGGTTCCATGGATCAAATGATGTAATGCGTGTAATCAGCATGAACCAGGCCTGGCAGAGTAAGGACTCGATAAGTAGAGGCTCTTATTCTCACGATCTTGTACCAGGAGTGTGTGGAACTGGCTGCGTGTGGAGTCGGGCATCAAGATTCTGGGTGATCTGTGAAGGGTGGAGCACAGGTCAAGGTCAAGGCAGGCCCTTGAGCAGGGGTCCAGTCCTAGTGGAGAGCAAATCAAGAACCCACAACCTGCAGCTCTGACGGGACATGGACAGCCTGGTAAATACATCTGGAGATACAGCAGGCCCCAGGGCATCAAGTGAGTGAGTCATGAAGGACTGGAGCACTTTGCAGGCCGGGACTACAGGCTCAGGGTATGGGCTGATGACACTGATGTCAGCTCTGCCTAATATGTGCTTCAGCTTCTCGTCTGGCTAATATTTTATTGTCCCTTAAAGCTTAGCTCTTTTGCCACATTCTTCACTGAGCTGTTCCTGACCCGGGGTTTACACCTCTATGGTAGCTCTTCTCTGACTGAGTCGTGATGACTTTCTTATTTATCTATTTTTAATTGAAGGATAATTACTTTAATGAATTGAAAGCTAAAGCCATATGATCATCTCAATAGTTGCAGAGAAAGTTTTGGACAAAATTCAATATCCATTTATGATTTTTTTTTTAAAAAAAGAACGTCCAGAAAATAGGCATGGAAGGAACATAGCTCAAAGTGATGACTTTGATTTTTCCCTCCTACCAGACTGTCAGCAGATGGAGGACAGTTCTTTGTCTTCATCCGTCTAAACCTCAACTTTAAACCCTTTATAGTTATTCTGATGAATGAACGAATGAACCCCCAGTGTCTTCACTGAGCCAGAGTTAGAAAAGAGAAGGACTGATACAGACAATTTACTGCTTAATTCCTAAGTTTGAACTTAGATAATTAATGGAAAGACTACACTTTGGATAAAGGAAACACCCCCCGCAAACTTCAGTCTCCTGTTTATCACTGCCATGACTTTTGCCCTGTTCTGAATTATTTTTTTTCTTTGTCTTTTCTCTTAAACTTAAATAGCCTACTTGATCTCTTAAATAATAATATCATACATCTCGTGTGCTAGTCATACGTAATATTCCTAATTGTAATATTGCGATTTAAAATAAGAAAAACGTACTTGGTCTCCACCTTATTTATGGTACAGAATTACTACAATCTTTGGAATTTCCCGAGTGATGAGAGTAATGGAGCTACTATTACAGTTATTTGCAAGCTGAATAATTCCATAGCCAGATATTGTTTCTGTTGTCATGGAGAAATGAGTTCTCTTTATTTCTTGTCCAGCAAGGGCTGTCTTCCACGTACACTTTTTTGGGGAGTGGTTGAATGCGCCCTGCTAGGTTATCAGTGTCATTTTGTCAAGGTCTGCCTGTCTCTTGCTGGGCTGTATTATGTTTCTGTCTCTCTCCTTTCTTCTGCATGGCTCTGGGTATCTCCCTAGGGGGTGTGTGTGTGTGTGTGTGCATACACACACCTTCCCCTGTGTCTGATTCTCTGTGTCTCCTTCAGTCTGTGTGATTGTATATGGTATATTTACTGCAACTGCTGCACCCCCCAGGGAACGTCTATATACACTGAAACCAGTGCGATAAAAACCTGCCAAACTGATGGGAGGGAAGTGAGAAGAAGTGTCGGTGAGGCAGATGCACGAAGAGCCGAGGTGGCAGAGCTGGTGGCTGTCCCCAGGTACCCTGGAGCGATCCCCTACGGGGAGGAGAAGCAGCTATTACCCCCACCAGGAAAGTGTCTTCCTGCATAGCCTCAGAGCAAGTGGCAGATTGCTCAGTAAATTTCAGCATCCCTGCCAGCCACACTCCACCTCTCCCCTGCCTGAGAGCCGGGGGCCTTGAACACGTGTTTCTGCTCATGAGATACACTTTCAGTTGTGTTTGGGCCCAAGCTGTCTCTCACGGAGCTCTTTGTTTGACTGACTCCTGTTGACAGTGGGCCAGCTTCAGGTGCCTGGGGATATCACAGGCTGTCCCTCTCATAAGCCAGTGGCACTCCAGTCCTAGCTGTGGGCCAGGATAAGGATGCCTTCAGAGGCTGAGGAGGTGGGTCCACCTGTGGTCAGAGTTACCTAGGAAAGCAGGGCCAGGCAGGGGTCCACCATACTCTGTCCACTTGGCTCCATCATAATCCAGTAGGGAAGCAGTGAAGGCCATCTTGCTTTGTGATGAATCACCCAGGCCTGATTCATTCGTTCACTCAGGTAGGCAACTACTACGTGCTGAACACGAGCTCAAACACTGGGGATTTGAAAGTGAAGAAGCATGAATATCCTTGACTTTAGGAGCTTGTGGTTTCAGCAAGAGGAAACAGTCAAGAAGAATCAACCTGCTAAAAAGTCCTATAGTAGATTATCAGGTAATACATGCCATGGAGGAGGGTAAGGGAATTCAGGAGGACTGGCCAGGGTGAAATCTTGAAATTTAAAAAGCACAGTGATCAGAGAAGGCTTCCCAGAGAGCAAAGACATCAGAGTGAAGGGGCCTGTGGAGGAGCCCTGTCCCCTTCTGTGTTTTCTGTATTTCTATTCAAACTCTTTGCCTGTGAAATGGAGAGATGGTGAAGAACGTGCGGTGGGGGAGAGGACTTTGGGGAAAGGATGCTTTGTAAATGATTTGTACATTATTGTGAGTTTCAGAAGGAAGCTCAGTTCAGGGGAAGGTGATACTGGGGTTCAAGGCTCACGCCCCTTGGAATTCGTACCCTCTCTGGGTGGTGCTTCTGCCGAGGACCCTCTGTGTGATAAGCAGACCATTATTGCCCCTCTGTGCCCCAGTGTCCCTCCCTGCCCCTACCTGCTTCCCGGGATGTTCTGAGACTAGCCAGCATGAAGTCTGACAAGCTCAGAGGTCCATGGACCTTGGTCTCATACAAGTGCAGTCCTGGGGTCCAAGGTGAGGCCTCCTGTAAGAATGATTTCCCTCCCTTGGTGCTGGGTCCCCAGGCACTTGCCATTCCTCCCGCCCCCGCAGGGCCGAGCTGTCTGCTCCAGTTTGCGTTTGGATGGCTGACACTCTGACGAGGCCATTTGGACATTTGTTCCCGGCACCCAGACAGGGCTGTTGCCAGTAGCTCCTGGGAGAGCGGGCTTGAAGTGCAGGCCTGAGAGCAAGTGATAGCCCGTGAGCCCCCGCAGGCATTCGCAAAAAGAGAAGAGCAGTTGCCCCGTTTCCCCCAGTTTCACTCGTGTGGACGCCTTCCCGCTTGTCTGGAGCTGTTCCCAAAGGATCCTGGGCAGCATGACTGAGATGTTCCACTTCTCCCTTCCTTCTAATAAAGGCAGAACCTGGACTTCCCTGGAGGTCTAGGGGTTAAGAGTTCTCCAGCTAATGCAGAAGATACGGGTTCAATCCCTGGTCCAGGAAAAGCCCACATGCCACGGGAAAACTAGGCCCGTGCACCACAGCTACTGAAGCCCCCCTGCCCTGGAGCCCATGTTCAGCCGCAAGAGAAGCCACCGCGATGACAAGCCGTGCACCGCAACTGGGGAGTAGCCCCAGCTCACAGCAGCTAGAGGAAGCTTGCACACACCAACGAAAACCCCACATCAGCCCCAAACCAATCGAGTCATTCATTTTGAAAGCATGGCAGAACCACTCCCTGGGAGGGACCTGGGCAGGGGAGATGACTTCCTGCTCCAGGTTCAACACTCCGGTGCTGGTAGCTGAACTCTCCATCGCGCCATAAAACCTTAGGACTGGAAAAGCCCCCAAGGCTTCTCAGACCCAGCTCTCTCCTGCTGCCTTTGCCTCTGTGATTCATGAGCAGACTGAAGCCCAGAGAGGTGAACAGCTTGTTTAGAGTCACACAGCAGGTTGGCAGAGGAGCCAGGTTAGAACACAGCTCAGCTCCTACTGCAAGGTCTGCTCCAGACCCCCTGCCAACGAGGACCAGGGAGCTCTTGAAGCAGGCGAGAGTCCTCTTCATCTCCTAGTCTTCCCAGCAGGACAGTTCTGTATCCCAATCTTTGGCCACCGAAACAAGCTTTCGAGATTGAAAAGGCTTGCTGGGGTGGGGTGAGCTGATTGGGACGCTGCGGGTGATGATAAGAACTCAGAACCAGGACTTCTCTGGTGGTCTGGTGGCTAAGACTTTGAGCTCCCAATGCAAGAGCCTTGGGTTCGATCCCTGGTTGGGGAACTAGATCCCACATGCCATAACTAAAGATGTCACATGATGCAACTAAGTCCTGGTGCAGCCAAATAAATAAAAATAAAAGAACTCAGAACCCCTCCCCCCCACACTGTCGCATGAAGAAGGGCCCTTGGTTTATTCTCCAAGTCCAGTGCACGCTGGGACAAGAGCCCCTTTCTATTCTAGAACATCCTGGGGGTACACAGAGCTCTAGACACAGCCAGGACACCCCATAAGGGGAGTGGGCAGCAAAGCACCCTAACCCCACACTCCTTTTCCAACAGACTTGCGTCTGAGGGGGACACTCATAGAAAGTGTAAAACCCTCTAATATCTGAATAGGGTCGAATTCAGCAGCCTCCGTGAGAGGAAAAGAATGACAGTGGCCTGGCGAATGTTCAATGATCATGGGGGTGCCTGGCAGGCAGAAATGTGTGCGAGATGGAGACGCTGGGACGATAAGGAATAGGCCATGTAGACGGGGCTTCACCCTGACCCTCAGAGCTCATCTGCTCTGCTCCCCGGAGCAAGTCACTCAAGCAGAGTTTGTGCTTCAGTGTCTTCATGCAGAAAGTACAAATGATAATAACCAGCTTTCAGGGCTTTTAGGACTAAAGGTAATACACATAAAGTGTTGGGCGTGGGCGGTATCACTATTGTTATTACTATTATTACTAATACTCTTAGGAACACCCAGAAGAACCACTTAACCTTCGGTGGCTAAAAGCTAGTTCGCCTTCAGCCACCAGCCCCCACAATCCCCGGGCACCCCCCCAATACTTTTTAGAATCCCCCAGAAAAGCCTGAGCACCTCTTCTTCATATCTGTTAGCACCAGGAGACTGAGGGCTGGGGACCTGGGGTCTCCCATCCCAATCAGACAGAGCTGCATCCCTGCAAAGGGCCTGGCAGGGTTATCTTCATAACTGCTTCTACTTGTACATGCATGCTAAGTCACTTCAGCTGTATATGACTCTTTGTGACCCCATGGACTATAGCCCGCCAGGCTCCTCTGTCCATGGGATTCTCCAGGCAAGAATACTGGAGTGGGTGGCCGTTTCCTCCTCCAGGGGATCTTCCCGACCCAGGGATTGAACCCTCACTTCTTATGTCTCCTGAACTGGCAGGTGGGTTCTTTACCATGAGCGCCACCTGGGAAGCCCCAGGGAAGGCATTTAGTTTGAGTCCAGCCCCACAGAACGTGAGGTCATCACAGACTGGGCATCTGAAATAGCTTCTGGCTCCTCACCTGTCAGGACCTCTAGGGCAGACAGGAAAATGGTTTGTTCTCCTTCTCTGTGCCCTGAACTAAAGAAGAGCGAGTACTAAAGGGAGGGCAGGGGTGGGCAGAGAGGGGGCGGAGTGGGAGGAAAGACGGGAAATCTGAGGGCCAGGTGATTAGGGGAACGCCCGGCAGCCCTCTGATCCTGAACTCCACTCAGCATCTGTCTCCAGCACTTGGTCTGACAATCAGATCCTCTCTCCACTTGGTGCCAGGGTCCCCGTTATTTCAGGCACTTGAAATGCTGTCGTAAAGGCAATGACCTGTAACATCCCACTCAGCAGCACATGCGGAGACTCCACAGTATGGGCAGACGGGGCCAGGGGCTGCGTCTCTGCCACCTTTCAGGTATCTCTCCATGTGTGTTTATTGAGTGCCTACTGTATGCCCAGTGCAGAGTCAGGCACTGTGCAGAATAGAGAAAAGCAGAGCAAAGTATGTTCTGGAAGCTCTGTGGGAGTGAGATGAGTGCAAACTGCAGCCTACAGGGTGTTGAAAAGAAAGGGCTCCAGCTGCTGGGGTTGCCCTAGAACCACAGCGTGTGCGCTAAGTCGCTTCAGTCATGTCCAGCTCTTTGTGACCCTGTGGACTGTAGCCCACCAGGCTCCTCTGTCCTTGGGATTCTCCAGGCAAAATCACTGGAGTGCGTTGCCATACCCTCCTCCAGGGGATTTTCCTGACACAGGGGTCAAACCTGCACCTCTTATGTCTCCTGCCTTGGGAGGTGAGTTCTTTACCACTAGCACCACCTGGGAAGCCCTGTGCATTTGGGGTCCTGGAGAAGGTGGATATTAGCCCAAAGGGCACACTCTCCTTGCAGCTTAGGTGGGTATCGCGAGGACTCTGGTCTAGAGACAGAGCTCAGGGTACGTGTCCCAAGACAAGCCTCAACTCCGCAGGCACCCCATCCCCTAACCCAGGATGGGTGCAGACGGAAACCATCCCCCACAATCCCACCCATCTCCCCTTCCTCCATGGATGGCGTCTGAATGGAAGTGGTTAAGTTCAGTGAGAACTGATCTGAGTTGTGCTTGAAGTTCTGCAGAAAAACAGAAATACTGGATCCTTAAGTGAGTTGTGTGCTCAGTTTGAATACTGATGAGAAGTTTTCGAAAGTAAATAGACATGTGTTAGTTTGTGCCATTGTTCGAGAGGACTAGTTGGCATTAGTGGTGTCACATGACTTTGCTAAACACAATATAGGTATAAAAGTAGAAATTACAAATAGAATTATATCTGATCTGTCTGGTAATTGCCTTTCAAATATTACATGGAGACAATGGAGACATGAATTTGAAACTGACTCAGAGACGATGTAATCATTTCATGGGAATGTATGATGGTTGAGGAAGAGACTGGATATTTAAAGAAAGTTGTGCAAAACAATGGAGTAGAGAAATAGGTATATCGTCCTCAGACAGGGTTCAGTGCTGGTGCGGAAGGCGTTCTAGTACCTTCTGGGTGACTTGAGGGTGTCCACAGCATGAGCCAGAACCACCAGGCCTGATTTCTGGTCTTGGCTCTGCCACTTTCTACCTATATTACTTTGAGCAAATTATTTAACCTCTAGGTATTTCATTTTTCTCAGCAGTAACACAAGGATGGGCTAGTGCCCACTGGCTGAGTGGTTACAATGAATAAATTAGATAATATATATAACTCTTTGTACAGGGCCTGGCACTTAACAAGGGCTCAACAACTCTTAGCTTTCATCTTTATTATTAATATTTTCTATTAGAGGGGTGCCTATATTTTATTGAAATAAGTTCCACCTCTAATATTTTTACTTCCCTCATTCATACGCTCACTCTTGTCTTCTCCAAGACCTATGAGGCCCATTTTTTTGGTGCCTAAAATGGCAAAGAGAAAACCAAGGCAGCCTCCATGGGCCACACTTCCCATGTCAGCTCTGGCTCCTAGCCTGAGTCCAAGGCACTGAGGCTGCTCTAGTGGCCCATTCGTGCACAACTCACTTCCTTGAGATGTCACCTTGGAAGGGGGTCACCACTCACATCTGTGGGTCCTTCAGGGTAGGAGGGGAGACCCCTCAAGGGAAATCCTACTTCCCTGCAGCCCCCTTTAGTCCACATGACTTGGCGACAAGCGCTCACTCTTGTTAAGATGAGGGCGTCTCAGGAGATTAGCAGTACACATGTGACGTGGGACACATACACAGGTTCTCCCACATGTCCCTTGCCTCGGTGCCACTTCAAACATCAGCTAGTCCAGGGTTCCCCAAATTTCATCCTCAGCCAAAGTTTTGCAGGATATTAAAAAATAAAAACAAGCCTTCTTTGGTCTAATGCATTTGGAGTATTCTTGCCTGGGAAATCCCATGGACAGAGGAGCCTGGTGGGCTATACAATCCATGACATCACAAAAGAGTTGGACATGACTTAATAACTAAACAGCAATGAGTAAGCAGATATCTTGACGGCAGCATTTCTTAGAACATCGGTGTGCTAAATCTCCAAGCTAGGGGAGCGCTGGCAAATTTAGGACGTCATGTCTCCCAGACTCCTTTGACCACAAAATTCACTTTACCATGAGCACTCAGGATGGAACTTCCACTGGGAAAGACTTCATTGTTATCTTTTTCCAGCTTTTCCAGGTTTCTCTCAAGCTGTTTGCCTAGCTCGAGGCCTGGCACTGGTCTCATCCTTTGCACTGTTTCATTCCCAGGCACAGACTGGATTCTTGGTCTTCACTCTTCTGAGTTTGGGAAAGGAGGGTTCTTTTGACCTGAGCCTTAAAATCACAGCTAGACTTTGGGGCTAAGATTCTCTCATTCCAGTTCACTGCCCCCCACTGTCGCCTGGACTCTCTTTGCTCATAAGTACTCCTAGGACCATCTCTCCTCCGTCCTAGGTTCCTTCTGCCCTCTTCAACTCTGAACTTAGCCCCAGCCTTAATCCTCAATTCATTGTTCTCTGAAAGTCACCAATTTTATTAAAATTATTAATGTTCTGCCTCTTGCCTACTGTCACCATTCAGATGCATACTGTTCTCACCTGAGATTCATAGATTATACCACTTTGCATCTTTTCAGATGGTTCCTAATGTAGGAGCCATTGTTCTCAGATCTTTATTAGTCTGTCTTCAGTAATTCAATAATGCTGATAACCTGCTATTCCTCAATTCACAATGACTTAGAGGAGGCAAATCATTTAAGTATGGGGGGTTCCCTGGTGGCTCAGATGATGAAGAATCTGCTTGTAATGCAAGAGACCAGAGTTCAATCCCTGGGTCAGGAAGATTCCCTGGAGAAGGGAATGGCAACCCACTCTGGTATTCTCGCCTGGAGAATTCCATGGACAGAGGAGCCCGGCAGGCTACAGTCCATAGGATCACAGAATTGGACGCAACTGAGCAATGAATGCTTGCTCCAGTACACCAAAGACCAAACTCTCAACATGTGGTACCCTTTTTTTTCCCCTTTATTGTAGTGGTCTTAAAGTATACTTTGATGCTAAATGGTGCTAAGAATGGTCAGATGGTGCAAGGGAAGAAATGATTACAGCATCTATTTATTTTTATTTAAAATAGGAAATTAGGTTTTGCTCTTTTAATATACAGTGAATACTGTGCGCCATTTTCCTGCCTTGGTCTATACATACATCAGCCATTTATGTGTCTGGAAGGCATGGAGGTATGTGGAGGGGCTTACCTCTCCCAGTGGTAGACACTGGCAGTCTTACTGACTGATTGAGTTTCACATATATGACAGAAAATTTGTACATGCAACTGATACTGTCAATATTGTTTAAAAAAAATCCTTTAAATAGAATCTACAGTATTTTGCAATGAGCTGAGAATGAGCATGAAAATTTATTTTGTACAACATAGAGGTTTTCTGGTTATGGAAATGTAAAGATTTTTCTTTTAAAAGAATCAAAATGTTCTACGTTTCCTGACCTTTTCAGTTCTGACAAGCAGCTGTCAGAACTATGCCACTTTGCTGATAACTTTGAAAACTTAAACAGTTCATCTGCCCCCTCAACATAAAGGCAATGTGTTAACAATGATTTAGAAAGTAACTACTTTCAGAGAGCATTTAGGGTAAGGAGAGACCATATGGGAAGAGAAAAAGGATATTTGGAAATATTTTCACCTTTATATGATTTGATAATGAGGAAATATGACACTTTAAAAACTCATATCTCAATGCTTTAAAAACTTGAAAATAGAATCTTCAACTTGCTTAAAATCCTTCTAAATAGTTTCTGAGAGTTTTGACCCATTTGTTAAAAAAAAATTTAGCATCTTCCTATTAGTTAAAAGAATAGTTGATTGACATCAGAAAGATGGAAATCTATTAGCTGAATTTCAATAAGAATCTCCACATAATTGGTTCATGAAACTGAAAATATATATATATCTTGATTTAGTCAGCATAGCCACAATGTACTTTTTGCATCTCTGTGTATACATGAAGTGTCTTTTTGTTGTTGTTATGACAGCCATTAAGGCTGAACCCTAAACCTCAAAACCCCATAGCACGAAGTGCTAAACAAGTATTTTCAAAAGTAATGAAGGCAGTCCCAACACATCAGTCTCACCATTATTCATAATAATTTTCATGGTGATAGTAAAATGTTTGTATCATTCATTAATAATAGAAAATAAAAATTAAGATGGTGTTTTAGCTTTATCTCACTTCATTATTTCCTCATTTTGTAATAATGCAATGATGTTCATAAGTATTCTTTGTAAAGAAATATATGAGCTTTGTAAGTACATGCTCAAAAATTGTTTTTTACTATGGGTATGCAGTCAAAACTCTTTAGAGACCCACTGGTCATTGGAGTGTGTAAAGTTGCAGCTGTTTCATAAATTACTCTCATCTCAATCTCTGATATTCACTTTCCCGTTGCCTTTTAAACCAACCTCCTTTGTACCCAAGAGTTTGTCTGTTTAGACCCAGCTCAGAAGCGCATAGAGTCTTCTGTGAGTCGGTGCATCCATGTGGGTGGAGTCCCTGTGGTCAGTTTCTTTGTTCCTCAGTAATTTGCCCAATGCCTTCTAGATCTTTCTAGGGCCGGGATCCCTGAACAGCAGACTGAGAATTCCCTGTGGGAGCAACAGTAGGGAGTTTGAGATGGTGCTGACAGATGAGAAGCTCTTCAGATAAGCAGGCAGCGTTACCCTGGCTGCGCGGGGAAAGGTGAGGGGGCAGTTCTTGCGTCAGAATGGCCAGAATGACCGTGGGGCTTGAGAATCACCGTGTGTGCGCGTGTGCCTAGTGGCTTCAGTCGCGTCCGACTTCCTGTGGCTCTGTGGACCCCAGCCCACCGGGCTCCTGTCCGTGGGATTGTCCAGGCAAGAATACTGGAGCGGGTTGCCATGCCCTCCTGCAGGGGATCTTCCCGGTCCTGGGCTGAACCCGCATCTCCTGTGTCTTCCGCACTGCAGGCAGATCCTTTACCACGGAGCCACCGGGGACACCCGGTGAGAATCAGTCCATAGACAGAAATCAGTCCGGAGTTAGTCTTTTCTCATCATGTCTCCAGTTCCCACTCACTTCTCCTTTGTCTCATTTCATCCCCATTCTTTCCTTTATCCTATTTTCGACATTCCTCCCACCGCCTTCCTTGTTTATCCCGATCTCTTATCTCACTCTTCTCCACATCCACCTTCCACGTCCCCTCTCTGGGGAGGGAGGCAGAGCTAGAATGGGGTCAGGCCAGTGTTTTTCAAACTGCTGGTCATGACACATTAGTGGGTCGAGAAATCAATTTAGTGGGTCACGGAATCAATTTAAAGGGTCATGACTAGAACGTTTTTTTAAATGGAATAGACGAAAATCAAATAGAACAGTGTCCATCAAACACAGTAAGGATAAGTACTATCTGTAAGACTATATATGTGCCTGTATGTGTGTGCCCTGGGTTGCAACGTAAAACATATCAGTTGCCGGCAGCCCTGGAGTCCTGGTTGGAATGAACACGCTGGCCTAGGGGAGAATGAGAATGACTTGCACACACTGGCAGTAAGTTGACTTCAGCTTTGAACTTCTGGCTCACATTTCAAGCCGTGCTAATGACATCATCTGCTCCTCCACTAGTTTTTAGTCAAGCAATCTCTCAGTTCCAACAGTTTGGCTTCAACAGCTGTTTGTTAACAGTTTGGTGTGACAGCTGTGGGCTGGTAGGCAGGCATTGGACACAGAGTAAGGCTAACTGGAACTGGAATCAAAGCTTGGCTTGATGTGAGTCTAGACTCCTGAGTCTCTGTTTTCTCATTTGTGCACCAGATCCATTCTTTCCAATCTGTTATTTTATTAAGGCTTTGTCGTTCAGTCGCTAAGTCGTGTCCAACTCTTTTGTGACCCCTGAACTGCAGCATGCCAGGCTTCCCTGACCTCCACTATCTCCCAGAGATTGCTCAAATTCATGTCCTTTGAGTTGGTGATCCTATCTATCCATCTCATCCTCTGGCACCCCTTCTCCTTTTGCCTTCAGTCTTTCCCAGCATCAGGGTCTTTTCCAATGAGTTGGCTCTTTGCATCAGGTGGCCAAAGTATTGGAGCTTCAACTTCAGCATCACTCCTTCCAACGAATATTCAGGGTTGATTTCCTTTAGGATTATTAAGGTACACATGGCAAATAAATTTATTTGCACAGCTCTCTAGGGTGCTGGAGGTCCCCCCATGACCAGAGGGCACCAGACTCTGGAGGACACGTTTGCACCAGACTCTGCAGGACACGTCTCCTCCAGGCATTTCCCAGCTGCCCCAAGGGCTGGAAAGATCAAAATGTTAGCCCACCTGCACTCCATCCCCAGCCTCACTGCATGCCACCACACCCTAGGTGGGAAATGCTGTCCAGATGACCACAATATACAAACAGGTCTGGAAATATTTGTCCCTGCAAACCCGTGTGTAGGTCCCCATGCTGGGAACATACAAAGATGCGAAAGACATCAATGCCATCTAGAAGCTGACTGTTTAGCAGTTGTCCTCACCACCTGCAGTTTGCAAGAGACACTGTGGTTCAGGGCCAGCTGAGTCCTGATCAGCTTTTATTTGCAGTGGCCTCTTTTTGCCCGGGGCCCTGACACTTGAAAGTTTCTTTTCTTTCTGTGGGAACGGAACATAACCTCTGAAATGCCTTGTAATCTTGATATTTCTCAGTTATAGACATAAACCTGAGGTGAGTCAAGACTCTAATGGCTCTCCAAATGCCAGATTCTACTGCATTCACCGTGTGCACCGAAGGGAGTAAAACTAATTACTACCTTCTTAAAGAGCTGAGCCTGGGTTGGATACACCCTTGAAAGTGGCCAGCAGAAATGCTCCATCCTCCCCATGCAGCTGCCTGCACATCTTTCGGCTAGAACCTTTGATGCCCGAGGACACCTGCCTCGGGCCATTAGCAGGAAGGCTGGTCATTATTAACTATTTGGCATTGATTGATAACACCAAGGTTTTTTTTTTTTTTTTTTGGCCACACATGGGCTGGTGGAAGGCGCCTAGTTGACCCCTGGAATTTGGAGTTTATTCTGCCATGAAAACAAAGAGATAAACTAGAGCAATGAACAGAAGCCCCCATGGTTAAACACACTGGTTAGAGCCACTCACTAACCTCTGCTGATTGCCTCCCCAAAACCACAAAAACACCAAAGAATCCTGCCTCTCAGCCCCTTGGTTCTCACTCCCAGATTCCTGGCACTCTTCCTCTCTAGACCATTAAAATGAAGAGAGAGATTTTTGTCCTTTTTTTTTTTTCCCCCTTTGAGCCCAGTGTTACAGAAAGAGATGGTGTTTGTGCAACATCTTGCTTCACAAATTCAGGAATTCCAGGTTTATATAAATGACCCTTCTTTAAAATATGCTTATATAACAGATTGTATGTTAAGAGTACCATGGAAATGGCACCCCACTCCAGTACTCTTGCCTGGAAAATCCCATGGACGGAGGAGCCTGGTAGGCTGCATTCCATGGGGTCGCTAAGAGTTGGACATGACTGAGCGACTTCACTTTCACTTTTCATTTTCATGCATTGGAGAAGGAAATGGCAACCCATTCCAGTGTTCTTGCCTGGAGAATCACAGGGATGGTGGAGCCTGATGGGCTGCCGTCTATGGGGTCGCACAGAGTCGGACATGACTGAAGCGACTTAGCAACAACAGCAGCAGCATGCTAAGAGAACCATGGAAATCTCTCTGCATAGAACATAACTCTTTAACTTTGTCAGGTCGTAGTTGATGTTTCTTAAAAGTGAGTGACGTGTTATTAAATGATATCCTTTCAGCTCAATTCCACAAGCACTTGTTATTGAGCTACTAGAGGGACTGGCAAGCGACAGTTCAAATCTGATTGGCCATTGCTTTTGTAAATAAAACTTTATTGGGACCCAGTCACACCCATTCATGGACGTCTCATCTATGGTTGCTTTTACCACCACAGCAAGTTGAGTAGTTGAGACAAGCCATGTGACCTCTCCAATATCTGAAGTATAAACTATGTGGCCTTTTATAAACAACAGTGTGGTTTCTCCTGAACTACTATATGTTAAATCTCAAGCTCAGGGAGAAAAGAGAGCTGGATACAAAAGAAGTCTGGCATGGTCCTTGTCCTCCGGGAGCCGGCAAGTTCATGGGGGAGAAGAAGGAGCTTCTTTGTAAAGTGTGAACTGCCAACAGTGGTCAGTTTTCTGCTCAGCTACACGGTGTCTGTCCTCACCCTGGTCCTCTGCTTCCATCTTGCCATCTGTCCAGGAGGCCCCATGACCTCTCACCAGAGAAATCTCGTGCATGCTTCACACCTGCTTCCCCTTCCCGTCACTCTCACCCCCAAACTCTGCACTACACTCTCCTGCTTGTTTGCTTTTGCAGGCCTGGAGGCTAATTTGTACCATGCAGATGTTCAATGAGCATCTGGGATCTTCAGATGAATCCCCACACTGATTTGCGAAAGAAGGGGGAAACCCCCATGAAATGACCTTCTCATTACCAATTTAAAATAAATCCCAAGCAGAGCCCAGGCAAAACTCATGAGCTGGAACACACTACATGTCATCTCAGGCCAAGACCTTTGCATGGGCTCTAAACCAAGTTCCAAGGATTCCCCAAATAATGAAACCATGTGGGTTACTGTCGTCTGTCTGTCTGTGTTAGTCACCCAGTCATGTCCGATTCTTTGCAACCCTATGGACCTGCCAGGCTCCTTTGTCCATGGGATTCTCCAGACAAGAATACTGCAGTGGGTAGCCACTCCCTTCTCTGGGGGATCTTCCTGACCCAGGGATTGAACCTGGGTCTCCTGCATTGCAGGAAGATTCTTTACTGTCTGAGCCACCAGGGAAGCCCACTGTCTTCTATATAAGTCACTATTTCTGGAGAATATCTTTTGTACATTTTTGGTCGAATAGAAAAAAAATAAGAGGGCCAAATAACATATTCTTCTCCTGCTTTCCCACTAACATCTTCTAAACCCCACCCCTACACAAAAGGAATTTTTTTAAAAAATCAAAATGAGAACAATAATTTTATGTGATAGCATTATTTATATGCCTGTTCTCCCCATGATGAATCCATCCAGGGGCTCAGCACCTCCCCCCAGGTGCCAATTCATAAATCAGGAAATGCTATTACCCACTGGCTATAAAAACAGAGCCCACCCCAACACAGAGGACTCATTTCAGGAGCAGCTGCCACATTTCCAGGGTAGAAATGAGTTCAGAAAAATCCACCTGGCTGTCTAGAAGGAGGAGAAATGTCTTTTATTTGATAAGTAATCAGTCTTTCCTTCTTTTCAATCCCTTCTCCCCTAGAAATACATGGAATTAATGGCACAGATATATGCTATTTCACAGAAATAATAATAAGAGAGCTAACTACATTGAAGTGGGGTGAAGGGCACAAGCGAGGATGGTGCAGATTTCCTAGGAAACCTTTCCTATTAGCTTAAATCTGTTCATTAAAAAAAAAGCTTGGAGACAATTTAGTGGAAGTCCTCCTTTCTGGGTGTCTCCTGCAAACACAGGGCAGGCAGAGAACCAAGAAAAAGAGTTGAGAAGGAGGGAGTCATTGCAGAAAAGACTGCAAAGTGGTTGTTAGTGATTTCTCCAATGTAATTAGGTATTTCATTTTTATCTCAATGGATATGTGTTGGACTGAAAGTGAAAATGTTAGTTGCTCAGTAGACTCTTTGTGACTTCATGAACTGCAGCCCGCCAGGCTCCTCTGTCCATGGAATTCTCCAGGCAAGACTATTGGAGTGAGTAGCTATTCCCTTTTCCAGGGGATTTCCTTACCCAAGAACTGAACCTAGGTCTTCTGCATTGCAGGTGGGTTCTTTACTTTCTGAGCCACCAGGGAAGCCCAAGTTGGAATGGGGAGGGACCATAAAGAGAGTTAAAGAAAGAGAAGAAAGGAGAGAGAAATGAGAAGGAAGGTGGCAAGAAAGTCTTCTAGGGGTATGACCATAGTCAGTTGGCAATGGGAACGATACAGCGAAACAAGTGATGCCTCTGCATCTCTGTAGTTTACATTCTAGAGGGGGTGGTGATGGACAGTGAGCAAGTAATCCCATAAGCAACCAGGAAAACTTCTTCTAGTGCTGAGTGCTATGCAGGAGTCACGTGGCAGAGTGGAGCTGGAACTAGCAACAGGGGGCAGGTTTAGGCTTGGTGGCCCAGGAAACTCTTTCTGGATAGATGGCATATGAATATCAAGTATCTATGAGGAGAACAGTCTAGACAGAGGGAACAGCAAGTGCAGAGACCTGAAGCAGGGTGCACTTGGTACATTCAAATAAGAGAAAGATGGTTGCCATGGAGAGAGACCCCAGGGGCAAACAGAAGCCCATGCAGATGTGTAGGAGACAACTTTGAAATTCTCCAACAGGGCCAGGTGTCTGTGACTGTTTTTTGTTTTTTTTTTTTTTCTGGCCTCACCATGTGACATGCAGGACCTTAGTTCCCTGACCAGGAATTGAACCTGTGCCCCTGTGTTGGGACTGTGGAGTCTTAACTACTAGACCACCAGAGAGGTCCCAACCATGACTAATTTTGATCTAATTCATGTGGTAGAGCAACAGTAAGGAAATTGTGCAGGAAAAAAAAAAAAAAACAGGAAAAACCTGTCTTCTGTTTATTGCCTGAACTGGCCTTTGCCTGAGCATCATCTAGAACAGGAGAGAGATGTTCTTTGGTAAAACAGCAACAATGGTGAGAGCTAATAGCTCAGTTCAGTTCAGTTGCTCTGTCGTGTGACTCTGCAATCCCATGGACCGTGGCACACCAGGCTTCCCTATCCATCACCAATTCCCGGAGCTTACTCAAACACATGTGCATCGAGTCAATAATGCCATCCAACCATCTCATCCTCTGTCATCCCCTTCTCCTCCCACCCTCAATCTTTCCCAGCCTCAGGATCTTTTCAAATGTGTCAGTTCTTCACATCAGGTGCCCAAAGTATTGGAGTTTCAGCTTCAACATCACTCCTTCCAATGAACACTCAGGACTGATCTCCTTCAGGATGGACTCCTTTAGGTTGGATCTCCTTGCTGTCCAAGGGACTCTCAAGAGTCTTCTCCAACACCACAGTTCAAAACCATCAATTCTTCTGCACTTAGCTTTCTTTATAGTCCAACTCTCACATCCATACATGACTACTGGAAAAACCATAGCTTTGACTAGATGGACCTTTGTTGGCAAAGTAATGTCTCTGCTTTTTAATATGCTGGCTAGGTTGCTCATAACTTTCCTTCCAAGGAGTAAGTCAATAACAAGACATATCAATATGATGAGTTCCTTGAGCAAATGCACTGACAAGGACATAATATCGCTTTTATAACATTCTTGCCCCAAATGCATACATTCATTCTAATTATGCAAAAGCCTCAGACCAACCCAAAATGAAAGACATTCTAGGAAATAACTGACTAGTATTTGTGAAAAATGTCCAAGTCACAAAGACAAGGAAAGATTGTTTAAAATTACAGATGACTAAGAATTACAATAACTGAATGGAATGTGAGATTCTGGAAAGGAATAGAAAATCAAGTAGAAGAGCTGGTGAAATTAGAATCAGACCTAGAGTTTAGTTAGTTTACCAGTGTTAATTTCCTGGTTTCATAGGTGCAACGTGGTTATGTATGTTTTTAATATTAGGGAAGCCTGAGTGAAGGGGATATGGGAAATATTTGTGCTAGTTATGCAGCTTTTCTCTATGTTTAAAATTAATTCAAAATAAATAGTTCTTAAAATTTTTAAATGTATGCAGTAATGTAGTCACGACTGCAATCCAGATATGTTGTTGTTGTTCAGCTGCTAAGTCATGTCCAACTTTTTGCGAGCCCATGGATTACAGCATGCCAGGCTCCTCTGTTCTCTCCCAGAGTTTAGTCAAATTCATGTCTATTGATCAGTGATACTATCTAACTTTCTCATCCTCCACCACCTCCTTCTTTTGCCCTCAATCTTTCACATCATCAGGGTCTTTTACAATGTGTAGGCTCTTCGCACCAAAGTGTCAGAGCTTCAGCTTCAGCATCAGTCCTTCCAATGAATATTCAAGGTTGATTTCCTTTAGGATTGACTGGTTTGATCTCCTTGCAGTCTAAGGGACTCTCAAGAGTCTTCTCCAACACCACAGTTCAAAAGCATCAATTCTTCCTGCTATAGACATTTCCGTCCCCTCATTTTTTTCAGCTATAGATGTAAAGCTTTGTATTTTTCTATTATGTAAAGACTTAGTTATTCAGATCATGCTACTGTAAGGGACATGCAGCAAATAACAGATTGCTGACCTATCCATTGAGAAAATTACTAAACACGTAAAATCGTTTCTCAACAGGTCTACATCTTAAAACTGCCAGTGAGATAGCTTTAAAAAGCTGAATTTCCCCTATTTTTTTTTTCCAAAAGCATTAAACACCATACCCTTCAGACACATTTCTTCTTCTCTAGATATCAATTTTCCTGAAACTTTTCGAATAAAAGTAGCAATATTAGCTTATTGTACACTTTTGTCCATTTCTTCCAGCTTTATGTCAGTCTCCAGAAATCACTCCATCCCCCAAATTCCTTCCCTGCTCTCTCATAGTCAAACCCCTCCCCTATCACCAACCCCTAGACTCACGGATTGTCATTCTATCACTATAGTTTGCCATTTCTAGGAGTTGGTGCAAATGAATCATGCAATATGTAGTCTTTTGTATCTGCCTTCTTTGACTCAGGACCATAATTTAAGATTCATTTGTGGTTTTGCTCCTTTTATTGCTGAGTCGTAGGAGAAGGCAATAGCAAGCCACTCCAGTACTCTTGCCTAGAAAATCCCATGGATGGAGGAGCCTGGTAGGCTGTAGTCCATGGGGTCGCTAGAAGTCGGATGCGACTGAGCGACTTCACTTACACTTTTCGCTTTCACACAATGGAGAAGGAAATGGCAACCCACTCCAGTGTTCTTGCCTGGAGAATCCCAGGGACGGGGGAGCCTGTTGGGCTCCTGTCTATGGGGTCGCACAGAGTCGGACACGACTGAAGCGACTTAGCAGCAGCAGCAGCAGTTTATCCATTCACCTATCAAATGATATCTGGGTTGATTCTGGGTTGGGGGAAAGTGCCTATAAACATTCTCATACAAGTTTTTATATGAGAATAAGTTTTCCTTTCTTTTGGGTAAATATCCAAGAGTGGGATTTCTGGGTATATTATGAGAAACTACTAAACTGTTTTCCATCCTGGCTGCATTTTGCATTTTCACCAGTGAACTAGGAGAGTCATGGTTCTTTTCTCCCATCCTCACTAAGTGTTATCTGTTTTTTGGGGGGGCTTGTTTTTCTGTGGGGATGTTTTTGTTTTGAGGGGAGGTTGCCCCATAGATATGTAGGAATATCTTATCATAGTTTTATTTTGCTTTTTCTTAATGACTGAGGATGTTAAGCTTCTTTTCATTTGCTTATTTGCCATCTATATATTGGGCTTCTCAGGTGGCGCAGTGGTAAAGAATCCACCTGCCAATGCAGGAGACACAGGTTTGATCCCAGAGTTGGGAAGATCCTCTAGAGAAGAAAATGGCCACCCACTCCAATAGTCTAGCCTGGGAATTCCCATAGACCGAGGAGCCTAGAGACTAAAGTCTTTAGAGTTGAAAAAGAGTTGGACACGACTGAGTGACTGAGCATGTGTACATGTACCATATCTTCATTGGTGAAGAGTCTGTTCAAGTCTCGCCTTTTCTAAAAAATCAGAATGTTGCTCTCCTTGTTGTTGAATTTTGAGAGTCTTTATGTATTTTGTTTTTTGGGGGCTCCAAAATCACTGCAGATGGTGCCTGCAGCCATGAAATTAAAAGACCCTTACTCCTTGGAAGAAAAGTTGTGACCAACCTAGATAGCATATTCAAAAGCAGAGACATTACTTTGCCAACAAAGGTCCATCTAGTCAAGGCTATGGTTTTTCCTGTGGTCATGTATGGATGTGAGAGTTGGACTGTGAAGAAAGCTGAGCACTGAAGAATTGATGGTTTTGAACTGTGGTGTTGGAGAAGACTCTTGAGAGTCCCTTGGACTGCAAGGAGATCCAACCAGTCCATTCTGAAGGAGATCAGCCCTGGGATTTCTTTGGAAGGAATGATGCTAAAGCTGAAACTCCAGGACTTTGGCCACCTCATGCGAAGAGTTGACTTATTGGAAAAGACTGTGATGCTGGGAGGGATTGGGGGCAGGAGGAGAAGGGGACGACCGAGGATGAGATGGCTGGATGGCATCACTGACTCGATGGACGTGAATCTGAGTGAACTCCGGGAGTTGGTGATGGACAGGGAGGCCTGGCGTGCTGCGATTCATGGGGTTGCAAAGAATCAGACACGACTGAGCAACTGAACTGAACTGAACTGAACTGATGTATTTTGAAAGCAAACTCTCTGTCAGGTATATGAGCTTTAAATATCTTCTCCCAGTCTGTGGCAAGATTTGGACCTATCTTACAGAATAGCAAACCAAGGCACAGAGAGGTTAAGCAACCTCCTGAAGATTACACAGTTCATGAGTCTATACTCTTAGCCCCTCTCTTATGTTGCCTCTGTAGATACTCTCTGTTTTAGGTGGAGACAAAGCTGGATAATCAGCATGACCAGGTCCACTCCCTGGTGGCCCTTTCCATCTGAGGTGGCTTCAGAGTGGCCCTGCTGTAGCCAATGGGAATCTTTTCAGTACGATCTTCTAGAGGCCCTGATGCCTTTATAAGTAGTATGCTACTACTGAACATTTATCTGGGGCTTCCCTGGTGGCTCAGAGGTTAAAGCGTCTGCCTCCGATGCGGGAGACCCGGGTTCGATCCCTGGGTCGGGAAGATCCCCTGGAGAAGGAAATGGTAACCCACTCCAGTATTCGTGCCTAGAGAATCCCATGGACAGAGAAGCCTGGTAGGCTACAATCAATGGAGGGCATGCCTAGGCAGCCTTTTGGATTCCATAAGAATGATCACTCACTAATTAAAATATTTTAACCACATATAGAAACCACAAATTCAGAAAATAGAAGGGAAAATCTATTTTCTAATGTTAGCCATTTCCTGGGTTTATTTTAGTCTCCTCTACCTGATTTTATACAGCCTGGCTTGGTAGAACTAATTAGATACTTCCTCAAGTGTTCAGGAAGTCAGTGCCTGTCACAGCTCCTGCAGGGGATGTGGAAGAAGATAGACTTTTTTGTAGCTTGAGGTTCTGCAGGTGAGACCCCTGGAATCCATTTCCTGCTAAAGCCCCGTCCCTTGTTGAAAATCTGGAGCCTGCCTCTGATCATTTGGGATATCCGTGGTTAGGTACAATCTAGAATTACAGAGCCCTCTACATACTAAAAAAAAATTAAAATTTGGATTTTACCCCCATAAGCAATAGTGATTCACTGGAGTAATTTAAGCTAGGGTAAGACAGTGACCTACTTGACAGTCAAACAGGTTATTCTGATGGCAACATATGAAGTGAAAGTTGCTCAGTTGTGTCTGACTCTTTGCGACCCCACATACAGTCAATGGAATTCTCCAGGCCAGAATACTGGACAGAGTGGCTGCTCCCTTCTCCAATGGCAACATGGTGAATGAATTAAAAAATTGGAAACCAAAAGTTAGTGAGACCAAGTAAGAATATGTTTGCTATTACTGTGCCAAGTACTTATTTAATTTAATCTGCACAGCAGTACTACAAAGTAGTTATTTTTTATTTTTCTTTTATAGATGAGAAACTGAGAGGTTTGTAGTTTACCTGAGGTCACCCAGCTGGTAATGGGTAAAGCTGTGATTATGATAGTTCCATCAGAATTATGGGGTGGGTTTAAGGCTATACAAAGGTATAGGTTTAAGGGATGTTTAGAAGGGTAAACAGCCTTAGTGATAACAGCTTATAGGGGAGACTGAAAGAGATAAAGGATTTCAAGATGACTCTTGGGGTGTTTGGCCCACTGGGCTTCCTTGGTAGTTCAGATGGTAAAGAATCTGCCTGCAATGCAGGAGACCCAGGTTTGATCCCTAGGTTGGAAAGATCTAGAGAAGGGAATGGCTACCGGCTCCAGTATTCTTGCCTGGAGAATTCCAAACACAGAGGAGCCTGGTGGGCTACAATTCATCAGGTCACAAAGATCCAGACATAACTGAAGTACTCACACAACGCTCAGCAAACTATTCTCAGAACCTGGTTGTATGATGATGTCATGGACTCAGATAAGAAATAAGAAATTCAGTAGGGAAGCCCTTTCCAACCCTAACATTTTCCCTCTCTTTGTAACAAATGTCTTCCCCTTGTTCTCTGAATATTACCCTCTTCAAACATACAAGGGATTTTCAGTCCACAGTTTTTAATCTTCTATTTCTTCCTGTCATCTTGTTCCTGCACCTCTATCTTCAGTCAAACTCAAGGTCTGCATTCTCTTTTAAACTACAGCCCAGTTTCTTTCCTTTGCCACCAAATACTCTGAGTCTATGGTCTAGACTTTCTACTTTCATTTTTTCTACTGCCAACTCTTTCCTCAACCTTTGCAATCTGGCTTTTTTGATGAGACTACTCTCTTAAAAAGGTAGCCTGTGACCGCCTCTTAACCAAATCCCATGGTCTCTGTTCAGTTCTTATCCTCTTTGACCTCTGCTTGATGGTTACATCCATCATTTGATGTCAGTGGTTGACCTTACCTTGGCTTCTTCATACATTGTAGAATTCTGATCATCATAAATCCAATATAGATTCTTTCACCATTTTAAAAGGAATTTCAAAAATATACTTCAATGCCAAATAGAAACTTCAACCTTCTGGGATCACTTTTCCATCGTTTTCCCAAACAAACCAACATACAAGTCATCACTGTGGGGACATTGTCAAATATATTTCATTTTTTCCCCAAGTGGTCAAACTTCCTTTCCTCCTTGTGTATTTATTTGATGTCTTTGGTAGCAGCATATAGTTTATTGTGATAGTCTTGCTTTAAGACATCAAAATGATTAACCAAGTTTATTATTAGGGGTAGAATAGGATAAGCCCCAAAATTTCAGAGATTTAATACATGACATTTTATTTCTTATTTATTCAGAGTTTACTGTGGGCCCAGCAGTTCTCCAGACAAGAAACTTTCCAAATAGGAACTTGGGGATAGAGGCTGATTCCATCTTGATTCTTCTATATCAGACATGGTCTATATCACTGCTGCTGCAGAGGAAAGAGAAGAGCTGGAAGCTTATGAACCTTAAATGCTCTAGCTTAGCTGTTATACCTATCACTTCTACTCATACCCCATAGGCCAGGATTATTCAGGGCTCACATAACTGCAGGGGCCCATATGACTGCATGGAGTCTAGAAAGCTCAGTGTTGGGGTGCCTGAAAAGGAAAGAAGAAGCAGATGTGAATGACACTACTTATTCCTAATGCACTAAAAAGGTCCAAAGAATATTTTCCTGTAATGTTCCCTAAAACTTTATCCTCTAGCTATGGGATAAGTATTCTCTTAGCTTTACATTGGTCCTGGATGGTTGTGCAGCAACTCTACTCAGAGCCAGAAAAAGACATTCCTTCATATTGTGCAGGCACATCTAATGATGAAACTAGTGACTCTATATTTCAGCACCAGAACTTGAGGACAGCTCCCTCACATTGTAAATAATTCTGCCTGGACATCAGATTTCTTAGCCGTACCGATTTCCTGAATTTTTAAATAGATAGAGACATACGTATATGGTCAAACACTTCAGTTAAACTCCTCATTACTCCCATTCATCTATGCCACAAATTTGAGCAACTTATGAGCAGGAAGGGACAGACCATCAAAATGCCATCCTCTCTAAGTGTTTGGTTGACAAGTCCATCTGCATTTTAAGTGACAAAATTCACTTGTGAGGCTGTGCTACCTTTCACCTTAATGAAACTGCCAAGTAATTTTGGAACCATGGGGAAAAGTCTGGTCCTAGCCCCCAGGGGATATATTGAATAACTTGTTTCTTGCTGACCTCAATCGGTCTGTAATTTCCAGACGTTTCTGCTATCATCGGTGAATCTGTCCCTCTCTCCAGGCTCTTATTTGGAAACCATCCCTGTGGCACATATAACTTAAGGAGTCACAGGCACAGCAATTACTGATGACAGATATTCACATGTGGCAGTTCCCTCCATATGTGGTACGGAAATTAATGAACATTTATTTTATGGCAAAGTAATAACAAAACTGTAGGTAGAAATATGTCCTCATTTCTCTGTATATACATCTCTTTACACGTAGTATTTTTCTCTCTCCAAATAAACATTTAGGAAGATGAGTTCAGCTTTTAGAAAGCCTAAGGGTGAACAGAATGGATTTCTGAGCATGCTGGTGTTCTAGATTATTCCTGTCAACCCCTCAAGCACGTTTCTTTGTGATTCCCATTAGAGGTGGGGGCTCAGTCCTGACTTTGCATCACATACTAAGGGCAGCTCCTGCTCGCTTCTGTGGCCCTCCCTATTTGCTTCATTCTTTCCTCTTCTCTCTAGTGATGGAAGTATCAGACGTCCCAGCAGTGTGTCCCCTTCTCATCCAAACCTGGCAGCATCTCAGTGAAAAGAAAAGGGCAACAAGATGAAATCACTCTCTCAGAAAGATAAATAAATAAAGCCCCTAAAGGGACATGTTTTTAGAAGGGTGAAAGTTGCTCCCCTCCAGCCCCCAAAAAAGCCTTTTTTGGGGGGACAGAAAAAAAGTGTCAGAACAACAATCACCAGGTAGCTTTTTGTTATTTCTACACTAGAGCTGCATCTGCCCCTTCTTACTGGCTTTTTCAGGAACACCTAACCCCTCATTAGAACCCTCCCCAGCTCCGAGGCAAAGTCAATGTGATGTTCCATTCTGCTCTGGGCACGAGCAACAGAATTCTGCAACTCCTGCCCATCTGTAATGTTTGCTCCCCACTTGACATATCTGGACACATTCCAAAAACTAAGAACATAAGCTAATAGAATAAGAACACCTTGTATTTATATAGCACTTTCCTTAGAGGTACTGCCAAAGTGAAAGTGAAAGTCACTCAGTCGTGTCCAGCTCTTTGAGACCCCATGGACTATACAGTCCATGGAATTCTCCAGACCAGAATACTGGCGTGGGTAGCCGTTCCCTTCTCCAGGGGATCTTCCCAACCCAGGGATCAAACCTAGGTCTCCCGCATTGCAGGCGGTTTCTTTACCAGCTGAGGGACTTTGCCAGTTGCATCTCACCGAGACCCCCACCAGCTCTCAACGAAGGCTTTCTCCCTCTGCTATAAGCAGGGACAGCCGAGACATCACTGGCAGTGACTCGGGAAAGGTGACACGACACTTCTCTGCTGCACATGCACCAGTCAGGCCAGCGGTTGACACACACATGTGCCTCAGCTGACTGAGGAAGCAGCAGGTAACATCCAAGGGAAGAAGCCTGAGACCTGCACTCCACTGAGTCTGGCAGCTCACCTCCTCCTGCAGGAACCCACTGCCTGAGATGCCCCAAAAGAGAGGACTGCTCCACAGGCACCTGCTCTGTGTGCTAATGAGGCAAAAGCACAGGGTGCTTAGCTACTTCTCTTAGCAGCCTGTGGATTGGTCCTCTCAACCCCCAAGTAAAAGAGTCCTGTGTGCCTCCCACTAGCCACACTTGCTTTGCTTCGAGTAACTTTTCATAAATGTTTCCTAATCAAGTCAGTGATCCACAGATATTTTAAAAGTCACCATGGGGACTTCCCTGGCAGACCTGAGGTTTAGACACTGTGCTTCCACCGCAGGGGTGAGGGTTCAATTTCTGGGTGGGGAACTAAGATTCCCACATGCAGCACAGCAAAAAAAAAAAAAAGTCATCATGCACCTGATGAGGATAAAACAAAGAATTACAGAGAGTGGGCTGGGAGTGTACAGTCTTTGGGATTGAGGGCAAAGGGGGAAATGGCCAGGTAGCCCTAGTGCAATGCAGAAGACATAAAAGACCTGGGTTCGATCCCTGGTTGAGAAGATCCTGTGGAGGAGGACATGGCAACCCATTCCAATATTCTTGCCTGGAGAATCCCATGGACAGATGAGCCTGGTGGGCCACAGTCCATAGGGTTGCAAAGAGGCAGACACGACTGAAGCAACTTAATGCACGCACAATCCCACAATGCTGTAGAGTTCCCCCTCTGACACTTTACAATGTGCTCATGGCAAGCACAGAGGAGTGCTATCTGCAAGGAGAGACCATCCCATATATTTCCCTGTGTTTTTTACATACATGTATATATATAACCAAGAAGCCAGGGCAATCTTGACAGGTGAGGAGATTCCATGCCAGCCACGTAGTATCTCAAGGCCCTACAAACCATGGAGTGGCACTAGAGGCTGGCAAGTTCATAAATTATCCTCCCAGTCAATTGCATTTTTAATCAGGGTGTGTACCATGATCGCTAATGGCACTTGCTTACGGGATGAAGCCCCAGTATTTATCTTGTTTTAATTATATTAGAAAGAAGTGATATTCAATTAACCAACTAATCATGCAAGCTAATCAATACTGGTCCTGGCAGGATTCTCCATTTGCCCAGCTCCCTGTGCTGGGTGGCAGTCCACACTTTAGAGTCAGATGGCATTAACTCTTGATGGCCAGGGTCATGCTACTAAGAAGTAGGCAGGAGATAAAAATTCATCTCTCAGACATGGGCAGAAACCCAGAGGGCTCTTTCCTTTGTCCAATTCAGTGAAGATTTGCAGCAGGTGTTATTGAATAGGGGTGTTATTTGTTCTGTAATGTATATTTTCCGAGTACGTTTGCTAAGTCACATCAGTCACGTCTGACTCTTTGCAAACCTATGGGTTATAGCATGCCAGGCTCCTCTGTCTATGGGATTCTCCAGGCAAAAATACTGGAGTGGGTTGCCATGTCTTCCTTCAGGGGATCTTCCCAACTCAGGGATCAAACCCATATCTCCTTCGCTCCTATATTGCAGGCAGATTCTTTACTGTGAAGCCACCGGGGAAGCCCTTCCAAGTACAGAGAAGGAGCTATTTTCCTTACCTTGTGGCTCATAGATCTAAGATCCCTATATAGTAACAAGCCAGTGGCAGAGCTCTAAATATGAAGCAGACCCACTCATGGAACAGCACGAAGTGTCTTGCCATGTTCCCTAGGGCTGCCAGGTGATTTCTAACTATACCAAGTCATCCTAATAGCAAGTAGACCAACCTCCTAAGCCTCCGCCAGGGACATTTTGAGATAAGTGTCCGGGGTTGTGAGCAGCTGGGACAGTGTGTCAGGAGCAGAGCTGTTCTCAGGGCAAAGCCTTGATGAGCCAGACATACCTCTTGCCCCATGCATACCTGTCCAGGGATACCTGCCTTTGAGACTGTGTGGTCCAAAGCTGGCTAGGAAGTAGTTGGTGACCAGAAAGGAAAGTGATCCCCTTGGGCTATGCTCATTATGTCTTCACCTTCCTCAGGTTCCTCCTAAAGGCACACAGGGTATTCATGTAGCAATCCACTTTCCAAGGTAAACCAATCACTGACTTTTGAGCAGCGTTGCCCAGTCACCTGATTGTTTTTTCTGACTTGTAGGGCAAGAGTCAGTATAGAGCTTACCCCTGAATGCTCCCTAAGTTAAGTGGGGGTTATGCTGTTCACTGGGCCCTATGCCCTGTGATAGTTTCAGGAACCCTCACTCTTTACAGAGCCGAGGACCTCAACAGGAATCTCTGTAAATGTCTGCTTCAAGATGAGGATGGCATTGGGAGAGGAAAAAAATATCCAGAGAAGATGGGACACTGGTTTCTAGCATCCCCATCCCTTCAGCTCACAATTGGCCAAAAGGCAGTGGGCTTCCCAGGTGGCACTAGTGGTAAAGAACCTGCCTACCAGTGCAGGAGACATAAGAGACACAGGTTCAATGCCTGGGTCGGGAAGGTCCCCTGGTGAGGGGCATAGCAACCCCCTCCAGTATTCTTCCCTGGAAAATTCCATGGACAGAGGAGTCTAGCAGGCTACAGTCCATGGCGCCAGACATGACTGAGTGACTTAGCATGCAGCATAGCCCAAATACAAGTTTAATCCCTTTGCCAACCAGTTGCCCTAAAAGGGGATTCACTCCAATGACCACTGACTGCATCCAAGTAATGTCTTCAAATGCATTGAAGTTCCCAAGGCACCCTTGGAAGGCAAGTAGGAATCACTTGTTGCAGCCAGAAAGCTGATGCTGATGCAAGACAGCGCATTGTCCTTTGGAGGACCAACCCAAGCACTCAAATTCTTGAGCCTCTGTGGGCAGCTGACTCCCTGCTGCTCCCGGTGGGCTAAGAATCGAAACCTGATTCATTCTATGCAGCTGCCTGAACCCAAGTACCGGTTTTCAAAAGTTTCACGCAGAGACACATTAGAAGGAAAAGAATCTCAAGACTGCAAACATTTGATGAGTTGCAATTCATTAAGAGTTTTGTAGGCTTACTAATTTAATAAGAGCGAGTGGTGACCTAATGTCAGACAACAATCAGTAATTTAAAGGGGACAAAAAAATAAGTAAAACAGTCATTACCTACACAATGTTTAATCAAAAGGCACCAGAAACTTTCAACTCCACAGTAATGTTTTTAAAGGTTGGAGATATCAAATGCACACAGTTTTGGACTCTAACTGGCAGGCTAGAAAAATGGACAGAGTTGTTATAATCAGCTGTGATGGAATTTGAAAGTCTAACCTCCCCACCATTTGCACCCATGTGTGTACACCCACAGACACACACACACAAACCCCCCCACACACATGCACATAGGGAGCACACTCTCCCTTGAGTTGGGTTAAGTTTGGGTTCCAGCCCAGTGAATTTCAGGAAGCAGGGCTTCACCTTGACGTTTGAGGTCTGCTGAGCCCCATGTTGATATTGATTCAAGATGTTCTTGATTTTGAACCATTCAGGGCTTCCCTGGTAGCTCAGTTGGTATAGAATCCACCTGCAATGCAAGAGACCCCTGTTCGATTCCTGGTGTCGGGAAGATCCGCTGGAGAAGGAATAGGCTACCCAATCCAGTATTCTTAGGCTTCCCTTGTGGCTCAGTTGGTGAAGAATCCACCTGCAACGCAGGAGACCTGGGTTTGATTCCTGGGTTGGAGAGATCCCCTGGGGAAGGGAAAGGCTACCCACTCCAGTGTTCTGGCCTAGAAAATTCCATGGACAGTCCATGGGGTTGCAAAAAGTCGAACATGACTGAGCGACTTTCACTTTCACTTTGAACCATTCATCTTTCCTCTCTTTCTAACGAATTTTTTTCTTATTCTCGCTTCATCCCTTTCCATGCTATAGGACCTCTGTGTGTCTCCATATCTTCACTGTTAAGGGAGTAAGCATATGTTGTTCTATGGGTTCTCCAAGCTCTCTGGGTGCCCTGTCCAGGGTGGGGTCCTTTTGACGGTTGCTCAGGACATCCATGCCCATGTGAGTGGCCTGGCAGGGTCCCGGTGCACAGCACTTGTGGCTGTGTCCTGTTCTTCAAGGACTGTCCCATTCACAGGTCTGTCTTCCAGAGCCTGTGTACACGTGCTGCAGGTTGGAGTAAGCATATGTTGTTCTATGGGTTCTCCAAGCTCTCTGGGTGCCCTGTCCAGGGTGGGGTCCTTTTGACGGTTGCTCAGGACATCCATGCCCATGTGAGTGGCCTGGCAGGGTCCCGGTGCACAGCACTTGTGGCTGTGTCCTGTTCTTCAAGGACTGTCCCATTCACAGGTCTGTCTTCCAGAGCCTGTGTACACGTGCTGCAGGTATACAGGATGTTTACACTGAGAGCCAGAGATCCATGCTTACCTAGAGAGGACCATGTGGATCTCAACTGCCTGCCCTCTGCTGGCTCTCTTCTTTGCCTCAAACAGAGAATGACCCCAATCCTGGCTTCTGCCTGCTGCCCAGTCCTTTCTACATAGTACACTGTATATAGCCACCCAATTCTTAACTGTTCAATTCATGCCAACAGTTGACCATCCAAGAATGAATCATAGTTCCCAAAGCTTTTCTTTGACTTCAAAGATGCTTTCTTGCCCGACGTGACCAGTTGTAGCACAGTACTTAACTTGGGATAGAGACCTGACAAATGCTCAATAACTGATAAGCAAAATATCACTCTAAGTATATGAAATCACTCCATCTGTTTTTATCCAGGTGCTCTCTCTATCTATATGCCTGAATTGGGCTTCCCAGGTGGTGCTAGTGGTAAAGAACCTGCCTGCCAATGCAGGAGATGTAAGAGACGTGGGTTTGATCCCTGGGCCAGGAACATCTCTTGGAGGAGGGTATGGCAACCCACTCCAGTATTCTTGTCTGGAGAATCCTATCGACAGAGGAGCCTTGTGGGCTACAGTCTATGGGGTCACAAAGAACTGGACATGATTGAAGCTATGTAGCAGGAGCAGCAGCATGCCTGAATTAGGCGGCACTCAGTTCAGTTCAGTTCAGTTCAGTCGCTCAGTCATGTCCGACTGTTTGCGACCCCATGAATCGCAGCACGCCAGGCCTCCCTGTCCATCGCCAACTGCCGGAGTTCACTCAGACTCACGTTCATTGAGTCAGTGATGCCATCCAGCCATCTCATCCTCGGTCATCCCCTTCTCCTCCTGCCCCCAATCCCTCCCAGCATCAGAGTCTTTTCCAATGAGTCAACTCTTTGCATGAGGTGGCCAAAGTACTGGAGTTTCAGCTTCAGCATCATCTTCCAAAGAAATCCCAGGGTTGATCTCCTTCAGAATGGACTGGTTGGATCTCCTTGCAGTCCAAGGGACTCTCAAGAGTCTTCTCCAACACCACAGTTCAAAAGCATCAGTTTTTCGGTGTTCAGCCTTCTTCACAGTCCAACTCTCACATCCATACATGACCACTGGAAAAACCATAGCCTTGACTAGATGGACCTTTGTTGGCAAAGTAATGTCTCTGCTTTTGAATATGCTATCTATGTCAGTCATAACTTTTCTTCCAAGGAGTAAGCGTCTTTTAATTTCATGGCTGCAATCACCATCTGCAGTGATTTTGGATCCCCCAAAAATAAAGTCTGACACTGTTTCCACTGTTTCCCCATCTATTTCCCATGAAGTGATGAGACCAGATGCCATGATCTTCGTTTTCTGAATGTTGAGCTTTAAGCCAGTTGACCCCTAAACATGATTCAGAATCAACACCTAAGGCTTCCCAAAGTCATGAACCTAGGAAATGGTGTAGCTGAGACCCAAACCCAAGTTTCTCCAGGGCTATTTCAACACTTTATCAAACTGTCCCCCGTTGCTCTCACTCATTGCTTATTATATATTTGCTGTTATTTTAAGCATGGTTAAAAAGTTTCTGTTGTATTTACTTCTGGGATCTAGCTGCTCTAGTGGCATCAAAAGGAAAAGACAGCCCAGGTATTTCTTATAGCCCTTGTTGTTAAGTCATTACGTCATGCCTGAACGTTTGTGATTCCATGGACTACAACACGCCAGGTTCCTCTGTCCTCCACTATCTCCCAGAGTTTGCTCAAATTCATGTCCATTGAGTCAGTGATGGTTTCTAACTATCTCATCCTCTGCCGCCCCCTTCTCCTTTTGCCTTCAATCTTTCCCAGCATCGGGGTCTTTTCTAGTGAGTTGGCTCTTTACATCCAGTATTTTGCATCAAAGTATTAGAGCTTCAGCTTTAGCATCAGTCCTTCCAATTAATATTTACAGTTGATTTCCTTTAGAATTGACTGGTTTGATCTCCGCAGCCCAAGAGACTCTCAAGAGTCTTCTCTTACACTGCAATTCAAAAGCAGTCAGTTTTTTGGTGTTCAGCCTTCTTTGTGGTCCAGTTTTCACATCTGTCCATGACTACTGGAAAAACCATAGCTTTGACTATATGGGAAAGCTATATAGCTTTGACTATATCAGCAAAGTAATGTCTCTGCTTTTTAATACACTGTCTAGGTTTGTCATAGCTTTCCTTTCAAGGAGCAAGCATCTTTTAATTTCATGGCTGCAGCCCACTGGTGCCCATAAAGCAAGTGGCAGTGGCTCAGGGACATCGAGATTCCAGTAGAGCCAGAGCATTAAGAGGTGTTAGAAATCCAACCCTCTTACAGACAGTAGAGCAGCAGAAGGGCTCCAAAAGCAAGTGCTGTCTGCTTTACAGATCCCTGATAACCAGCCCTAAGCGACAGCATATGTTACCCTTTCGCAGAAGGAATGAGTGAGGTCCAAGTCAGGGAAATTCAAGGACAAGGTCAGGTTTGGCCCAGGTTGTTCACAGCTATCACCCAAGCCCCACACTAGACAGTCACCCCACAATGATCTCTCTCGGCTCTGTGGCTGCATCTGCCCAATGATGGAAGCAATTTCAATGCCCAGTTGAAAGATATAGGGAGCGAGCTCCAGGGAAGAAGGTTCTGATGGGATATAGATTCCTTAATAACAATTACCACAAGCACTAGGGTTTTCAATTTAATTAAGCCATTTCCTCAGCTTGGGGAATCTATGTCTGAGCTTAGTTGCCTTTTCTTCTTCTTTCTTTTCAGCTCTCTCTTTTATAATGTTCTCGTCTCCTCAGTCTTGCATCTTAGTGTAGCAGGATGTCTGAAATGATGATGAGTAGATGAAAAAAGAAAAATGATTTCTCTTCTTGTGCCTTAATGGAAGGTAGTGAAAGAATTGAATCAAGAAGTTAATAGTTACTATCATTTATGCTCCCTAGAAAGCTTGGTACAGGCGAACTCTAAATTATTTTTTGCTAATGGGGCAGTGGGAGCAAATGAAATGATATCACGGATCTGTTTGGTACTTGCCATCTCCCTGGTGCCTTTCCACACAATACCTCATTGAACCTGCCCGGCAATGCTGTGAAGTTGTCATCATTATCTTACGTAACAGATGAGAAAGGCTAAATGACTTCTCGAAAGTCACACAGCTGATATGTGCCTCAGTTAGTCTCCAATCCCATTTTAAATGTTAAATTCGATGCCTGTGCAATGACTCTATAAACAATTCTAAATTCTCATTTGGGGTGTCTCTTTTAATTTTCCCTCTTACAAAATCAATGCAGGCAAATGGCCGATTTGGTAGGTCTTGAGTGTTATCCC
This sequence comes from Cephalophus harveyi, assembly GCA_006410635.1. Classification (NCBI taxonomy): domain Eukaryota; kingdom Metazoa; phylum Chordata; class Mammalia; order Artiodactyla; family Bovidae; genus Cephalophus; species Cephalophus harveyi. The sequence goes on along the minus strand of SJYT01079204.1, from coordinate 189,144 downwards.
CTTTCCATCTTCCGGAAGAGATGCTGATGAGCAGTGAAATATTCCAAACCAGACCTACTGTGTAAAATACTCTCACAACAACCAAGGCAAGGACCAGAATCCCTATTTTACAAGGAAGGAACTCAGACTCAAAGATACTAAGCAACTTGCCTGAGGGCACAGATCTGGCCCCAGCCTGCTCACTGTGATGGATAGGGTGACTGCCAGCCTGGCCAGTGGAAAATGCTGGAGGTGCCCTCTTCCTGGTAAACCTGTGCCAGGATGGCAGTGAATTTAAGTGACCAGGACAAATTTGCCCTGGTCAGTCCTGCGGTCCCATCATAAAAACCACTCATGTCTCTGCCCCACTGATGGTGGGTCAACCACACGAGTGTTCTTCCTCGCAGGACACCACTCTCCCATCTCTACTGTCTAGGTGATTAGCAAAGAGGACACAAAAGCCCAGATATCCTGGGGGAGAAGTTTGGCCAACTCCAGAAGTTTCCCCCTCCTGTCTGGACATGCCATTTTCACCAATGCCCTTGTTCGGGCTGTGTGAACAGAAGTCTTGGGGACCCAGGCTTGACTGAGGGCTGACAATAAGCCGCTCTCCAAGAAGGAAGTGAGACTCTGTTCCCACTGCTGGAAGGATGTGGTTCCAAAAGTCAGCTGTTGTTGCTTGTTGACTGGCCCCCTACTCCGTCTAAGCCTAGGGTTGCAGTGTCACACAGAGGGGGTGGACTTGAACCCTCGACCTTAGCTGGGGGTCACAGATGACAAGCAATCTTTAGGGTTCAGTAGCCCCTGGATGTTTTGACCTCCCCCCTTTATAGCCGGTAACTTTTACCTTCTTCTTCAGGTGTGTCATAGAGCTCACATAGGCTAGGGGCTCTCCCTTGCCCCCAAAAGGCCATCTGAAGCAGATGGTCTTTCTCTCCTTAAAGCACATAAATGATAACCCTCATAGCAATAATAATCGATCAGTTAATTAATTTAAAAGACTCATAGCCCCAGGAGGCTGAAATATAGACAGCGCTGTGCTGGCACCGTTTTTCTGTGCCACTGCCTCATTCAGACCCCTGGAAACGGAGCCACCGCAAAGGACAGCCCCACCGCCCCGCCATTATGCATTTCCCCCCACCACCACGAGGAAGGGGGAGAAAGCCCATCAGGGTCTCCTGTCAAGGGGTCGGCTGGAAATCAAGTTACAACCGACACCGTGTGTTTTAGAGCATCTCGGCTCCCATCCACCGGCCCGGGGCATCATTAATAATCCACAGCCTAATGACGGAGATGAATATGGGAGCAGGAGCGGGGGGCAGCCCGGTGCAGCGAGGCGGAGGGAGAGAGTGACTTATTAGCCCTGCTCCAGGTATAACCTTCTCCCACAACCAAGCCGGGGCCACGGTGATTTATTGGTACAGTAAACAGATTTTTATAATTAAAATTGATTTTTGGTTTTAGCCTGGTTTGAAAGGACTTGGTCAAGTTCAAGAGGGGAAAGAGGGGCAATCTAGGGAAAGGAAGGGAAATGTACTCTCAGTTGCCCATATGTCTTAGGTTGTTAGAAGAGGAAGGAACCTCACCTTTTATAGTCGAGGAAACTACAGCCTGGGAGGTTGAAATATTTGCTAGTCTCAGGTGTGAGAGTGAACTGGGATTCGACCTGGGTCTCCCTGATCCCTGAGACACACACATTTCCCTGGGGCTGTTTGTGCATGCGCTCACAGAGCCATGGTATCCTGGGGTGTGGGTGTTCATGGCACAAGGATGCATAACGAGAGTATTTGTCATAGACTCCTGGACACCTGGCCATGCCTCATGCTCAGGCTGGGACCACTGCGACCCAGAGGATGTTTTCAGAGGTAGTGACTGGGACTGTTTTCTCTAGGGGTCAGCTGGCAAGCTTTCTCTTGCCAGCCAGCAGCTGCCTGGGTCCTCTGGGCCTGTGCCCTTTCGATCCACATCTCACAGTTCAGCCCCCTGCGGCTGTTTATTGAAAGAGCTGAGGGCTCTGCAGTAGATGGTGGAGACACACTGGGCTGCCACGTGTCCAGCCCATGTAATTCACCAGCAGGGAATGAGCAACACGGGGAATGGCGGAAGCTGATGTCTAGGTGGAGCATGTGTACTTAGGAACACACAAACCAGGACGTCTGGAAGACTTGGCTAGCCTCCTGTGTGCACTGCTCTCGACCACCCCCTCCGGCGAAGCCCATGGGAGGGAGAAGGTGAGTCCACGCCCACTGCCAGGCTCCGCTTAGGAAGCGTCTTCTGTTCCAGCCCATCACAGGGCATCACAGCCACATCACCCTTTCCCTGGCTCTTTGAACCAGGTCCCTCAGCCGGTGGCACTTCCGGATGGCTCTGGTCGTAGCATTTCTCCTTCTGCCCCCCTCCCCGTATCCCCTTGGGCATGTCATATTCAGCTGTGTAAGAGCAGGGGAGAATAGGAACACATTCTTTTTAAAATGACAGAGGGACAATATGTTGCCTCTTTTCATAGCATAGTATGTATTTTTAAAAAATAGACTTTAATTTTTAGAGCCATTATAGGTTCACAATAAAATTAAGCAGAAAGTACACAGAGTCCCCATTCACCCCCTGCTCTCCTCTCCCTGCCTAGAGCCTTCTGATGATCAACATCCCCCAGCAGAGTGGTGCATTTGTTACGATCAATGAACCTACATTAACACATCATTATCACTCAAAGTCCAGAGTTTACATTAGGGTTCACTCTTGTACATTCTGTGGGTCTTGACAAATGTAGAATGACATGTGACCACCATGATAGTACCCTACAGAATACTTACACTGCCCTAAAAGTCCCCAGGGCCTCACCTAATCATCCTTCCCTCCCTACTGGCTCTTGGCTGCTATTGATCTTTTTAGTGTCTCTGTCGTTTTGCCTTTTCCGGAAGCTATACAGTTGGAATCACACAGTATGTAGATTTGCAGGCTGGCTTCTTTCACTTGACAGATTACACTTAAGCTTCTTTCATGTCTTTTCATGGCTTGATAACTCGCTTCTTTTTTAGCACTGGATAATATTCTGTTGTCTGGATATACCATAGCTTATTTATCCATTCACTTACTAAAGGACATCTTGGTTGCTTCCAAGTGTTGGCAATTATGATTAAAGCTGCTACAGACATTCATGCACAGGTCTGGGTTTTCATCTCTCTCTGGACCACCATCCACTGTAGGGAGAAGACCCAAGACTCAGGTACAAAGACTTCAAGGAGTCCAGATTGGCAAAAGGACTTTGGAGAACTCACTTCATTCCACAGGTGTCTAGCCCACGCCTTGCACTCAGAAGGGTCTTGATATCTGTCTGCTAGTGACAGAGGAGAGGCATCTTTAAAAGGCTGAGGAACCAAGAAACATAAGGAATGCTCCCAGTCCTTTGTTTTTGTAATTATGATTATCACGGTACACGAGCAACAAATTAGGGCCCCAGTAGAGATAAGCATGGTTTAATGCTGCGTCAAACTCTTTCATAAGTCACGTCTGATTACGTTTAATGATGTGAACAACTCTTATCACTTATCCTTTGAATGGGATGTAACTGGTAAACATATTGAATACCTAGCTGTGCAGGGTGCTTGCATCCAACAGAAGACAGGATTAGGTGGCCTGAAGGTCTCACCCAGTGCTGGGATTCCGGGCTCCTTGTATTAGGTTTCAGCCGCCGAGCCTTGCATTTATAGTTACCTTTCTCTCCTCCCTGTGGATTTTCTTGGAGCTGTGCTCTGGGTGGGAGTGGGTAGTTGTTCCAAGCATCCCAACAGGTCAAAGCTTTAGCTCACGTAGCCATGCATGCGAGAGTCCTCGGAGGACTGGTCACAGGGGACAGGGAGGAGCAGATGGGAGAAAGAGTGGGTTCCAAAGGTGGAGGCTGTGGTCAGGCAGGGTCCCCCCATTCCTGGGGTCTTTGAGAACACAAAGCTCTCACTCCTGCCCCTACTCTGCTCCCGGGACCAAGCCTTCAGCAGCCGCCTCCAGGGAGAGCTCATTTATATGGCAGGATGAGTGAGTGATCCTGCCTAGCAGTTTCTGAGACAGTGAAAGGGAGAAAGAGAGAGAATCACATGGGGTGGGGTTGGGAGTGATGTCAAGGTGGGAGGAGCCAACTGGAGTCGGGGTGGCTGATTGTTTCCCCGTGTGGCATTACTGGTGCCAATCTTCGTTCTTCCCCAGCCTTCCTTTTTTGACCACAGTGCTCTCCTTTGCAATGCTTCCATGTTCCCTTTACTCCTTGAAGGAGCCATGGACAGAGAGTCACCAAGGTGGGAGGCCCTCCAGGCTTTGCTGAGCCTAAGTGAACAGGACATGGGGGCCAGGGCTCTTGCAGGGATTGCCGGGGACCCCCGTGAGGAGCTTTCTCATCAACTTTTCTGCCTCCAACGCCCTCCTCTTCAACTGCAAAAAGGTGGATTGTTAAAGCATGTGCTGGCAAGGATGCCTGTGGGTATCTGGTTTTTGCTGCACCTGCCCTGTGTTGAAGAAGCTGAGTTGACAGGACCAGCTGAGCAGCACAGAAGACCAGGATGGACCCTCCCAGACCACACCATCTATAGAGAACCTGAAGGATTAGACTTATTCCCCAGCACAGCCGGGGAAGATCGCTCAGTGCTCAGCCTAGGAAAACCAGCCCAGTGTTTCTTCGGATCTCTAGGACCACAAGTGAGCAACTGAGAGCGACTTCAGGTGCGAATAGGCTGCTCGCCTGGTCCTGCCATGCTGCCGGCGGAGTGGAGTTCAGCTGATCTGGATGTGCTGGCCAGTCTGCGGGTTCAGGCTGCTCCATGCCCCGCAGACCACACCCTGGGCCCCCAGACAGGACGTGGATTTACGATTGAGCCTTTGGGGAGCAGCTGCCCCAGGACATGAGCCAGTTCTGAAGTCTGCAGTCCCCGGAGCCAGTGAAACAATTCCATAATTGGTAAAGTCTCCCGACGTCAGGCACACCATACCCTCCCGCTTCTGCCAGGGTGACACCGTGGCACACTGAGCTATGGTCTCGCATCCCGCCCAGCCTGAGATGAGAGAAGCCTTATTTGGAGATGTGAGTCTTGTCTGTTGACACAGATCTTGCCATGGAAGCAAGGCGGCCAGAGAGCAATTCTTGGAGATATTTAAATGAGACCTTCCAACCCGATTCTGCCTTCATCCATTTCCATGATGTTTGGAGCTGGCTCGGGCAGTTGATGCTGCTCCTCATGAGGGAGTTACGGCCACTTGGCACCTGCAAGAGGGGGAATTCCAGTGGAGAAGGGAGGTTGACCAGTCCTGGAGGTCATGGACTCTGAAAAGCCCAGACCTGGCTTTGCGACCTTGAACAAGTCACTTAACCTCCTCCAACCTCAGCTATAAAGTGGAGACTGTCATTGTTGACCTGGCTGTCTCGCCAGAATGCAAAAGGGGCCACACACAATCATGCAATGGGATTGCTTTATAAATTGCAAAGCCAAGTGCAAGGGTCTAGTGTTATGTGATGCCAAGTCTGCCTGTCTCTGTGTCCTGGGAGCCTTTGATCTTCGGCATCTCTCAGACTCCAGGGCAGAAATACATCATCCTTAGTTCCCAGCTCCCCTTCTCCCATTGTCAAAGCCAAGTGTCCCAAACCCAGCCCATCATCCGGGTCATTGGTGAGGGATAAGGGAAGGAATATAATGCTTTGAGAAAAACACAGATGCTCGGCTTCTGGAAATTCTGATTTTCCTGGTCTGAGCTTGGTCCAGGCGTGATTGAGATGTACATCTCAGTTTGAGCCACTTGGCCTAGACCCCACCTCCCCTCCTGCCCTTCCTCCCAAGCACATATCATGTACCCTGCTTCTCTTGTTGAGGCAAAGCTTTCTGGAGGATGTCCACCCTCAGCAAATGGCGCCATAGGGAGCTTGCCAAGGAAGTCTTAGAACCAAAAGCAGCTCCCCACACCCCCCAGACTCCCATCCAGGTCAGGCTACATTCACAGCAGCATCCCGAGCAAGCTTAATGGAGGAGAAAAGCTTTTTGTAAATGGGGATTCCACTCGCGGCACGCTACCTGCCCTAAATGGTCACGTTTTGTTTCCTGGCTGCTGCGTCAGTCCTGCGGTCTTGTGGGTTCATTTGCAAACTCAGCAAACGCCCTGTGCCTAATCGTGTCTGGAGGCCTCATCCTCATGTCCCTGTCACAGCAGCATCTGCTGGACGCTGCGCCAACACCAGCACACTGGGCCTCGCTGCCCAACCTGGGCCTGCCAGACACGCCCTGCCAACCAGCAGACCCACGTGCCAGCACGCAGCACGGCCACCTGTGCTTGGCCAAGAGCCAGCTCGGTGTCCTGTCCCAGCCCCACAGCCAAGTCTTGAGTCCACCTTTGTGCAGAGGTCAGGGGAGAAACTGAATGCACGGACGCCGCAGAGAACCCTGACCTCGTTTCCTGTAAGAGTTAGAAGGTCTGCCTAGCTTCATCTCACTTTTCCTGGGTGCTGTGCACAATACAGTCGATTCATTGGGATGTTTTTCCTCCTCTTCCTGCCATCTGCTCTTCAAAGGCAGAGGAAAGGCTATCAGAAAAGCAAGAGAGAGGAAAGGAGGAGTCAGGGGCCTGGCTGGAAAGTTCTGAGCTGGCTGTAAAGCCAAACCCCAGAACCACAGGGCTCCCTCAGTGAAGTTGGAGGCATCAGGAATAAGACAGATCCTGAAGTCCCAGCACAACATCTCTCAAGTTCAAACTCCTTCCCCACACTGCTTATAAAGTAACCAAGGGCAGAAATGTTCCACTGTTACAAAGGCACATCTGGAAACCTTCAAAGCTGAACTGTACATTTAGGAGAACGTTGTCTGTTTCAGAAGGAGAAGCAAACCCTAAAGGTGGGCCGGCTGTGCTTGTCATCACTGTCCTGATAGCAGCCACTTATTTGGTATGGACGCTCCGGGACCTGTGTGGAGTGTTCTACATGTATTGTATTATTTAATCGGCATAACCTTTGAGAAACTGGAAAATGTGAAGTGCCAAGCTATTGAGTGGCAGCGCTAGAGTCAGGGTGGCACGTCCTCAGGTTGCAAAGCCCAGGTCCTAACGGCTGCACTGCTGCTCCCCGGGTAACCCCCTGCCCCGATGGGCTCTCCACTCCTAGACTCCTCCCGCAGGTGCTCCACCTACCAAGCTCATCTGTTGCTGGCAGTGGCATTTGGATGTTGAGGGCCACTGGTTCCTGTAACAGAGCCCTGGGTGGACAGGAACAGAGTGGCTGAGGCTCCGGGCCATCCCCCAGCCACGTGTCCTCTGAGAATGGGCACCCGCAGGCCAGAATCAGACACCTCCTCCTCCCACCCCCATCCCGGGACAGCAATTATATCTGACCTCGCTGAGTCCCCATCTAAATATAGCCCTGACCAGACGCTTCTCATTTCAGAAGCAGAAATCTACTCCAAGTCTTAGTCTGATGTACATCAGAGTCCCCAGCTGCACGCAATGTGAAATGAATGAGCTACCCACCCCGCCCCAACCCTACCCACCCCTGGACAATGAACCTCCTAATGGAAACCAGCTGACCCACAGCTATAGTCCAATGGGGTCAGCTCCTGGCAGATGCCAGTGAGAGACCTTGCCTTACCTCCCCGGCTCTGCTGCCTCGAATACGTGAAGCTTGGGAGGATGATGTTGCTAAGTGCTTACTGCGTGCTGGGATCTAACTGTCATCTAACAGCAGAACATATTGTTTATTTCCATTATGCACGAGGAAATTGAGGCTCAGAGAGATAAAGTAACTGTTCCCAGGTCACTCATTTGACAGGTGGCTGAGCCAGGATTTGAACCTAAATCAGGGTCCGAAAGCCTGTGCTTTCCCATCCTATCAGGCTGGACTTGGTGCAGCCACCACTCCTGAGCATTGAGGCCCCTTACTCACCCCACAATTGTTTATATTAATAATAGATAGAAATGGTAATAATAAACACTGGTGCTTTTGCAGTTGATGATCACAAGCTACAGTCATTTTCTTTCTGGTAATAAGGCAAAGTAGCTTCCCTGGTGGCTCAGTGGTAAAGAATCCACCTGCCAATGCAGGTGACGTGGGTTCAGTCCCTGGGTCGGGAAGATCCCTTGGAGAAGGAAATGGCAACCCACTCCAGTATTCTTGTCTGAGAAATCCCATGGACAGAGGAGCTTGGCAGGCTGCCATCCATAGGGTCACAAAAGAGTCAGACATGACTTAGCGACTAAAAACAACAAAAATGCAACGTATATTTCAGGTTGATGTCATCTGTTTCAAGCCTGGCTTGGACAATTTTGAGCATTACTTTACTAGCATATGAGATGAGTGCAATTGTGCAGTTGTTTGAGCATTCTTTGGCATTGCCTTTCTTTGGGATTGGAATGAAAACTGACCTTTTCCAGTCCTGTGGACACTGCTGTTTTCCAAATTTGCTGGCATATTGAGTGCAGCACTTTCACAGCATCATCTTTCAGGATTTGAAATAGCTCAAATGGAATTCCATCACCTCCACTAGCTTTGTTCATAGTGATGCTTTCTAAGGCCCACTTGACTTCACATTCCAGGATGTCTGGCTCTAGATGGGTGATCACACCATCATGATTATCAGGGTCATGAAGATCCTTTTTGTACAGTTCTTCTGTGTATTCTTGCCACCTCTTCTTAATATCTTCTGCTTCTGTTAGGTCCATACCATTTCTGTCCTTTATTTTACTAGCATGTGAGATGAGTGCAATTGTGCGGTAGTTGGAGCATTCTTTGGCATTGCCTTTCTTTGGAATTGGAATGAAAACTGACCTTTTCCAGTCCTGTGGCCACTGCTGAGTTTTCCAAATTTGCTGGCAGATTGAGTGTAGCACTTTCACAGCGTCATCTTTCAGGATTTGAAACAGCTCCACTGGAATTCCATCACCTCCACTAGCTTTGCTGGTAGTGATGCTTTCTAAGGCCCACTTGATTTCACATTCCAAGATGTCTGGCTCTAGATTAGTGATCACATCATCATGATTATCTGGGTCGTGAAGATCTTTTTTGTATAGTTCTTTCGTGTATTCTTGCCACCTCTTCTTAATATCTTCTGCTTCTGTTAGGTCCATACCATTTCTATCCTTTATTGAGCCCATCCTTGCATGAAATGTTCCCTTGGTATCTCTAATTTTCTTGAAGAGATCTCTAGTCTTTCCCATTCTGTTGTTTTCCTCTATTTCTTTGCATTGATTGCTGAAGAAGGCTTTCTTATCTCTTCTTGCTGTTCTTTGGAACTCTGCATTCAGGTGCTTATATCTTTCCTTTTCTCCTTTGCTTTTTGCCTCTCTTCTTCTCACAGCTATTTGTAAGGCCTCCCCATCAAATCCCTTATGATTATACAGTGGAAGTTAGAAATAGATTTAAGGGCCTAGATCTAATAGATAGAGTGCCTGATGAATTATGGAATGAGGTTCGTGACATTGTACAGGAGACAGGGATCAAGACCATCTCCATGGAAAAGAAATGCAAAAAAAGCAAAATGGCTGTCTGGGGAGGCCTTACAAATAAAGAAGGCTTAGTGCTGAAGAATTGATGCTTTCCAACTATGGTGCTGGAGAAGACTCTTGAGAGTCCCTTGTACTGCAAGAAGATCAAACCAATCAATCCTAAAGGAAATCAATATTCACTGGGATATTCATTGGAAGGACTGATGCTGAAGCTGAAGTTCCAGTACTTCAGCCATCTGATGTGAACAGACAACTCATTGGAAAAGATCCCGAGGCTGGGAAAAACTTAAGGCAGAAGGAGAAAAAGGGGACAGAGGATGAGATGGCTGGAAGGCACCACCGACTCAATGGACATGAACTTGGGCAGACTCCAGGAGGTGGTGAGGGACAGGGAAGCTTGGCACACTGCCGTCCATGGAGTCACAAATGGTCGGACAACAACAAAAGTAAGTGATACCATACAGCCTTTCTCTTTCTCTGTCGGATGTATCTCACTTAGCATAATGCCCTCAAGATCCATCCACGTTGTTGCAAATGGCAGGATTGTCTGCCTTCTCATGGCTGAATTATTAATAATATCACTTTGTGTTATATATAGAGAGATACAGATACAGACATCTGTCACATCTTCTTTATCCATTCACCAGCTGACAGGCCCTTAGGGTGTTTCTATGTCTTGGCTATTATGAATGATGTAATAGCATGATGTAATAACATGTAATATTAAGATTGACTTCTGATTGCTCAAGAGATGTCAGTATAGCTCTATTGCTAAAATGATCTTCAACAGTCACAGTCCATGGGTCATGCAAACATTCTGGCCACACCTTTTGAAAGCAAAGGAGATACTGTTTTTGCAATAGCTCCTTTAATTTCTTGAAGTGATACCAGTAGAACAGAAGATGCAAGGAGAAGAAATTGGCTCTGGGCTTCAAAATGCTTGCAACTTAAATTGAGGTATAGTGGGTCAGTTTGCTGGAATCACATGCTAGAAAAAGATCCAAGGATCACAAGGCAAGAAATCCTGTGATGTGGCCAAACGAAAAGCCGCTTTGCTCAAGTTCTGTGGCTGTAAATGGTGTGTCAGGGGCACCCCCTGGCATCCTAGATGTTCAGCAGAGAAGTGTGTCCTGTGATGTGGTGCAGCCGTATAGAGCGTGGGAGGAAGCTAGGGTGGACAGAGTGATTATGCAGTTCTAGAAAGATAGTGCAGAAGTTGGGCTGGAAGAGGTTTTAAATATTTTAGTGAGAGAGTGAATATTTAATTCATATAATGTTTTGAAATGGGCAATGAAAGAAATGAGTCATTTCAAGCTCTTCTTCTCTCTCATCCATTATTGGGTGAGGATCTCGTTAAGAAAGACCTAGATATTTGAGAACTGGGTCTTCTTACGGCCCATCTTTCATCCTGGTTCTTTTCTGTATCTCCGTGCTCAAAGTTAGCAAAATAAGTGAAAGTGTGTCTCCATCTTACCGAATCCCAATTAAGTCATTAAAGCTTGTGGTAGGCTTTTGAAAATTGCTCATTTTCCTCTCTGCTTGCCAGGAATGCTGTTTATTCTTACTGTCTTACTGAGAATTCTCAGTGTTCGCTCCATGAACATGTATCACATTCTCATCAAACCCAACTGTATTTTCACAAAATATTTTTAAATTAGTCATAATTCACTGGGTAGTGTTTGTGATTGACCCCTGGTCATGGGATCAATGTCTCCACCTAGGAAAATAAACATTCCAGCTGCCCTCAGCAGGGGGCAGGAAACCATTAGCTTGTCACAGTGTCCTAATTTCATTGGCATCAGCTTGAAATTAATGGTAAATTACAATGAAATACCAACAGGACTACTTATGTCATGTTCAATAGCTACCCAGCCACCCCAGAGCCTTTACAGCTGTGTCCTGATGACATGGCTTGGAATCTGACTCCCTGGCATGATGCATTTCGAAAGGCAAGTTCCGGCACCCTCAGTTAACAGCATCAGAGGAAAGTCCAATGGCACTGCGCTGTGACCTCTTGAACACTTGACCAGTTCAGTTCAGTGTCCGACTCTTTGCCGGCCCATGGACCGCAGCACACCAGGCCTTCCTGTCCATCAGCAACTCCCAGAGTTTGCTCAGACTCATGTCCATTGAGTCGGTGATGCCATCCAGCCATCTCACCCTCTGTGGTCCCCTCTCATCTCACCCTCAATCTTTCCCAGCATGAGGGTCTTTTCCAATGAGTCAGCTGTTCGCATCAGGGGGCCACACTTGACCAGAGGCCTCCCTTAACTCAGTCCCCTTCTATGACTGTCTGCACAATCGACGTCTGGGTTTTTAACTTGAAATTATATTGGGACTGGCAACTCTCTTCAAAGCCCATTCTGTGGACTCACCTTGGCAGAATGCTCCTCTCTGAGCTGGCCAGGTAGTCATCTAGAGACCTCGAGCACAGGATGTCCCTGCAAGCCTGACCTCGGGACAGTAAAGGCAACAGCAGACTGCGCAGCAAAGCTCACGCACATTCCGACAAGCAAATCACTCTCCGAGACTTTCCAGCCTTTGCATAAGTTGTTCAAGCTAGAATCTTCTACTGGCTGTGTTGGTGCCCCAAGTAGAGGGGAAGTCTGCCCACCCGGCAACCCAGCTCTGACAAGCTAACAAAGGCAAAGGGGAGCCTTTGGGTGGATTCTAAGCCAGATTCTCATTTCACAGTGAATGTGTGCATGCATGCTAAGTCGGTTCAGTCGTGTCCGACTGCAGTCTGCCATGAGAGGGGAAGCCTGCCCCTCTACAGTCTGTCCATGGGATTCTCCAGGCAAGATCACTGGAGTGGGTTGCCATGCCCTCCTCCAGGGGCTCTTCCGAACCCGGGGGTCGAACTCGAGTCTCTTACATTCTCAGGATTGGCAGGCAAGTTCTTTACCACTAACACCACCAGGGAAGCCCCTTCACAGTGAATACATATCCACTAGTTGCCACTCCTTTTTTTGAAGTATTTTTCCCATGGTAAATGTCATACGGGGACAATATAGAAGATTTTTTAAAGACAAACACGAATTCCCCTACAGTCCTACCAAGCAGAGATGATGAGGTAAAAAGTTCGATGAGTTTTGTACAGTATTTTTCCTGGGCAGGTCTAGAGATAGAGAGTCTGGTGGTTAAGAGGCTGCCACCCGGCTCAGATGACCTGGGTATGTGTCCAGGCAACCTCCGGGAGGGTCATGTTGACTGTGTTCCTTAACCCCCAAGATTTGACTTCTTAGTCAGCAGAATAGGGATCAAAATCTTATCTATGTTTAACTAAAAAACTACATTAATTAAACTAAAAAAATGTTTAAAAAATAGATGGAAACTCAAAGGATTATTGTAAGGATTAAAGAGATAATATATACATCTTATATACTGAAATTAACAGAGAAATTACTTAATAAATATGAGCTCTTTCATGATTATGACCGCAAGTACCCTGATTTTTTCTACCTATTCTCACATAAGTATTTTTTTTATTGCATGACATACTTAGACATTGTTCTAGCAGTTATAGGATATTCCATATGTATTTTTGTTCTTAGTCATTTAACAAATAAAGCTCCTTCTTTTTTATACAATGACAGACAGCTAGCCATTTAGTATTTTGCTTAAGAAAGCCTTGATATTTGAAATTGTATGGATTTAATAAAAAATGCAAATTGCATCTAGTGGTTGTTTATTGATTAATTGAACTTGCTTATTGATTCAGACATTTTCATATACTTGTGTACCCAAATCGTTACTTCTATTATAGCTCATCTTCAGAGAATATTGTATAGAAGGAATCAGTCTATGAGTCTCTTAGGACAGTATAAGGTTTTTTTAAAAAAATCTCTGTGCTTCCTAATTTGATATTTTTAAGGTATATTGTTGGCTTCATAGTCCCAAACTTTCAAAATCTGTACATGTACAAATCCCAAAAATTTTGTAATTCCCCCCACACAGACACACATCTGTGATCTTTCCTGATATAATCAACTCATGGGCTACTTTATTTTTGAAGAAACGGTGGGTTAGATTTACTGAATATCTGGTCATCATTGGGCTGGTAGTGAGGATAGAAAGATAAACAGAAAGTGTCCTTGCCATGAGGAATTCACAGATGGTGCTGAGACAGGTAATCACAGGGTCGTGAGGCTGAGAATGTGAGAGACTTGAACAGGAAACCCTGCGTGCTCCCAGGGGGGTGGAAATGAGTAGCTTTCAGCAGGTGGTAACCGAGACTTGCACAGCCGCTGCCCCCAGGCTGTGAAATGGAGCAGGACGCTGTGGCCACCATCCACGTCCTCTGCCCGCCTTTTGTCTATGGAAAAACTTCAGCCAAATAATGAGTTTAATCGAAGACATGAGAACATGCAGAAACAGAGGAAAACAGCCAAAGGAGACCAAATAATAATAGTTTAGTCATTAAGCAAAGTCACGGACCTTTAGTTTCTTCTCAAGGGTTATTGGTGATACTCTAAGCCACATCCTGTGAGCTGTCTTATAGACGCTGAAACCCCTACCGGGGGAAGACGCCACCTACATGATGAACAGAATTTACCCAGGACAGACACTGCCACAATTCCAAGAAGTGGTCTCAAGAAATGGAAGCAAACCGATCCAGGAGTGGAGATTAACTGTACTTAAAGCAATCACGATGACGCTGATCTGCAACCGCATGACCTATGTAGAGATGACTGTCGGAGCTGACTGCGCTCTTTCTGCTGGTGGCCTCCTCCCCCTGTCTACAAAAGCTCTTGCTGCCTGACTGTCGCAGTGGGGAGTGGGGAGTTGGCCTTTGGACAGGAGTCTTCCTCCACATCCAAAATAAAGCAAACTTTGCCTTCCACCAACCTGGCCTCTTTACTGGCTTTTGAGCAGGAAGCAGTCGGACCCCACTTTTGGTTACAGCTGGTCATATAGATTATTTCCATTTTTCCACATGGAGCATACATTTTTGGAATGTGATTTGCCTTCTTTATGATGGATTTGCTGTAGCAAAAATGACTGCTGGTCCATTTTCAGAAGCAGCGTGTAATGGCTGTGTTGGAGAACGTTGAACAACTCAGAATACCAACTCGGGGTTGCTTCAACTTCTGTTTCCGTGAGTACCAGACACACTGTGGCCTTGTTTCCATCTTTTCTAGTTCCCTTTACGTCAGTCATTTATGGGCATCATTAGTATGCTTACCTCTGAGGTTTCCACTGTTTCTCTTGTTGACATTTATGGACTCAGAGTGTATTAAAATACTAGCTTCGTCTCTTACAGTTATTGCGAATATTGTTCTCTAGTTTGTTGACTGCTTTTTAATTTTTATAGCCCATGCTTTTGGGGAACATGCCTGCTTAAAGATGATGATAAGATGGCAATAACTGTAATACAACTATGTTTCTCAGACCTAACAGGTCCTTTCGTTCAGGACACTCTGTCTGTCGCGGCCATCTGTTCAGGCTGCTGCCTGTGTTCTGTGTCTCTCGGTCCTTCAAACAGAGAAAATAATCTCTCTTGCCTTTAAGATGGCAATAACTGTAATACAACTATGTTTCTCAGACCTAACAGGTCCTTTCGTTCAGGACACTCTGTCTGTCGCGGCCATCTGTTCAGGCTGCTGCCTGTGTTCTGTGTCTCTCGGTCCTTCAAACAGAGAAAATAATCTTTCTTGCCTGTGCATGGCTGTTCAGCCGCTGAGGCATGTCAGATGCTTTTATGACTCCATGGACCGTAGCCCGCCAGGCTCCTTTGCCCGTGGAATTTTCTAGGCAAGAATACTAGAGTGCATTGCCATTTCCTACTCCAGGGAAACTTCCTGGCCCAGGGATTGAACCCGAGACTCTTGTGTCTCCTGCATTGGCAGGTGGAATCTTTACCACTAGTGCATAGCCTCTATAGTCTACAGATAGGACCAGGCATCTGTACTTTAAGAACATTTCCGGCATCGCTTCTTAACTAAAAGCTACTGTGCTAAAGCTCAAAACAGAATAGAATATGAGAAAAATCAACGCAGAGAATGTCAGATCCTGTACTGAGCAAGAATACCGACAATACACTCCAGACATGGCGTCACAACTTAGCTCCTGCCGCATCCTAGCGGGCTTGGTGTTTAGCTGAGAGGGCTGCTCCGGAGGAGGTTGATGGAGAGAGGTGGTTGCCAGCCCCTCTGATGCCAGACTAAGTGGACGGAAGTGCAGCTTTGGGATGCAGGTACCGATGGCTTTGACATGATAGACTTATAAATACTTAATAGCCATAAGTAGATGCCTCAGGGTGCCTAATTTTGGCTTAATAGGAAAAAGACATTTTCTTGTCTTCTGAGCAGCTGAAAGATGAAATGAATTACCTTGGGAGCTAATGATACGATATCTATAGCATGTTCTGTCCAGTTTTGAGCTCTAGCCCAGGAGTTCTTAACGGAAGGTGCTGAATGGAGACTGCGGGATGCTTGGAACGACATCTAGGGACACAGCAGGATGGCGTGAGTCTAGGGGCCCTTTACCTCTTCCTTTTAGACCCTACCAACCCCACCACAGAAGAAAATGAGCGTGGTTCAGCAAGCCTTTTCTTCTTTCGATCGTGACCTACCCTTTCCATAGTGCATTATAGAGTTATTTCCACAATCAATGCCAAGCTCACTGAGCTACAGTTTGCAAAAACTCACCTTATTTTCCTTTTAGGAGAAATAACACTGACAGTTGCTGATTGGCAGTCCTCTTTTTATCCCTGGTCTCTGCATTGCTTTAAAGATGTCCCTAGCCCACAGTCCATCCAAAACTCTCCATCAACCGTCTCTGCAAACCTAGTCCTTCCCACCTTCAGGAGAGCTTCCACGACCTTTAGAACCCAAAGAAAGCTGCTTGACAAGTTTATAAGAGTCCCCATAGTCAAAGCTATAGTTTTCCCAGTAGTCATGTATGAATGTGAGAGTTGGACCATAAAGAAGGCTGAGTGCCAAAGAATTGATGCTTTTGAACTGTGGTGCTTTTGAAAGAACTGATGCTTTCGAACTCTCCAAGACTCTTGAGAGTCCCTTGGACTGCAAGGAGATCAAACCAGTCCATCCTAAAGGAAATCAACCCTGACTATTCATTCGAAGGACTGAAGCTGAAACTCCAATACTTTGGCCACTTGATGCAAAGAGCCAACTCATTGGAAAAGACCCTGATGCTGGGAAAGACTGAGGGCAGGAGGAGAAGGGGACCACAGAGGAAGAGATGGTTGGATAGCCTCACTGATTCAAGGAACATGAGTTGCGCTTGCTCCAGGAGATAGTGAAGGACAGGGAAGCCTGGAGGGCTACAGTCCATGGGGTCACAAAGAGTCTGACACTACTTAGGCACTGAACAACAGCAAAAAAACCATTAACTGTAGCCTAAATGCTTGTGAAAAACAGGATAGACCAGGGGCCTAGAAGACTTCACCCTCTCCAAGGGAGTCTTGGTGAGTGGTTCTTGGAGAAACGGCCAAGGGATGCAGCATGCTAAAAGCAACCCCCAAAGCTAGTTAGAAGTAAAGCTTCCCCAAGAAGAAGCCATTCTTCCAGTACATTCATCGGGTGCTGGGAAAATGGGCCTTCACAGCAACTTATTTGTGAAGTGTCATCAGCTAGAGGTGCGGTGAGCTTCTGCTTGCTTGGGGGAACTGGTGAAGATGGTCTCCATGTGGGAGCAGAAAGCCAGCGAACCAAGAAGGGCACACGTTAGCAGTTCCTAGACGAATGATGTGTCCTTGAAGCAAGGGGCGCTTCAGGTGGCTGTTTAATCAGAGACGCCAGATCATTTTGCAGTGCAGTCAGTAAATTAGGGATAAAGGAGGAGCAAGGGTGGACAGCCAGCCCTGGACACACAGGTGAGGGGAGGGCTGGGCACTGGGGCGTGGGAGTAGAGGGTGTGGTGATGTGGGTGAGGAACAGGAGGCTGAAAATTCCGTAGTTCCCGGTCTTCCCTCTAGGGAAGAAAATGCGAATGATCTGGTGCATGTAGGGGTTAGATGATGACTTCTTGAAAAGAAAGCTCTCATCCACTTTGAAAGTGAAAGTGAAGTCACTCAGTCGTGTCCGACTCTTTGCGACCCCATGGACTGTAGCCTACCAAGCTCCTCTGTCCATGGGATTTTCCAGGCAATAGTACTGGAGTGGATTGCCATTTCCTTCTCCAATCATCCATTTTAAATGCTTCTAAATAGCAGATCTCTATTATAGTGGTTAGAGTTGTGTTCCCACCCCTAACCCTACCAAAAATATATCTGAATCCTGGTCCTTGTGAATATCAGTTTGTTTGGAAATAGGGTCTTTGCACATCTAATCAAGTAAGGATGACTTGTTGCTATTTAATCGCTAAGTTGTGTCCAGCTCTTTTAAAAAATTAATTAATTTATTTTAATTGGAGGCTCATTAAAATATTTTAGTGGTTTTGCCATACATTGACATGAATCCGCCATGGGTGTACTTGTGTCCCCCATCCTGAAACCCCTCCCACCTCCCTCCCCATCCCATCCCTCAGGGTCATCCCAGTGCTCCGGCCCTGAGCGCCCTGTCTCATGCATCGAACCTGGACTGGCGATCTGTCTCACATATAGTAATAGACTTGTTTCAGTGCTATTCTCTCAAATCATCCCACCCTCACCTTCTCCCACCGAGTCCAAAAGTCTGTTCTTTACATCTGTGTCTCTTTTGCCACCTCGCATATAGGGTCATCGTTACCATCTTTCTAAATTCCATGCTGCTGCTGCTGCTAAGTCGCTTCAGTCGTGTCCAACTCTGTGCGACCCCATAGACGGCAGCCCACCAGGCTCCCCCATCCCTGGGATTCTCCAGGCAAGAACACTGGAGTGGGTTGCCATTTCCTTCTCCAATGCATGCAAGTGAAAAGTGAGAGTGAAATCACTCAGTTGTGTCCAACTCTGTGCGACCCCATGGACGGCAGCCCACCAGGCCCCTGTGTCCATGGGATTTTCCAGGCAAGAATACTGGAGTGGGTTGCCATTGCCTTCTCCAGGGGATCTTCTCGACCCAGGGATCGAACCTGCATCTCCTCTGTCTCCTGCATTGGCAGGTGGATTCTTTACCACTCATGCCGCCTGGGAAGCTCTAACTAGATCAGGATGGCCCAAATCCAGGGACTGCATCCTTATGAAAAGAGGGACATTTGGGCTCACCCACTGAGATGATAAAGAAGAAAGCCATCTAAACACAGAGGCAGAGATGGGAGTGATGCATCCGCCAGCCAGGGAGCTTTGAGGGGTGCCAGCAGCCCCCAGAGACTAGGAGAGAAGCACAGAACAGACGCCCCCTCAGAGTCTCCGGAAAGCGTCCACCCTGCTGACACCTTGATTTTGGACTTTCAGCCTCCAGAGCCGTGACAGGACGCATTGCTGTTTTAAGCCACCTAGTGTGCGGTGACTTGGTCCAACGATCCTAGGAAGTGAATACACCTGTTGAGCCTCTCACGCTGACTCTCTGGAGTCACAGTGCTGAGGAACAGAAAGAATGATGAAGGAGAATGAGGATGACAATTTGCTGAGCAGCCCTAAGGACCCAGCTCAGATGGGCAACCAGACACGGCTGTCGGTGTGAGCGACCCGGGGGATGGATCCTTTTCTCTCAAGCGGCTCCTGTCTGGGCAGCCGGCCTGGGGAACACAGATGCTTGGAATGTTCTGGAGCTGGAGACTGGCGAGACGGACTGGGGAGCAGCAGAAGGGAGTTGGCTCTGCAGACCTGCAGGCAGGGGCCAGGCTGTGAAAGTGGGATGTGAACGAAGGCGTCCTGTGGGGGAGAGGAGTTGGGGGAGGGTCAGAGCCAGCTTCCCAAGTTCAGCACTCCAGCCAGTGGGTGGGAATACAATGCAGGCATTTTTTTTTCCCCTTTGCTTTGCTGCTCAGCGGTAAGTACCCTACTGACTCCTTTACTCTTCCAGCTAAGGCCTTCCTCAAACCAGCAAAACACCCCCTGGCCCTCAAATTCCAGAATTTGCAGGGCTACAGGGCTGAAAACAGAGTCTGCCAAGAAGGAAAAACAACTTTCTGCAACAGAGCAACCTGAACTTCTGATGAACACAGAGGGGTTTTTTATGGCCTGAGTTTTGTCTTTGTCTAAATGCCTTTTAACCGGTGTGAAGCTTTGAGGGACAAAACAGGCCCCCAAAGACCTATCTATTACCCACTTGTCCAAAATGGATCTGCTCTCCTGTTTGTGTCTGGCAGCAAAATAGAGAATTACATTGGTGATAAAAATAAAGGAAGCTGTTTATTGCAGACTTAAATCATTGTTTGCAGCTAAACGTCTGTATTCTTGTGTTCTACGTTGCTAGGTATATAATTGGGAAGCATGCAAATTAGGCCAGATAATGAGCTGTAATTTCTTTGACTTCTAAGGAGGGTATTTGTAATGAAAACGGGTGTTTAAGTAGAATTTTAAAAGCTACTGAATAACACAAAGGAATAAATTACATTTTTTATTTTTTTAAGGAAGAGGAATTTATTACTTACTTCAGTGAGGTCCTGCAACACTGGGCCTTGGGATTTCTCAGCCCATTTCTTGTCCCCGATGCTGGTTTAAATAGAGAGTCAGAAAGCTTCTTCCAGGGCTGAAGAGAAATGCATCTGAGCCTAGTATTAGCAGTAAGCCAGCCATGGGTTTCCTGATATTTTCTTCAAACCAGGAAAGAAAACTTTCCCTTTTGACTAGCGTCTGATGAGCCAGATCTGAGCATGGCTTTAGTAAATTAAGGGGGAAACACAGCTCATACTCGGGGATGAACTCTGTGGACCATGGAGGCATGATAGAAGAGGGCATTTCTAACATATACATCACCATATGTAAACGAGATAGCCAATCGGAAATTTGCTGTATGAATCAGGGAACTCAGACTGGGGCTCTGTAACAACTGACAGCGGTGGGATGGGGTGGGAGGTAGGAAGGAGGTTCAAGAGGGAGGGGACATAAGTATACTTGTGGCTAAGTCATGTTGATATTTGGCAGAAACCGACGAAATCCTGTATAGCAATTATCTTTTGGTTAAAAAATAAATAAAAATAAACCAAAAACAGTAATTAATTATTGCAGATGGTGACCACAGCCATGAAATTAAAAGACATTTACTCCTTGGAAGGAAAGTTATGACCAACCTAGACAGCATATTAAAAATCAGAGACATTACTTTGCCAACAAAGGTCCGTCTAGTCAAGCCTATGGTTTTTCCCTAGTCATGTAGGGATGTGAGAGTTGGACTGTGAAGAAAGCTGAGCACCAAAGAATTGATGCTTTTGAACTGTGGTGTTGGAGAAGACTCTTGAGAGTCAGTCCTTTGGGCTGGAGTGCAAGGAGATCCAAGTCCATCCTAAAGGAGATCAGTCCTGGGAAGGACTGATGTTGAAACTGAAACTCCAATACTTTGGCCACCTGGTGCAAAGAGCTGACTCACTGGAAAAGAGGCAGGAGAAGGGGATGATAGAGGAAGAGATGGTTGGATAGCATCACCGACCCAATGGTCGGAAGTTGGTGATGGACAAGGAGGCTTGGTGTGCTGCGGTCCATGGGGTCACAAAGAGTTGGACACGACTGAGTGACTGAACTGAACTGAATCAATTTTCAAAAAGTGAGCGAAGACGTTTCTAACATGTACTTGCTATGCCCACAGTGGCCTGTAGGGGGCAGCACCCACAGGATGCTCAGGCAGGCCTGAGCCCTGGGCTCCTAACCCACAAGGGGACAAAGTCGTGGCTCCTTCAGGAAGCTCCTCTGAGTTCCAGGTGCTTTGGCGAGCGTGGCTGCAGTGGCTGTGAGAGTTAGGCCGATGGGCCTGATTTTTGCCCCAGAGAAAGATGAGGGCTGGAGTGTAAGGTCTGATACTTGGCAGAGCCTTGAAAATGTGAAAAGAAAGAGAACATAAAAGCCCCAGTTTCCGGGAGGTGGTAGGACAGAATGAAGTAGGAGAGACAGACAACTCAGGAGGGAGAAGGGAGCAAGGGGCTGAGGACTAGCCACTCTCCCCCAGGACCTCTCGTTCTGCCCAGGGTAGTGACTGTGCCTCAGGTTAGGAGGCCAGGGCAGGCAGATGCAACAAGGAGGCATCAGCATTTCAACCCTGGACCACTGACTGTTGTCAGCCCCATTGAACTCGACTTCGGGGCTGCCTGTTCAGTGATTCTCCAGAACACAGATCCTCAGAGGACTCAGTAAGGAGGGCCCACAGGGGTCCCCAGGGAGAAGGGAGCAGCTGTATGGAGCCAGGGCCAGCCTGGATGGTGGTGGAGGGCAGAGCCGGTCAGCTGGAGAGAGTGCTGGCCTGCATGCATTCTTTGGACATCTGGCTGCCTGTGACTCAGGCGCCTGTCACCCAGACGGATCGCTGCACCTGATCTTAGCCCGCCCCACTCTCTACTCTGTAGGACTGAGTTCTGACCCTCTGAGTGCATCATCTGTCAGGACAGGCTCAATTATGCTGCTGTAACAAATAGTCTACAGTCTCAGCCCCAGGGGGTCGTTGGCCCCATTCTGGCCGCTGTATTGTGAGCAGAAAGGATGTGCCACCTCCCGGCTGTGCCTCTGATTTCTGGCACGAGACCCTCCAGGGCTCCCTTCTCCTGTGGCACCTCTGTGGGTGACATCCAGAAGGTGACCAGGCCTGGGTCTGAGTCACTCACTCAGGCTGAGAGAGGACATTTGGACTGATAAACTGCACTCCCAACAGGCCCCCGGCAGGAAGAGCTTCTCAAAGGGTCTCAAAGGGTGATCTGTACAGAGCCTGCACCACAGGCTTCATGTGACAGTAAGAAACGTCCCTTTAGTCTTTTATCCCGACACACTGAATCACAAAACTCTGAGGAAGACCCCAGAAATCTGCATTTTTATAACCAAGCTTCTCTTAGTGCTTCCCGAGGCCATGAGGTTGGCCCACCTCTGAGTATTTGCAGGGCAGAGCTCATTCTGACACAGTGTAAAGGGTGTGGTTGGGAAGCGTTGCTAAAGAATTTGACTGTGAACCAGCAGCCATGAACTTGGAGCGTGAGCTTAGGGTACCAGGTGGTCCTGGTGGGGATCTGGAAAGAAGGAAAAGTCACTCAGCTGTGTCCGACTCTTTGCAATCCCGTGGACTGTTAGCCAGCCATGCTCCTTCATCCATGGGATTTTCCAGGCAAGAATACTGGAGTGGGTTGCCATTTCCTTCTCCAGTGGATCGTCCTGACCGAGGGTCTCCCGCAGTGGAGGCAGATTCTTTACCATCTGAGCCTCCAGGGTCTGGGTACAGCAGTAAATGAAGCCTCCAGCCGACAATGCAGCACCAGTGTTCAACAGCGGCCCCTTGTGGCAGGAATAGACACGGCACCATTGGTCTGATGGGAAGTTGCGTTCTTTTGTTGTGGTGCAAAAATGGGCTTGCTTCCCTAGTGTTCAGATCGTAAAGAACCTGCCTGCCATGCGGGAAACCTGGTTTCCATCCCTGCTTTGGGAAGATCCCCTGTAGAAGGAACGGCTACCCACTCCAGTATTCTTGCCGGGAGAACTCCATGGACAGAGGAGCTTGATGGGCTACATACAGTCCATGGGGTTGCAGAGAGTTGGACACCACTGAGTGACTTTCACAACAATGGAAGTAGGACTTTGGGAACTGGATGACATTCTCAGGATAGAGAAAATTTAGATAATTTGTGTGGGACTAGGTTTAGTCTTATGGATTCAGCAGTAAAATGCTTCAGTTCAGTTCAGTTCAGCCGCTCAGTCGTGTCCGACTCTGCGACCCCATGAACGGCAGCACGCCAGGCCTCCCTGTCCATCACCAACTTCCGGAGTTCACCCAAACCCATTTCCATGATAGTCAAACTCTCACATCCATCCATGACCACTGGAAAAACCATAGCCTTGACTAGACGGACCTTAGTCGGCAAAGTAATGTCTCTGCTTTTGAATGTGCATCTAGGTTAGTCAGAACTTTCCTTCCAAGGAGTAAGCGTCTTTAACTTTCATGGCTGCAGTCACCATCTGCAGTGATTTTGGAGCCCAGAAAAATAAAGTCTGACACTGTTTCCACTGTTTCCCCATCTATCTGCCATGAAGTGATGGGACCGGATGCCATGATCTTGGTTTTCTGAATGTTGAGCTTTAAGCCAACTTTTTCACTCTCCTCTTTCACTTTCATCCAGAGGCTCTTTAGTTCTTCACCTTCTGCCATAAGAGTGGTGTCATCTGCATATCTGAGGCTGTTGATATTTCTCCCGGCAATCTTGATTCCAGCTTGTGCTTCTTCCAGTCCAGCGTTTCTCATGATGTACTCTGCATAGAACTTAAATAAGCAGGGTAACAATATACAGCCTTGACGTACTCCTTTTCCTATTTGGAACCAGTCTGTTGTTTCACGTCCAGTTCTAACTGTTGCTTCCTGACCTGCATACACATTTCCCAAGAGGCAGGTCAGGTGGTAATTAGGGCATGTATGGGCTTCCCTGGTGGCTCAGATGGTAAAGAATCTGCCTGCAATGCAGGAGACCTGGGTTCCATCCCTGGGTTGGGAAGATTCCCTGGAGAAGGGAAAGGCTACCCACTCCAGTATTCTGGCCTAGAGAATTCCATGGACAGAGAAGAGTGGCTGGCTATAGTCTATGGGGTCACAAAGAGTTAGACGTGACTGAGCAACTAACAAGCACACACACACAGGGTATATACAGCCTTGCATCAGTTTGAAAAAATAACAGAAGTGGTTGTATTCATACCTGAATCAGGTAAAGTAGTTCATGCCAGGCACATCTAAGCAATGTCTGTACTTGGTAGGAGTCAGTTATTGCGCAGCAGTGACAAGTATCTGCTGAGCTAGCTTCCCAAAGCCCCTCAGGCGCAAGCGCGCGGTGTGGCTGGGGGACTTACATCCCGCCTGTGCCTGAAGTCTGTGAAACAGTAGCTCTGAATACGTTATGTGCTCCTGGAAGCGAGATCAAGGGGCTTGGGGTGGTGCGGATTCACAAGGGCAGACTTCTTTCCTTTTGCTGAAATAAAAATACTGCTTTAGGCAGAGGTTGGTCTTGATCCCTCACTCTGATTGCTGTACTTCAGCAGCTTTGGAACCGGGGGACTTCTGCTGCTGTTGCCTTGAGCTGTCCCTGCTCTGTGCTCTGTGCCCGCCGAAAGGGCAAATTGAAAATAATATCCGGCTATGCAGGATTTTCAGCCTTGGGTCAATATCCATCGCTTATTGACTGATAACTTTTTTCCCAGCTCCTTTCAAAACTGCAAGGAATATAATTAGAAATTATGTAATTCTTTTGTAAAGTGGATTTCTCACACCAGACCAAGGCAGTTTCTTTTCAAAATCTAAGCTTATTGTTGTGGGGCGGTGGGGAGGGAAAGTGTCAACTCTTTATCTTTCTTCAAATCTCCAAACACCAACTGAATCACGGGAAATATCACAAGATTTTGATTTTAAAATAGTGTGATAGAGGTCAGATTAAGAAATAGGAATACATCTAAGAACATTGCCTGGAATTTAAAAAAAAAAAAAACACCTGACACCTCTCTTTCTCTCTAGAGGTTTAATAAAAAGGATCAGGCTGAGTCATTCTGATGAGGAGGTGGATAGTGAAACATAGGGAGAATGAAGAAAAAAAAAAAAACAAGGTCATGTGTTAATTATATCAGAAGCTGGAAATTACAGAACATTAGAAATATCTAGAAATTAGGAAGAACTGGCTTATTAGGCTTGGCAGTATCTATGTATCCTTGTCTCAAAGCCCAGCCTCTCTCAGGAAAAGACAATCCTCTTCCACTGAATTCAGGACTCTTCAAAGAGCCAATGGAAAGAGACACCTGCCCAGCTAATAAAATGCCTCCAGGTTGGAGCCAGGTGAGGCTGCCAGGCTGCTGAATTCAGTTCAGTTCAGTCGCTCAGTCGTGTCCCACTCTTTGTGACCCCATGGACTGCAGCACGCCAGGCCTCCCTGTCCATCACCAACTCCCAGAGCTTACCCAAACTCATGTCCATTGAGTCGGTGATGCCATCCAACCATCTCATCCTCTGTCATCCCCTTCTTCTCCCATCTTCAATCTTTCCCAGCATCAGGGTATTTTCAAATGAGTCACCTCTTCGCATCAGGTAGCCAAAGTATTGGACCTTCAACTTCAACATCCGTCCTTCCAATAAACATTTAGGACTGATTTCCTTTAGGATGTACTGGTTGGATCTCCTTTCAGTTCAAGGGACACTCAAGAGTCCTCTCCAACACCACAGTTCAAAAGCATTAATTCTTCGGTGCTCAGCTTTCTTTATAGTCCAACTCTCACATCCATAAGTGACTACTGGAAAAACCATAGCTTTGACTAGATGGAATTTTGTTGGCAAAGTAATGTCTCTGCTTTTTAACATGCTGTCTAAGTTGGTCACAAATTTCCTTCCAAGGAGTAAGCGTCTTTTAATTTCATGGCTGCAGTCACCATCTGCAGCGATTTTGGAGCCCCCCAAAAGTTTAAAGTCTGCCACTGTTTCCACCGTTTTCCCATCTATTTGCCATGAAGTGATGGGGCTAGATGACGTGATCTTAGTTTTCTGAATGTTGAGCTTTAAGCCAACTTTTTCACTCTCCCCTTTCACTTTCATCAAGAGGCTCTTTAGTTCTTCACTTTGTCATAAGGGTGGTGTCACCTGCATATCTGCCAGGCTGCTAGTCATCCTAAAATTCCAGCCATGTCGTAAAGAACCACCAGGGAAAAATGAAAATGGATCTTTTATAAAAAGGTTTTGGTAATGCATTACCCTTAATGGATTTTAAGAACCATTTCTAAATTATTTTAGCTGTAATAAACTCATGCAACTTCACCTGGAACTAGATGAAAGCTATTAAATTAGAGAACATCAGGAAATTTCTACTAAGACAGTGCTTCTCAGAACTGAAGGTGGGATTCTGTCCAGATGAAGATCCTGATTCAGTAGGTCCAGGTGAAGCCTGAGATCTCCATTTCTCACACGCTCCCAGGCCTTGCTGATGCTGTTGGTCCATGGAATCGCCTGCAGGAAAGGG
Source organism: Cephalophus harveyi (assembly GCA_006410635.1). Taxonomy (NCBI): domain Eukaryota; kingdom Metazoa; phylum Chordata; class Mammalia; order Artiodactyla; family Bovidae; genus Cephalophus; species Cephalophus harveyi. The sequence continues at coordinate 162,711 of SJYT01079204.1, read as the reverse complement.
AAGAGTTTTGCTAGCAGAAGTGGGGCCTCCCTTTTGTCTGAGGAAAACTATGAGGAAACTATGCTTCCCTCAGTCTCAGGGTTTCTTTGCTTCTTCCATGTGTGATTTAGTTGGTACCTCTGGGTGCCTGCTGTAGAGGAGAGGAAGCAGAGTGTGACTTTTATAGTTGTTTCCAATTGCAATAAAAGCTAGAGTTTACAGCCCAGTCCTCAGTTGTCTTTTGAACAGTAAGCTTTTCCACCTGAGTTTCCCAAGATGTTTTCCTCTTGTGGTGTGTTTGGTGCTGGAGGGTCCCTACGCCCAGCCAGAGTGATGGAGGATACAGCAAGAGAACCAGCTGCAGGAGGGAACTGGTGATACTAACCCATGCAATGAAATTGGCTCAGTATAATGCATCAAAGGAGATCCAACCAGTCCATTCTGAAGGAGATCAACCCTGGGATTTCTTTGGAAGGAATGATGCTAAAGCTGAAACTCCAGTACTTTGGCCACCTCATGCGAAGGGTTGACTCATTGGAAAAGACTCTGATGCTGGGAGGGATTGGGGGCAGGAGGAAAAGGGGACGACCGAGGATGAGATGGCTGGATGGCATCACAGACTCGATGGACGTGAGTCTGAGTGAACTCTGAGAGATGGTAATGAACAGGGAGGCCTGGCGTGCTGTGATTCATGGGGTCGCAAAGAGTCAGACACGACTGAGCGACTGAACTGAACTGAACTGAACCCATCAAAAGTCTGCATGCTCTAACTGGCCACTTTCTGCTGGTGCTTCGACATAGTGGGCCTGCCTTTCACAATGGGGTGTCCTGTCTTTTTAATTGAAATTTTATAGAGAGTGTTGTAGATTATGCCATTTAAAACATAACCCATAGATACTATGAAGACTTTATTGCTTCCTTTAATGGTAACATTTTACAAAACTGTAGCAGAATATCACAAGCAGAGGGTAGACACTGGAATGATCCACTGGATTCATTCAGATTCTCCAGTTTTACTAGAATCGTATCTTATGTACACGTTCAGTCCTGTCTGACTCTTTGTGACCCCATGGACTGCAGCCTGCCAGGCTCCTCTGTCTGCGGAATTCTCCCGGCAAGAATCCTGGAGTGGGTTGCCATTTCCTCCTCCAGGGCATCTTCCCAACCCAGGGACTGACCTCTCCTGCTTCTCTTGTGTTCCAGGTGGATTCCTCACTACTGGGCCCCTGGGGAAGCCCAGTTTCCCTGGTAGTCTCGTACATGCTTAACTCTACACAACTTTATCACGTGTCTAGATGCATGGATCCATCACCACAGTTAAGACACTGATTTCCCATCACCACAAGGATCCGTCCTGGAGTCCTTTTATAACCAAACCCACTCCCTGTGGTGGTCCCCACCCTCCTCCACACCTCACCCTGTCCATTACCCTAGGCAACAATTAATCTGTTCTCCCTTTATTAAATTTTGCCATTTAAAAATTATATGTAAATGGAATCATATAGTATATAATCTTTTGCTATTGACTTTTTTCACTCATCACGACTCCCTGGAGATTCATCCAAGCTTTTCTGTTCATCTATAGTGTACCTGTAATTGTTGATTAGTATTCTATGGAGTGTATGTATATACAACAGTTTGTTTAAACTTTTACCTGTTTAAAACATTCTTTGATGCTTCTGTTTGGGGCCATTACAAATAAAGTTGCTATGAACATTCATGTAAAGATTTTCATGTTAAAAAAATCAGGGAGGCCTGGCGTGCTGCGATTCATGGGGTCGCAAAGAGTCGGACACGACCGAGCAACTGAACTGAACTGAACTGCTGTTTAGATTTGCAGTAAACTCTCAGATCGTCTCTTAGAGTGGCTGTGCCATTTCTGCATTCCTACCCCCAATGCATGGCTTCCCTGCTGGCTCAGATGGTAAAAAGCCTGCCCACCATGTGGGAGACCTGAGTTCAACCCCGGGTCAGGAAGATTCCCTGGAGAAGGGAATGGCTATCCCCTCCAGGATTCTTGTTTGGAGAATCCCATGGGCAGAGGAACCTAGGGCTACAGTCCACAGGGCCGCAAAGATTGGGACATGACTGAACGGCTAACACACAACACCAGTGTATGAGTGATTCCATTTCTCTGCATCTTTAGCAGCATTATGTGTTCTCAGTATTTTTTTTTTTTTTTTTTTTTAGTAATTCTGATTGGTGTAAAGTAATATCTCATTGTGGTTTTAATTCGTATTCCAGATGGCTAATGATGTTGAACATCTTTTCCTGTGCTTATTTGCCATCTGTATCTCCTCTTCAGTATCTTTTTTCCCCCATTTTTAAATTAGAATGTTTAATTTTTTACTGTTGTGTTCTGCGACTTTTTTGTATAGTCTAGGAACTAGTTTTATGTTGGGCATTAAGTCTGCAAATATATTCTCCTTGTCAGTAGTTTGTCCTTTTTTTTTTTCTTCATATGAACTTTTAAGGAAGGAAAAGTTTTTAATTTTGATGATGTCCAATTCATCCATTTTTTCTCCTTATGGACTCTGCTTTTTGTGTCAAGTCTAAGACATCTCTGCTTAGCCCTAATTGTGAAAATTTTCTCCTTTGTTTTTTTCTCTAAAATTGTTATAGCTTTATCTTTTTCATTTAAATCCAAATCCACTCTAAGTTGATTTTGTATAGGATATAAGATTTAGGTAGAGGTTAATTTTTTTGGCATATAGATGTCCAGTTGCCTCAGTGCCATTTGTTAAAAAGGCCATAGCTCAGATGGTAAAGAATCTGCCTTCTATGCTGGAGACCTGGGTTGGGAAGATCCCCTGGGGAAGGAAATGGCAACCCACTCCAGTGCTCTTGTCTGGAGAATTCCATGGACAGAGGAGCCTGGTGGACCACTGTCCACGGAGTTGCAAAGAGTCAGTCGTACAGGACTGAGTGACTAACATGCACAGGTCATTTACAGTTGAGTTGCTTTTACAACTTTATCAGAATCAGTTGACCATATCTGTGTGGGTCTATTTCTGGGTTCTCAGACTATTCTGTTCCATTGATATATATATATCCATCTGTCAATACAACAATCTTGCTTGCTGTGGCTTAATACTGAGTAGTATAATTTCTTAGATTTTGGTCCTATTTGTCAAGATTGTTTTAGCTGTTATAGGACAATCAGGTTATCTGCAAACAGAAACAAGTTTTTGTGACTAACATGCACAGGTCATTTACAGTTGAGTTGCTTTTACAACTTTATCAGAATCAGTTGACCATATCTGTGTGGGTTTATTTGTGGGTTCTCAGACTATTCTGTTCCATTGATATATATATTTATCCATCTGTCAATACAACAGTCTCGCTTGCTGTGGCTTAATACTGCGTAGTATAATTCCTTAGATTTTGGTCCTATTTGTCAAGATTGTTTTAGCTATTATAGGACGATCAGGTTATCTGCAAACAGAAACAAGTTTATTGCTGTGTTTCTGATCTATATGCCTTTCATTTCTCTTTTTACTTTTGTCAGTCTTGCTAAAGCCTTATTTATTAATTTTTCAAAGACAAAGTGTTCTATTGATTGTTTCTTTTGTTTTGCTATTTTTTGACTATTGACATGTACTCTTATCTTTATTACTGCCATCCTTCTCCTTGCTTTGCATTTATTTTGCTCGCCCTTTGCTAATTTCTTGAGGTAGGGACTGGTAAAGAATCCACCTTCAGGGCGAGAGACATGGGTTGAATCCCTGGGTTGGGAAGATCCCCTGGAGGAAGGCATGGCAACCCACTCCAGTATTCCTGCCTGGAGAATCCCATGGACAGAGGAGCCTGGTGGGCTACAGTCTATGGGATCACAAAGAGTCGGACATGACTGAGCAACTTAGCACACACAGCAACAGGAACTTAGACTACTGATTAGATGCCTCATTTCTATTACAAGCACTTAGTGATATAAATTCCCCTCTTTGCACTGCCTTAGTGCAAAATCTCACTGATTTTGACATCTTGTGTTTTTGTTTTCATTAAGGAAGTGTGTTGTTTAATTTTCCGCATGGTGATAGATTTCTCAGTAGCTTTCCTATTATTGATTTCTAGTTTGAATCCCTTACAATCAGAGACCGTGCACTGGGTGATTTCAGTTCTTTTACAATTTGCTAAGGATTGTTTTATGACCCAGGATATGGTCTATCTTGGTGAATGTTTCACAGGCGCTTGAAAAGAAGAAGTGCATTCTGTATTTATTAGTGGAGTGTTTTGTCTAAGTCAGTTAGTTCCTGTTGGTTGATTGTATTGGTCAGATTTTCTATATTTTTGCTGTTTTTCTGTCTTATAGTTCTGCCGGTGACTGAGAGGAGAAGGAAATGGCAACCCAGTCTAGTATTCTTGCCTGGAGAATTCCATGGACAGAGCCTGGTGGGCTATAGTCCACGGGGTCACAAAGAGTCGGACACAACTGAAGCAACTTAGGCAGGCATGCATGCAGTGGCTGAAAGGAATATTGAAGTCCTGTTTCTCCTTTTAGCACTGTATGTTTTTGCTTCATCTGTTTTTAGGTTCCATTGTTTGATGGGTATGCATTTAGGACCATTATATCTTCCTAGTGAATTGATCTTTTGTCATCATGTAATAATCCTCTTTGTCTTTAGTAATTTTCTGTGTTCTTAAGTCGATTTTCTATTATGTATAAATAAACCACTCCTTTATTTTAATTAATGTTTCTATGGTATATCTTTTCCATCCTTTTAATTTCAACCTGACTATATAATTGTATTTCAAGTTTCTTTCAGACACAATAGCATCATGTTTTTGTCTTTTGATTGGTGTATCTAATTCATTTGCATTTAAGATAATTATTGATATGTTAGTGCTTGAGTCTACCATTTTATTGTTTGTTTTCTGTTTCTTTCCTCTGGTTCTTATTTTTTTCTCCTTGCTTGCCTTTATGTGGATTACTTTAACACATATTAGGATTTCTTTGACTTATTTAGAGTGTTTTGGAATGTCATCTTCCCCTTTCTATCCATTCCTATTCCCTTTCTCAAATCAGTATTCTATTTGGGGCCTGCAGACTAAAGCTCAGGTTTATTTTTGAGATACTTTGTGTGTGTGTATCTGAGACCAACAGAGTGCAAAATTAAGCACCATATAGACTTGAAAGCATAACGTATAGAAATTCAATGCTCTTTCAAACTCACTTCTTTTAATCTTTGCTCTGAGGGAGGAAAGGCAGAGGTGAAATGATGTCCAAAGTCATAGAGGAGAGAGACCAAGTTGCTTTTTTTGTGGGTTACTCAATTGTCCACTATACCTATCTGTATACACAGCTTCCCAGCCAACAGTTATGCAAACAGCGAAGAGGAAAAGTGAGAAAAGTTCCAATGAGTGGGGCATAGTTCACTGGTGTGTCATGACAAGGCAACTTCAAAACAGTTGCCTGGGATCCTTACTTATGACACAGTGCTTGACAGGCCACCTTTCTGCAGAGTTAGAGGTCATAAGCATAGCTACTAACCCAGAAAAGTGTGCTGGTGGTGACTTTGCATAAACTGCTACGTGGAAGGAATTCTAGGAAAACACCAAGCCCAGAAACCTTTGCATATCTTTTATTTTTAAGGCAATTCCTCTCCAATATTTTTCTATGAAAACACTAAACAGACAGCATACTAAAGAGCGCGGATGTGGTTACAGTGGTAGGTTTCTGAGCATTGATTAGTATCACATCTCTGACAAGGAGCCATTCAACTTGTCCTTGAATATTTTCAGTAATGGTAAACTCATTTCCTCCCCAAATATCTCATTCCTTTCCAGGATGGCCTTGGGTTAGAGAGTGCTTCCTTCTCTGGGAATGACCCCTGAGTCCCTGTGGGTTTTCCCAGGAATGGGTTCGTTGTAGTACTTCCTGAGGACGCACACGAGTCAGGTGCTTGTCCCCAAGGCAGTTCTTCAAATGAACGCTTAAGACTGTTATTCCCTCAGCTGTTTTCCACATGGCACTGTCGTGATGCCTTCAACCTCATGAGTATCTTCCTCCAAACCCTCTCGGACATGTCCGGATGTCTTTCAGAGGCTGAGGCTGGCACGGCAGCCTGGGGCAGCAGGTCCTGTCCCTAGACTCGCCCTGGGCTCACCTGCTCGCAGGCACCTTCTCTGATGCCCTGGTTGATCAGGGTTTTCCCCTTTAGAACCCTTGCCTTTTCCTCTCGCTGCCCTTCTCAGCGTGTTCTGCCTTTCTGGCTCTTCCACTAGATTATGGGCGCTTTAAGGAAAGAGGAGAGTGAACAAGTTGGCTGAAAGCTCAACATTCAGAAAACGAAGACCATGTCATCTGGTCCCATCACTTCATGGGAAATAGATAGGGAAGCAGTGGAAACAGTGTCAGACTTTATTTTTCTGGGCTCCAGAATCACTACAGATGGTAATTGCAGCCATGAAATTAGAAGACACTTACTCCTTGGAAGGAAAGCTATGACCAACCTAGATAGCATATTCAAAAGCAGATATTACTTTGCCAACAAAGGTCCATCTAGTCAAGGCTATGGTTTTTCCAGTAGTCATGTATGGATGTGAGAGTTGGACTGTGAAGAAAGCTGAGTGCTGAAGAACTGATGCATTTGAACCACGATGTTGGAGAAGACTCTTGAGAGTCCCTTGGACTGCAAGGAGATCCAACCAGTCCATTCTGAAGGAGATCAGCCCTGGGATTTCTTTGGAGGGAATGATGCTAAAGCTGAAGCTCCAGTACTTTGGCCACCTCATGCAAAGAGTTGACTCATTGGAAAAGACTGATGCTGGGAGGGATTGGGGGCAGGAGGAGAAGGGGACGACCGAGGATGAGATGGCTGGATGGCATCACTGACTCGATGGATGTGAGTCTTGGTGAACTCTGGGATTTGGTGATGGACAGGGAGGTCTGGCGTGCTCCAATTCATGGGGTCGCAAAGAGTCGGACACAACTGAGCAACTGAACTGAACTGAATTGAACTGAAGGAAAAGAACTATATGAACTCAGTCTATTAGACTGACTCCTCTGGGTTTGAGTGGGAAACGGCATAAAAGCTCGTCTTCAACAAATCAAAGTGTAGGTGTGTGGGGGAGGCAGCTGAGCAGAATATTTATTTTAACCACTTGGCAATTGCCCAAGACTTTATCTCTGGGAAATTATGAACCTCATCATGAACTGTATAGGCTTTTCTCTGGGAGGACGAGCTTTCTGCCTGCTCCCATAACTCTCCTGCCTTCTCAGGCTGAGAATTGCTCATCACAGGACACTGGGTTTCAGCAGTATTTGGCTCATCATTAAGGCCCATAGATCTGCACTGGCTTTGCTTGCCAGCATCCTTTCCTCCTTCTTCTGGTGAAGAAGAGCTCTTCCTGCGGGAAAACCATTTCCTGCTGTTGAACGGCCGGGATATCACCTCCAGTCACAGGGGCGGGACAAGACACAGGCCTGACCAGTGACGTACCCCACTGCTCTGGCTGCAGTGATTGGCTGAGGTACAGACACCTGCCTGTGCTTGTCCAGTGAGATTCTTCCCTGAGACCCTTATCCTAGATATATAAAGATAAATGCTTTCTATTGATCAGCATCAGGCCATTAAACTGACAGGATGTGAGTTTAGGGTTTCCAGCAGACATCAGTCCTTCCCTGTGGAGATGGAACAAGAAACAGAAACATAAGGATTTATTTGGGAGATATGGCCAGACTTTTTAATTACACGAACCAGTTGATTGTGTTTTTGTGCCTGAGCTGGTTTGAGTTGGTGTCTGTGACCAACAGTTGACAGAGTCCTGATGAATGGAGCAGCAAATAGAAGCGTGAATCACTTAAATGGAGAAGGGCAATCGTCACAGCTCCTGGGCGGCAATAGATTCAGAGTAAGAGAAGCAAGGAAGAGGATGGACGGGAAGGATTCCAGAAGCTAATGGAGTGATGTGAGGGCTGAGTCACCAGGCATGGGGAGAGCAAGAAATAAGGACACTCAAGAAATCTCAGCAATGAAATCATGGACTTCCTTTCTAAAAGTGAGAATTTTAAGCATCCTTGACCACGAGCAACAGGACGTACGTGTATGCTGTCCTGTTGACTTTTCTCTCTGAAAGGAGCCCTATGGCAGAATCATCTTGGTTGAATTGCTGCAGGAGGCAGCCGTAGAGGCAAGGTTGCCATTTAGAAGGATGCGCATGAATCCACGTAAAGGACACTTGTATCCTGAACAATGATCATGTCAATGGAATAAAGTGACGATGCAGAATTCAAAGGGGTTTGGGAGGAAGCCTTTATAGGCTGGATTAGTTACTGGATGAGGACAGACCCAAAGGAAGGAATCGGGGTGGATGCCCAGGTGTCCAGGAGCATGGATGGTGCTGCCGCTCACTGACAGAGACTGGCAGGGAGCAGTCTGGGGAGGGCTGGGGCCCAGCGAAGAAATGAGGTTAGAGACGCAGGTCGAGTGTCAGCTGTCTCTGCCATGTCAGAGGGCAGTCCAGCCACAGAAGGCCACTGACCCCCTGACTTCTAATGACGATTAACCAGCCTCCATTGCTCCAGCTGAAAGAATACACAAGGCAGCTTACCTTGCATGTGCTTCACTCGTAAGAACAAAATCCCAAGACTATTTCCTTTCTCACTATTGTTATCTGGAATTAGAGTCAATTGCTTCCAGATGAGAAATGGCACATTGGTCTGGTGGCAAATGATTTTATCTGGGATCTATAGAAGAACAATGCATTCTGTACACAGTGTATTAATTTAGAAGAGACCAATCATATTATTAAACTAATTGAGCATTAAAGCGTCAAGAGACATGGCAGCATAAGGAAAATCTCTGTGGTGGTGGAAGAGTTCTGTATCCTCATTGTGGTCATAATTACAAGAATATACACATGTGATAAAACTGCAAACTCGGCACACACACCTATACACGCACACACAGATGTGTGTAAAACTGGTGAAATCTGAATACCATCAGTGGATTGCCCCCATGCCAGATTCCTGGATTTGAAATTATCTGTACTTATGTATGAGGAAAATGGCGTGAATGGACACTGTGTCTCTGTACTCTTTTTTGAAACTTTCTCTGAACCTATAATTGTTCCTAAATAAAAATTTTTACTTAAGAAACATTTTATTTGAAAAGAAAGTAGTGTAAGATTTTTTTTAAGTCTGCACAAGGACATCGTCTGAGGTCTTGTTTACTCATAATGCAGTGTAGGTAGGAATATTGCCAAATCAGACAAGTCTGGTTTCAGTCATGCTTGAGCCCCAAACTATCTGACTCATCTCAGCCTTGTGTGTTCTGACTCCTTCACATTTGCACCAACCGTCAGAATTATTTAGGTTGCCTTTCCCTGGCGCTGTGGTCCCCTCCAAACACTGTCACTGTTCAGTTCCCTGGATGAGTAAGATAACCTGACAATTTCCTCTGACTCCTCTGCTCTGCCGTCTTGACTTCTTTCACTATTGATAAAAGAATAGCTGTGGGAGGAAACAAAGAGAAAAACATAGGACAAGCAGTATGCCAGTTTGCCATGCTAAGCGAGAACATACGTATTGCTGCTGGCAGTGTTCAGCTACAGGGCAGTGGGCAAAGAAGTTAGAAGGAAAAATCATCCGGGCAAAAGTTACCACATGTATGTGAAATCTAGAAAAGTGGTACAGATGAACCTGTTTGCAGGGCAGGAACAGAGATGCAGGTGTAGAGAACAGGTGTGTGGACACAGCCGGGGCTGGGATGAGCTGGGAGATTAGGATTGACATACGCACACTACAATATGTAAAAAAGAGGTGGCAAGAATGCACAGAAGAACTGAACAAAAAAGATCTTCGTGACCCAGATAACCACGATGCTGTGATCACTCACCTAGAGCCAGACATCCTGGAATGCGAAGTCAAGTGGGCCTGAGGAAGCATCACTACAAACAAAGCTAGGGAAGGTGATGGAATACCAATTGAGCTCTTTCAAATCCCCAGAGATGATGCTGTGAAAGGGCTGCACTGAATACGCCAGCAAATTTGGAAAACTCAGCAGTGGCCACAGAACTGGAAAAGGTTAGTTTTTATTCCAATCCCAAAGAAAGGCAATGCCAAAGAATTCAAACTACCACACAATTGCACTCATCTCACACCCTAGTAAAGTAATGCTCAAGATTCTCCAAGCCAGGCTTCAACACTATGTGAATCAAGAACTTTCAGATATTCAAGCTGATTTTAGAAAAGGCAGAGGAACCAGAGATCAAATTGCCAACATGTTGTGGATAATAGAAAAAGCAAGAGAATTCCAGAAAACATCTGCTTCTGCTTCAGTTCAGTCCAGTCACTCAGCCATGTCTGACTCTGCGATCCTGTGGACTGTAGCACGCCAGGCCCCCCTATCCATCACCAACTCCAGGAGTTTACTCAAACTCATGTCCATTGAGTCGGTGATACCATCCAACCATCTCATCCTCTGTCGACCCCTTCTCCTCCCACCTTCAGTTCTTCCCAGCATCAAGGTCTTTTCCAATGAGTCAGTTCTTTGCATCAGGTGGCAAAGTATTGGAGCTTCATCTTTGACATCAGTCCTTCCAATGAATATTCAGGATGGATTTCCTTTAGGATGGACTAGTTGGATCTCCTTGCAGTCCAAGGGACTCTCAAGTCTTCTCCAACACCACAGTTCAAAAGCATCATAACAATGCATTCTGTACACAGTGTATTAATTTAGAAGAGACCAATCATATTATTAAACTAATTGAGCATTAAAGCGTCAAGAGACATGGCAGCATAAGGAAAATCTCTGTGGTGGTGGAAGAGTTCTGTATCCTCATTGTGGTCATAATTACAAGAATATACACATGTGATAAAACTGCAAACTCGGCACACACACCTATACACGCACACACAGATGTGTGTAAAACTGGTGAAATCTGAATACCATCAGTGGATTGTCCCCATGCCAGATTCCTGGATTTGAAATTATCTGTACTTATGTATGAGGAAAATGGCGTGAATGGACACTGTGTCTCTGTACTCTTCTTTGAAACTTTCTCTGAACCTATAATTGTTCCTAAATAAAAATTTTTACTTAAGAAACATTTTATTTGAAAAGAAAGTAGTGTAAGATTTTTTTTAAGTCTGCACAAGGACATCGTCTGAGGTCTTGTTTACTCATAATGCAGTGTAGGTAGGAATATTGCCAAATCAGACAAGTCTGGTTTCAGTCATGCTTGAGCCCCAAACTATCTGACTCATCTCAGCCTTGTGTGTTCTGACTCCTTCACATTTGCACCAACCGTCAGAATTATTTAGGTTGCCTTTCCCTGGCGCTGTGGTCCCCTCCAAACACTGTCACTGTTCAGTTCCCTGGATGAGTAAGATAACCTGACAATTTCCTCTGACTCCTCTGCTCTGCCGTCTTGACTTCTTTCACTATTGATAAAAGAATAGCTGTGGGAGGAAACAAAGAGAAAAACATAGGACAAGCAGTATGCCAGTTTGCCATGCTAAGCGAGAACATACGTATTGCTGCTGGCAGTGTTCAGCTACAGGGCAGTGGGCAAAGAAGTTAGAAGGAAAAATCATCCGGGCAAAAGTTACCACATGTATGTGAAATCTAGAAAAGTGGTACAGATGAACCTGTTTGCAGGGCAGGAACAGAGATGCAGGTGTAGAGAACAGGTGTGTGGACACAGCCGGGGCTGGGATGAGCTGGGAGATTAGGATTGACATACGCACACTACAATATGTAAAAAAGAGGTGGCAAGAATGCACAGAAGAACTGAACAAAAAAGATCTTCGTGACCCAGATAACCACGATGCTGTGATCACTCACCTAGAGCCAGACATCCTGGAATGCGAAGTCAAGTGGGCCTGAGGAAGCATCACTACAAACAAAGCTAGGGAAGGTGATGGAATACCAATTGAGCTCTTTCAAATCCCCAGAGATGATGCTGTGAAAGGGCTGCACTGAATACGCCAGCAAATTTGGAAAACTCAGCAGTGGCCACAGAACTGGAAAAGGTTAGTTTTTATTCCAATCCCAAAGAAAGGCAATGCCAAAGAATTCAAACTACCACACAATTGCACTCATCTCACACCCTAGTAAAGTAATGCTCAAGATTCTCCAAGCCAGGCTTCAACACTATGTGAATCAAGAACTTTCAGATATTCAAGCTGATTTTAGAAAAGGCAGAGGAACCAGAGATCAAATTGCCAACATGTTGTGGATAATAGAAAAAGCAAGAGAATTCCAGAAAACATCTGCTTCTGCTTCAGTTCAGTCCAGTCACTCAGCCATGTCTGACTCTGCGATCCTGTGGACTGTAGCACGCCAGGCCCCCCTATCCATCACCAACTCCAGGAGTTTACTCAAACTCATGTCCATTGAGTCGGTGATACCATCCAACCATCTCATCCTCTGTCGACCCCTTCTCCTCCTACCTTCAGTTCTTCCCAGCATCAAGGTCTTTTCCAATGAGTCAGTTCTTTGCATCAGGTGGCAAAGTATTGGAGCTTCATCTTTGACATCAGTCCTTCCAATGAATATTCAGGATGGATTTCCTTTAGGATGGACTAGTTGGATCTCCTTGCAGTCCAAGGGACTCTCAAGTCTTCTCCAACACCACAGTTCAAAAGCATCAGTTCTTTGGTGCTCAGCTTTCTTTATAGTCCAACTCTCACATCCATACATGACCACTGGAAAAACCATAGCCTTGACTAGACGGACCTTTGTTGGCAAAGTAATGGCTCTGCTTTTTAATATGCTGTCTAGATTGGTCATAACTTTTCTTCCAAAAAGCAAGCATCTTTTAATTTCATGGCTGCAGTCACCATCTTCAGTGATTTTGGAGCCCAAGAAAATAAAGTCAGCCACTGTTTCCATTGTTTCCCCATCTATTTGCCATGAAATGATAGGACCAGATGCCATGATCTTAGTTTTCTGAATGTAGAGCTTTAAGCCAACTTTTTCACTCTCCTCTTTTATATTCATCAAGAGGCTCATTAGTTCTTCTTTACTTTTTGCCATAAAGGTGGTGTTATCTGCATATCTGAGTTTATTGATATTTCTCCTGACAATCTTGATTCCAGCTTGTGCTTCATCCAGCCCAGTGTTTCTCATGATATACTCTACATATAAGTTAAATAAGCAGGGTGACAATACACAGCCTTGATATACTCCTTTCATCCTACGCTAAAGTCTTTGTGTGGATCACAACAAATGGTGGAAATTCTTAAAGAGATGGGAATACCAGACCACCTTACCTGCCTCCTGAGAAATCTGTATGCAGGTCAAGAAGCAACAGTTAGAACTGGACATGAAACAATGGACTGGTTCCAAATTGGGAAAGGAGTATGTCAAGGCTGTATATTGTCACCTTGCTTATTTAATGTCTGTGAAGTGTACATCATAAGAAATGCTGGGCTGTATGAAGCACAAGCTGGAAACAAGATGGCCAGGAGAAATATCAATAACTTCAGATATGCAGATGACACCACCCTTTTTGCAGATAGTGAAGAGGAACTAAACAGCCTCTTGATGAAAGTGAAAGAGGAGAGTGAAAAAGGAGAGTAAAACTCAACATTCAAAAAACTAAGATCATGGCATCCAGTCCCATCACTTCATGGCAAATAGATGGGGAAACAACGGAAACCGTGGCTAACTTTATTCTCTTGGGCTCCAAAATCACTGCAGATGGTGACTGCAGCCATGAAATTAAAAGATGCCTGCTCCTTGGAAGAAAAGCTGTGACAAACCTGCTGTTGCTGCTGCTAAGTCGCTTTAGTCGTGTCTGAATCTGTGCGACCCCGTACACGGCAGCCCACCAGGCTCCCCCGTCCCTGGGATTCTCCAGGCAAGAACACTGGAGTGAGTTGCCATTTCCTTCTCCAATGTATAAAAATGAAAAGTGAAAGTGAAGTCGCTCAGTCGTGTCTCACTCAGCAACACCATGGACTGCAGCCTTCCAGGCTCCTCCGTCCATGGGGTTTTCCAGGCAAGAGTACTGGAGTGGGGTGCCATGGTCTTCTCCAGATAGACCTTTGTTGGTAAAGTAGTTTCTCTGCTTTTTAACATGCTGTGACAAACCTAGACAGCATATTAAAAAGCAGAGACACTACTTTACTGACAAAGGTCTATCTAGTCAAAGCTATGGTTTTTCCAGTAGTGATGCATGGATGTGAGAGTTGGACTATAGAGAAAGTTGAGTGCCGAAGAATTGATGGTTTTGAACTGTGGTGCTGGAGAAGACTCTTGAGAGTTCCTTGGACAGCGAGGAGATCCAACCAGTCCATCTTAAAGGAAATCAGTCTTGAATATTCATTGGAAGGACTGATGCTGAAGCTGAAGGTCCAATACTTTGGCCACCTTTGGTCACATGTGAAGAACTGACTCTTTAGAAAAGACCCAGACGCTGGGAAAGATTGAAGGCCAGCGGAGAAGGGGTCAACAGAGGATGAGATGGTTGGATGGCATCACCACCTTGATGGACATGAGTTTGAGCAAGCTCCACGTGTTGGTGATGGACAGGGAAGTCCGGCGTGTTGCAGTCCTTGGGGTCTCATGAGTCGGACATGACTGAGCGACTGAACTGATATGTAAAATAGACAGCTGTACAGCACAGGGAGCTCAGCTCAGTGCTCTGTGATGACCTAGGGGGATGGGATGGGAGCGAGGGAAGGAGAGCCAAGAGGGAGGGGTAAGTGTATACCTATGGCTGATTCACTTGGTTGGACAGCAGAAACCAGTGCAGCGTGGCAAAGCAACTATATCCCAACTTTCAAAGCCAACATCATTTGCCATGCAGATAGCATCGAGATAATGTAGATAAAGATGTCCAGCCCATCCACAGACGATGAGAATGGACACTCATTTCTTCTGATGTATAAAAATTGGAACTTTTAACAACACTTGTGCTCAATCCAGGAAGCACTGAAGAGGTAGCTTGCTGCCTTCTCGCCAGTCTCCTAGAAGGACTTACCGTGGACTAGAAGCTGCCTGTGTACAAGCCAAGCCCACAGTCCTTCACTGGACAGATGAGGAAGAAGGCTCAGACCCCAACTCCTCAGCCCTTGACTGAGTAGGCAAGTTCAGTTTGGGGTCTGGGATGGGAAACCATCATTTGCATTGAATCCAAGTGGTGCTCTACACCCCAGCTTCCCTAAATAAAGAGTCTGAGGGATGAAACTGTACCTCTGTCAACTAAAAAGATGCATGCCTATTACACAGAGTGAAGTCAGTCAGAAAGACAAAGACAAATAGGGTATATTAACATACATATATGAAATCCAGGAAGATGGGATCAGTGATCCTACTGGCAGGGCAGCAAAGGAGAGGCAGCTGCAAAAACAGACTTTTGGACTCAGTGGGAGAACGAGAGGGTGGGATGATTTGAGAGAATGGCGTTGAAACATATACACTACCATATGCAAAGTAGAGAGCCAGTGTGAGTCTGATGTGTGATGCAGGGCACCCGAAGCCAGTGCTCTGTGACAGTCTGAAGGGACGCGGTGGGGAGGGAGGTCGGAGGGGGTTCAGAATGGGGGGACACATGTATACCTATGGCCGATTTGTACTGATGTATGGCAATAAAACCATCACAATATTGTAATTATCCTCAATTAAAATAGATACATAAATTTTTAAAATGCATAATTTAAAAGGTAAGAGTTATGTTTTATTCAGCAAACTTTCTTGGGGCTTCAAGACTGGGAGACCACATCTCAGACTGTGCTAAGAAAACTTCCAAAGAAGAAGGGGTGCAGGGAGAGCCGGGATATGTAGGAGCCTTTTGCCTCAACACCAGGCAGTCAGAACAAAAGATTACTGTTAATAGAAGAAAGCTAGACATCTCAGGTTAAGGAATCTAGTGCTTTTTCTGTGCATGAGAAGATACAAGAGCCTGCTGCTGCTGCTGCTAAGTCGCTTCAGTCGTGTCTGGCTCTGTGCAACCCCATAGATGGCAGCCCACCAGGCTCCCCCGTCCCTGGGACTCTCCAGGCAAGAACATTGGAGTGGGTTGCCATTTCCTTCTCCAATGCATGAAAGTGAAAAGTGAAAGTGAAGTCTCTCAGTTGTGTCTGACCCTCAGAGACCCCATGGACTGCAGCTTTCCAGGCTCCTCCATCCATGGGATTGTCCAGGCAAGAGCACTGGAGTGGGATGCCATCGGCTCACTGAAATCATTCCTTTGATTTGCAGCTCAGCCGCCCAGGGCCAGCATCCTGGGTTTTCTCATCCTGAATTTCTTCAGGCTGTGCCGCTGGAGGCGGCTGCAGTCTGCCGACTTCTAGATGGCAGGTCTCTTGGTTTCTTCCCTGAGCTCCCCTGTGCCTCACCATCTGGGTGAATGTGAGGTGATGGCTTGATGGCTGCAACATCGCGTGTTTACTGATATGACAGGCAGCAGTTTATTGCTCCCCTTTTCAGTGTTTATTTTTCTAAACCCTCAGAACCCAAGAGAGAGGAGGCTGTGCTTGAATCAACTCAGTAGCAGTTTCTGCTATTAATGGCCCTGTTACCAAATGAGCAGGTGGGCAAGAGACAAAAAGAGAAAATAATAGCTCTTGACCAATGCTTATCTTCTCCGATGCCTTTTCTTGAGTTATTAAACTGTTTAAGTAAAAGCAAGACTGGAAATGAAATGTTCAGAAAACCAAGTTGTTGGTCCTGGGTTTTGTATTGAAATTTTTATGAATTACTTTATGGCTACTAGTTCACAGAAAACCACTTGTTCTTTTGTACCAATGTGTCTTACGTGGGTTGCTATAAATTTCTGCAGCACCACAAGGCTGAAGTTGAATTTGTATCAGATGTAGCACTCGAATGAATCTTATAATTTATTGAAATGCTGTTTAAGCTGTGATGATCCAGGCCATTTTTCCTCGCATTATTTCCTCATACTTCTAACCAAGCGCCTCTTTTTGTGTTTGGAGCATCAGCAGAGCCCTCCTGTGGATCATTTAACAACTGTAATTTGCTGTTCATCAAGCTCAGCCTTCCAGGGTAGGTAATTATGTCAGCTTCATGAGTTAGCCAGTGATTCTGGTCTGTTGGGGTAGAGACTTTAATTGAATGTTTATCGTCATGTGCAAAAAGAAAGTGATTATAGACTAGATCTTGGCATTGCCCAAAGGAAAAAAAAAAAAAATTCCAGTTCAAAGCATTTCAAGAAAGAAAGACAGCTTGGAAAGCAGCAGCTTTTTTTTGCCATGGAAAGGTTCGTATCTTAGGACGTGATCCAATGTCATGAATTTCCCTCAAGTCAAAAATATAAATTAAAGGACTTCCCTAGTGATCTAGAGGTTGAGATTTCATACTTCCACTGCAGGGGCATGGGTTTGATTCTCAGTCAGGGAATTAAGATTGTGCATGCCCCATGGCCCAGCCAAAAGAAGGAGAGAAAGGAAGGAAAGAAAGAATGTTTTTTAACAATCTAAATTCAAACTCTCTGAACAAGACAATGTACCCAACTTTAAAAAAAATAAACATTTTTTGTTGTGAACCATAACATGCATTCAGTCAGTTCAGTTCAGTTGCTCAGTCGTGTCTGACTCTTTGTGACCCCATGGACTGCAGCACACCAGGCCTCCCTGTCCATCACCAACTCCCGGAGTCCACCCAAACCCATGTCCATCGAGTTGGTGATGTCATCCAGCCATCTCATCCTCTGTCATCCCTTTCTCCTCCTGCCCCCAATCCCTCCCAGCATCAGGGTCTTTTACAATGAGTCAACTCTTTGCAACAGGTGGCCAAAGTATTGGGATTTCAGCTTCAGCATCAGTCCTTCCAATGAACACCCAGGGCTGATCTCCTTCAGGATGGACTGGTTGAATCTCCTTGCAGTCCAAGGGACTCTCAAGAGTCTTCTCCAACACCACAGTTCAAAAGCATCAATTCTTCAGTGCTCAGCCTTCTTCACAGTCCAACTCTCACATCCACACATGGCCAGAGGAAAAACCATAGCCTTGACTAGATGGACCTTTGTTGGCAAAGTAATATCTCTGCTTTTCAATATGCTATCTAGGTTGGTCATAACTTTTCTTCCAAGTACTAAGCGTCTTTTAATTTCACGGCTGCAGTCACCATCTGCAGTGATTTTGGAGCCCCAAAAAATAAAGTCTGACACTGTTTCCACTGTTTCCCCATCTATTTCCCATGAAGTGATGGGACCAGATGACATGATCTTCGTTTTCTGAATGTTGAGCTTTAAGCCAACCAACTTTTTCACTCTCCTCTTTCAGTTTTATCAAGAGGCTTTTTAGTTCCTCTTCACTTTCTGCCATACAGAATTATTCACATAAATGTGAATAATGTTGAATTGAGCATGCGGATCCAAATCAAGCATTTTTTAACTTCCCTTCAAATTCTCCTCTCTCATCCATCATGTTCCTATTGTTTGATATCTGCTCACTCTGCCATCTTGACTAGATCATCACAGCTGTAGTATTATCATGTCTAGAAACATTTATAAGTAGCCGTCACTATTAGAAGGCCTTCTGGCTGGGCATGGAACACTGCGTTGTGGGGAATCTTCTCTCAAGGCTGTGCTCCACGTGGCGTCTCTTTTGCTCTTGAAGAGTCAGCTTTCTGCTGGCCAATCCTAAGTACAAAATGTCTTTTCTTTCTAGTAATTTGGGGAAACGGCCTCAGCTCTGAGCTGTGGTTTCACAAGGTGTTTGCCTTCTGCTGGTCTATGAGCTCCCCAAGAGTCTCTAGTGAAGTCGCTCAGTTGTGTCCGACTCTTTGCAAGCCCGTGGATTGTAGCCTACCAGGCTCCTCTGTCCATGGAATTTTCCAGGTAAGAGTACTGGAGTGGGTTGCCGTTTCCTTCTCCAGGGGATCTTCCCAACCCAAGGATCGAACCTGGGTCTCCCGCACTGCAGGCAGACGCTTTACCCTCTGAGCCAACAGGGGAGCCACCTCCCCAAGGGTAATGCTCTGCTTTTCTGTTGCTGAGGGAAGGATGCCATTGGACTCTGGAGCCCACGAGACCCTGTTCCTCTGCTTCTGGGCTGAATCACAGAGGTGCTGGAGGCCACCATCACTGGGCAGCAAGTGGACTCAAGAGGGCCTTGGACAAAGTCCCTAGGAGCTTTGCAGCCACTGTCCTCCTGGAAACCCATGGCGCCCACTCACGGCCGATTGACACACCCAGAAAAGGATATCTGAGGGACCGGCATCTGTCAGAAGGGGGATCAGGAGGCCTGGGTCCAAGGTTCACACACGAAACTTCTCAGCAGCTTAGGTTCGGGGAGGAGTTAGAACACGTCTATCTCATTTGGGGTGATTTCTTATATGTTCTGTAATGGGACCTCCACACTCTGGAGTGGCAAGAAGTAAAGCTGATGACGACAAGATAGCCCCAGCACTCATGGCCAAAACACCAGCCAATGCCACCTGTAGTCAGAGAGCTGATGAGCTAACTGCACGAGAGCAGAGAGCCCGAGTCCCAAGCTCGGCGAGGCTGCTCTCGTGCCTGCCCCAGACGTCTCGTCCAGTCTAAGGCATCCTTCCTTGAAGAGCGGGCTCAGAGGAAGAGTCGAAGGCCTTCAGATCCCAGAGGCCTGGCTGTCAACATTTGCCCATGCCCTTCAAGAGCCCTGCATCAGCCGGATCCCGTCTTGGCAAGTACACCTGAGGTATAATACCCCAGGGGCCCGGGCCGCCCTCAAGTTTCTCTCCACTGTCTACCTAATCCTCAAAACAACCCTAAAAAGTAAGAGCTTCCCTGGTGGCTCAGTCAGTAAAGCGTCTGCCTGCAATGCGGGAGACCCAGGTTTGATCCCTGGGTTGGGAAGATCCCCTGGAGAAGGGAAAGGCTACCCACTCCAGTATTCTTGCCTGGAGAATCCCAGGGACAGAGGAACCTGGAAGGCCAGTCCATGGCAGAGTCGGACATGACTGAGCGACTTCACTTTCACTTTTTCTTTCTAGAAGTAGGAACGCATATTCTAACTTGAAAAGGGGAACCTTCATACTTGGAAGAGAATGGTGATTGGCCTGAGGTGGCAGAGCTGGTGAATTCAGGCTTCAGATCGAGACCCTTTGATGCTGAAACCCACTCTCACAACCTCTGAAAACCAGAACTTGAGCGCTGGGGTCATGCCTGCAGCTCCAGCAGCTGCTCCCACAGAGTAGGACAGTTTTCACTTTGCTTTGAGCATTGTCAGGAGTCCTGAGAATAGAATTCATTCCAGCAAAACAAGTTTCCCCTTGGTGTGGACAAAACTGTGGTGCTCAGGGACTTCTTTTTTTTTTACTTTTTATTTTGTATTGGAGTATAGCCTATTAATGGGCTTCCCAGATGGCGCTAGTGGTAAAGAATCCACCTGCCAATGCCGGAGATGAAAGAGACATGGGTTCGATCCCTGGGTCGGGAAGATCCCCCGGAGGAAGAAATGGCAAACTATTCCAGTATTCTTGCCTGGAGAATCCCATGGACAGTGGAGCGTGGTGGGCTACAGTCCATGGGGTCGTAAAGAGTCAAACATGACTGAAGCGACTTAGCACGCATGCACGCATAGCCTATTAGCAGTGTTGTGCAGATTCAGGTGGACACTACAGCGACTCAGCCACGCATATACATGTGTCCATTCTCCCAAACTCCCCTCCCATCCAGGCCGAATTCGAGGACCTTTAGCAGGATCTTCAGCCTGACCCAGAAGCCTCCTGAAGGCTTCGTACAGGGCTGATCTACTCCACGGTGGGGGTCACCTTCGAGAGAATTCCCACCTGCTCTTGCAAAGCCAGTTGGGCGGTCTGTGTTCAGATGGACAAAGCCTTAGCAAGGGAGGCAGGGGCCAGAGATCCGAGAAGGCTCCTGGGGTCTGTTCAGCGGGATCTCGGTCCTGTCGCTCTGCAGGCTGACCTCGCGGGCTCTCGTCTGCCCACATTTCTTACTCCACGGTGGGGGTCACCTTCGAGAGAATTCCCACCTGCTCTTGCAAAGCCAGTTGGGCGGTCTGTGTTCAGATGGACAAAGCCTTAGCAAGGGAGGCAGGGGCCAGAGATCCGAGAAGGCTCCTGGGGTCTGTTCAGCGGGATCTCGGTCCTGTCGCTCTGCAGGCTGACCTCGCGGGCTCTCGTCTGCCCACATTTCTCATGTCCTGGCCCTCACTGCCCCTCACTGCCCCCTCACGGTGACCTCTGGACCTATATCCATTTTGACTCAGGCTTCTGATGGTTCGAAGCAGTCACCCCTGCTGCTGGCTAAGGCCACCTCAGCAGCAGCGGATGCAAGGAATTGGCAGCTGAGGCACTTGGTTGTTCTTTTTTTCAGTCCAAACACTTTCGCGGCAACTCTATTAATATAGGTGACAGCTCACAACCTCCTCCCACGTGGGAACTTAGGGTGCCAGGGGGCCAGGCGGGGTTGGGGCCACGCAGCAAAGCCGTGACCTACTTGACATCTGGCCAAGCTGGGGACCTGGGCGCTGGAGCCACCTGCCCTTCTGTTACTATGGCGATGGGGGCAGCTGAGGGTCACCACCAACCAGGGCTGCTCTGAGCACTTTCCCATGCCCTTCTTCTCTAAAGCTGAGACATATAGCAAATAGGGCAGGAAAGAATAGGATTGGTTGGCAAAGATCTTTAACATCAAATAAATTGACTTTCCTATTGCTTAGACTAAGGGGGAGTTAGAAGATATTATCAGGATCTTAGTTACTTATAGTTTATACAAAAATATATTCATGTCATCTGTTAGGTGTACTCCCAATCATTTGTTTCAAAATATAACACTATTCATCCTCTGCTATTTCCCTAGTCAATTTTGAGTTCTTGGGCAAATAAATATCTTTAGACACATTTTGGAATTGTATTTTATTTTTACTTGCTTTATTAGCATTTTTCCATGAAAAGACCCTGATGTTGGGAAAGAATGAGGGCAGGAGGAAAAGGGGACAACAGAAGATGAGATGGCTGGATGGCATCATCGACTCAATGGACATGAGTTTGGGTAAACACTGAGAGTTGGTGATGGACAAGGAGGCCTGGCATGCTGCAGTTCATGGGGTCACAAAGAGTCGGACAGGACTGAGCAGCTGAACGGAACTGAACTAAACTGATGTAAGTAAAAAAACAAAAAAACAACAACTCATGAGAAATGTTTAAATGGTGTCCAATTCCTGGCTGTACGATTTACTTCCCTTTCTCTTTGCAGGGTGTTTGGATGGTTGTCGTAGTTTCGGCCATTCATGTCGTTTATTTAATTCCACAAACATCGAATGCCAGCTGTGCCCCCTGGCCCTCACTGAGTGCTGGCAACTCAGTGGTGAGCAAAATGCACACACACTCTGCCTTGCTGGGAAAATGCTTCATAACATTTTCACACACACAGAGTCAGGAACTGCAGTAACTCCAGTATAGGAGACATCTGGGAGGTTATAAAAGCCCCTGCTAGGGGTCTGGTTTAAACTCTTGAGGGTTCAGGGGAGAAGGCTTCTCTAAAGCAGGGATGCTAATCTGGACTGGTGAGGAAGGAGAGGGGTGTGTGTTGAATGAATAAGTGGGAAAGATCGGAAGAGAGGCGGCTGGGGATGAGATGAGGGTGCAGTCTTGTCCCGGCTGGGCTGAGGTCCCGGAGGCAGCCTCCTGACGTTGTTGAGAAGCCGTTAGATGTCGGGTCTGTGCCGCTGCAGATGTGCTGGCCTGAGATGGGGTGAAACCCTGAGCGCGGGGGAGTCTGGACGGCAGGTGAGGAGAAAGGACACTCGTGTCCAACAGATTTCCCTCCATCTTGTCGGTGTCCTGTATTCTTGCCTGACATACCTTTGCCCAGACCTTCATTTGTAATCTTTCACCCTTCCTTTGCCTTAAATGTGCCTCTTAAAAGCAGGGAATCGCTATTACCCCCTCCCCCAAATCTAAGCCTCATTTCTTAAAAAATTCGGGAACTCAAACAATTCTCTCTCTCTTGTTCTTGCTGTGTGGTGTCACACTTTCTCTTTGGGGCTCCCGTCTTTAACATATACTTGGATATATACTTGATCCCTGGGTCGAGAAGATCCCCTGGCGGAGGAAGTGGCTACCCACTCCAGGACTCTTGCCTGGAGAACCCCAGGGACGGAGGAGCCTGGCGGGCTGCAGTCCCTGGCTGCAAAGAGTCAGACAGGACGGGAGGACGCAGGCGTCACTCCTTGTGCTTCTCAGTAAAATTCCGTTAGCAGACAGATCTTCCTTCCAGCCTATGGGGGTCCTCGGTCCCCAGGGTCTTGTGAATTTTGTGTGCGTGCGTGTGCGTGTGTGTGCGTGTGCGTGCGTGTGTGTGTGCGTGTGTGTGTGTGTCTGTCTCTCTCTTTCTCTGTGGGTGTGTTTGTCTCCCCAGGTCTCTCCATCTCTCTTTCCTGCCGCCTCCCTTCCAGCCCCACTTACCATCGTGTTGCGTACTTCGTGCTCCCTCTAGAGGTGAAACTGCGCACCACTCTGCTCTTCACTCCGCAGAGTCCTGCTCGAGGCTGTTTTAGTGTTAACCCGTGGGCTCCCGACGCGTCCTCTCCTGCCCTACCCAGGGATGCTGGGCACACCTGGCACTCTGGGAGACACTGAAGAATGAAAAGCACGTTGAGAGAATGTCAAGATCAAGGGAGCTGTTAGAACAGAGTCTTCCAAGAAAGGATTTCTGGATTATATATGCCTGCCTGTGTATTTGACCTTAAAACTCAATTAATTTTTTGCTGCCCTCTTCCACTCCAATTATACTTATCTTTGCAAAGATATTATACTTGGCTTTGAACTTGGATATCTTGCACTCTCAAACGATTGAGCTAATCTTCATAATCCTGTTAAAAAATAACCACAATGGATATCCCTTGTTCAAACATATAAAGATCGAGGACTCAATTAGAATTTCCCTGGTTCACTTACCGCATTTTAAACCCAAGAAAATGAGCAGTTTCTTTGCACCACCATTTAAAATTTCAAGGTGTTAGCCTGAATTTGCCATGTGAAGCTGTGGTACAAGTCAGGTTAAGAATCCTGCTTTCTATTACAAGTTATTTGGCCTGGTGTAATCTTTTCAACAGGATCACAGAGCACAAATAAAAATGTGTGGTAGTAAAAATAAAAAGGACTGAAAAGTGAGGGTACTTCTTTTTATAAATAGCAACAATTAAGCCTTTGGGTGCTCAAAAATTCTATGGTAAGAAAAATAAGAATATGTATTAATTGCAAGGAAATACTATTCCAAAATCCCCAATGTTTTTTTCATCTTTATCCAATCTAAAAATTATACAAATTCCTTTAACCATTCTTTTTCTAAATGAGCAATAATTTATGTGTTTAATAAACTAATCCTAAAAAAAAATTCTGTTTTCTGAGGTGTGTAAGTGTATTTTTAGTTTAAACCTCTCACACCCAGGATAGCAGTCCAACCAGTGATACAGAGGTGCAGAAGCTGAGGTTAAAATGCTTTATATCTTTTGGTCACAGACATGCTTGTAGGGATAAAATCATTAAGACCACATCTTTAAAGGTGCTTCACATCTGCATTTTGAAAAAAAAAAAAAAAAAGAAAGAAAATTACATTCCACTGAATCATACCAAGGAAATAACAGAATCTTACAGTTGAAACAAAGGTCCCAAGATCCACCTTCCAAAAGGCTGCTTCCTCTGATAGCATCCCTGATGGACGGAAAACAGATCTCAACCAAGTGCCAGTTAGTGTGCTTTGGTTTGCCACAAAACAAAACGGAACCATCAGTCTTAGCACTGAGGGGCCTGTTCATCCATGGCCCTACCTCCGCCTGGGTTGGACAGAGGTGCCGGCTGAGCAGTGAGCTGCCTGCATCGCTGAGACCCTGGCCAACCCTCCCCGGGCCCCAGGAGCGCTTGCCCCCATCTCTCCAGTCCACTGTCCCCCCAGGACATGGGCCGATGATGTTCAAATAAGTGACACACAGATGTGAAACTGGTCATTTCTTTTGTGACCAACCCAGAACCTGCCAGAGGCAACCAGAGAAGCTCAGGCAAATGGTCTTGACACACCACGAAGCCCTTCTCTGCTGAGCCATTTTCTCCTCCAGAGCATCCTTCTTGCTGTGGCAAGGGCCCTTCTCAGCTTCCCCGGGACACAGATAACTTGGTTTCTCAGTTCAGTTCAGCTCAGTCACTCAGTCGTGTCCGACTCTTTGAGACCCCATGGACTGCAGCACGCCAGGATGCCCTGTCCATCACCAGTTCCCGGAGTTTACTCGAACTCATGTCCATCGAGTCAGTGATGCCATCCAACCATCTCATCCTCTGTTGACCCCTTCTCCTCCCACTTTCAATCTTTCCCAGCACCAGAGTCTTTTCAAATGAGTCAGTTCTTCACATCAGGTGGCCAAAGTATTGGAGTTTCAGCCTCAGCATCAGTCCTTCCAATGAATATTCAGGACTGATCTCCCTTAGGATGGACTGGTTGGATCTCCTTGCAGTCCAAGGGACTCTCAAGAGTCTTCTCCAACACCACAGTTCAAAAGCATCAGTTCTTTGCTGCTCAGCTTTCTTTATAGTCCAACTCTCACATCCATGCATCACTACTGGAAAAACCATAGCTTTGACTAGACGGACCTTTGTTGGCCAAGTAATGTCTCTGCTTTTCAATATGCTAAAAAATATGTTAAAAGCTTGACTTCTAGCCCCTCATAAATAGCCCTTCACTGGCACGTGTTTCCCTCAGTGCTGATGTTCTTGTCACACAGTGGGGGCTGTGGCCAGGCCAGGAGGGGTAGGTGTGAGCCAGCAGCCCTGGGCCCTGAGCAACCTCCTCTCGTGATCTTCAGAATTCAGGTTTCCCTGTTATTTTCTGTTTTTTTTTTTTTTCTCTCCCGCCTCAACAGGTTAACCTCTCTCTCATCAAGATCTGTCTGACCTGCAGATTTCCTTCCAAAGTTAACAACTTAATTCCTTGATTCCTTTCATTCTTCCTCCCAATCAATAACACACCCCCAAACACACACACACACACACAAGTCAGAAGCAATCATGAAACACCCAAAAGTGATGAGCTGTGAGCCAGCCCTGGTCAAACAAGCCCAGTGACCTTGGTGACCGTGCTGTGCAAACATCAACCAGGTTGCTCCCGACAGCAAGGGCCAGTCATCTTTCCTGGAACCACTTAGATGCTCAAAAGCAAACTGGAGTTTTCTGGGAAAGGAGGAGGTGTAAGTACTGGGAAGGCATTCACAAAACGCTCCTTCTATCCCTCTTGTCTAGAAAATTCCCAGTGATGAAAATCTGTCTGCCTTAGAAAATGCCTACCTACTCCATGGTTGGTTGACTCATTGGCACAGGCTTGGGAACCTGCCTTCCTGGGTTCAAATCCCAGCTCCCCCATTTAGCAGCTTATGGTACCTTATTTAACCACCCTGGCCTCAGTTACTCCTTCTGTAAAATGGGAATAACAATAGGTTCCCCCCCTACACACACAGCATTGCTGAGAGAATTAGATGAAGCAATGTACATCAAGCCCTACTAAGTGACCACTGTTTTTGCTGATATATGTCCCCAAATGCTCCTTCTTTTCAGCTGCAGTTGGTAATTCTATTTGCATTACGTGGAAAGGCACAGAATCGGGCTCCCCTCTCATCTGCATTTCTGGATCTGAAGGCAGCTTGCCAGCTCCCAGGATTCTTCTCCAGACCAGATGCGTGTTTCCTCAACCCTTCTTCAGATCTTTTCACCCTCCTCACACTGTACTTCTCTCACCCTGTGGATCCCACCTCCAACCTCCATCCCAATGCCCCACCCGTCCTGTGCTCCAGCCTTCCCTTCCAGCCCCTCAGCCTGCTCCGGATAGCCCCAGGATCCTGCCCCCAGTCCCTCAGCCCCTCCCTGGGTGACACCCACCTTCCCAGGAGCCTGATTCAGACAGCACAGCCTCCAGGGAAGCCCGGGTCCCTCAAGATGAATGAGGGGCGTCCTAGTTGCTCCCTCTTTGTGGAACCTTTAAGGTCAAGAATCTATCAGCAGTGTTTCCTGGTCTCTCCCCACAGGCTGTAAGCTCTCAAGGGCAGCACTCCATCTTCCTCACCGGCGTCCCAGTTTCCCCACCCACCAGTTGTCCCCTGAGTGTCTGGCACACAGGACCCCTCCATCAGTCTTTGCAGAGAGAAGGAGAGAGCTGGCCCTAATGCACCAGATGTGGCTCTGCAGACACAGAGAAGGCATCCACACTCTAAGCTGGGCACCCAGGTCCACCAGCAAGGAAGCCAGAGGATGAGGCTGCGTGCACGTCTGTGCGCGGTGAGATAGATGGGGCTTCCTCATATGCTATTCCCTGCTATGTTTCCTCAGTTAGTACCACAGGGAGGAAAAAGAAATTTGCAAAAACACAAGCAATTATGGTGCTGACCACTTTTTTTCTAATCTGCAGACCTAACACACTGCTGCTTATGTGCTCAGTCATGTCCAGCTCTTTGCAACCTCATGGACTATAGCCCGCCAGGCTCCTCTGTCCATGGAATTCTCCAGGCAAGGATACTGGAGTGGGTTGCTATGCCCTTCTCCAGGGGATCTTCCTGACCCAGGGATCGAACCCGCATCTCCTGCATCAGCAAGCAAGTTCTTTACCACTAGTGCCACCTGGGAAGCCCACACGTACTGGGGTGAGGCGTAATTCTTAAATGATTAGAGAAGGAATCTCAGAGAGGCTTGAGGGAAGGGCTTTTAAAGTACAGTGTTTGATATTAGAAAATATATGTAGGAAGCTGGATGACTCAGAAGAACCTTGAAAGTCAAGGATACAGACATTTTAGAGTGGTAAAGAATTGTATTTCAAACATCCCATGTAAAAGCAGCCATAATGTCAATCCTCACCCCACCCCCCACGTGCAGACAGCCCATGATGACAGGTCTGATATAACTGATCAACAGGGATAATTATTTCTACAGCCTATGGGTGACAGCGAATAACAGAAAAGAAAAGTCGTTAAGGATTCTGCAGGTGGGTTTCACCACCTGGGACATCTTAGTTTAACATGTCAGCCACTGTGTTTTTGCCCTTGGGATTCCAAATGTTCTGACTATGTTAGCAGGGAGGGATGGGAATGAGAAAAAAATCCTTTGAAAACAAAATGAAAATCTGAGGCTTTACCCCCTCTTCTGGTTAAAAAAGTTTCTTTTTAACTTGCCATATTTAGAGACTCAATAGATCTGTGCTTCACTAAAGAACATTGGATGAGAAATGCAGAAATACACCGTGGAGAAGTTAGAAAGCATAGATAAAAAGAACCAAAAATTACTTAAATATTGTGACTTAAAAACACATTTAATCATTACCCATCACAATGTGTTCTTTCACTTGCCCAGACAAACATTCAAACACTCTGTTTATCAGGGGGCCTAAGAATAGCTCCTTCTATTACCCTGTTTCTAGCCTATACTGTAACAACAACAATCTCGCACGCCAATAAATCCACTCCTATTCAGAGGAGCTTTAACGATGCAATTTCCGATTCTAGTCTCACCATGTGGCGTTCTGAGGGTGTGTAACTGGGTGTGTGTGTGATGATGTACAGTAGAAACAGTGAGCACAGTAAGTTTCATCCAAAATCAATTTAGTTTTAAAACACCATACGCAACACTGGGTCATTTATATTGTCAAATAGATTTTTGCTTAACCTCTGTTAAAATAACTTTACAATCTGCCTGCACACACTAATCAACTGGGAAAGCAGGCCGTAATCAGTGGCTCTGCAAAACAAGGACAGAGCCAGGGGTTAACCAGGGGCCCTGGTGACTATGGTCCATGAAACCTGCGCGCAGGGCTCCCCTCACACCCCGTCTTTCCCCCTTCCCCACCAGGGGGCAGGGCACCGCACCTTCCCCTCTTCCCCACCAGGGGGCAGGGCACCCAGCTGGATAAAAGTCCTCTGGTGTCTGATGCTGCAGGATTTGCAGGGGAGATTCCATCCCCATGTTAAAAAATCCTTGTGGAATAGAGAGGTTTAAAAAAAAATCATTTTGGCTGCCAATGAAACATTTCAGACCAAAAAGCTATGTCCAGGGACCCAGGGTCTTTCCGAAGGTCAGGGGTGTAGTACGGTGGTTCCCCCATCCACTCATCTTTTGTTACTCGGTTACTCATTCCAAAAACGTTTGAATCTGATAGAGCTCCACGTGTGAGGCCCTGTGCCCATGGCAATGACAGGGCATCTGCTGCTGCTTTAGGAACCCACCTGCTAGGATGTGCCCCAAGCAAGCCGTGAAAAATGAGTTATCCTCTTCAGCAAGGGGAGTATCAAGAGGTGAAGGAAAGTGCTTTCCCTTACCTTTCACACAGGTTCCACACACCCCCTCCTGGTGCACCAGACCCTCCTAGACAACCTCACCCTACACCTTCCTCCTGTTCCCCGCACGCCTTTCAGTCACCCTTGATTTGCTCCCTCCTGCCAGCTGGCTTCTCTGCAGAGAACTGACTCATCCACTCTCAGCTCCTCCCCCTGTGCAAGTCCATCTTCCTGGATCCTCTCCTTGGCTTTCCCTGGTCCTTGGGAGCTAGCACTTACTGGAGGTTCAAGGGTACAGTTACCTGTGGGGCTCCTTGTTTGTGTGGTCACCTTCACAGGCCTGAAACTCCACACTGCACCCCATCACCCTTGGATTGCCAGGATCTAGAATACTCTGCGGCACATGGTCAGTGCTTGGTAAATACCTACTGACTAAGCTAAGTGTGTGCCTGAAGACGCTGGGATACGTCAGGGTAAAGAGGAATGGAACAGCTCGTGTGCTGGGCTGTGCTTAGTCGCTCAGCTATGTCTGGAGCCTTCCAGGCTCCCCTGTCCATGGGGATTCTCCAGCCAAGAATATTAGAGTGGGTTGCCATGCCCTTCTCCAGGGGATCTTCCCAACCCAGGGATCGAAGCCAGGTCTCCCACACTGCAGACGGGTTCCTTAGCATCTGAGCCACCAGGGAAGCCAGGGAACAGCCTTGGAAGTGCAGACGTGTGGTGACCCATCGGGAACAGGTGGGTGGGGTCAAGGTGGTGCTGACCCAGGGCAGTACTGGATCTGTGAGGGGCACTGAAGGGCTTCTTTAGCAGGAGCTCCGGGTGGCCCACACAGCAGCCCCCCACACTGGGTGTGGGCACCCGTCTGTCTGCCCTACTTCTCCAGCCCCGTCAGCTGACCTTGTTGGCATCTTGTTCATCTTGTTCATCTTGCCCATCTGCCCTTTTCTCCTCCCATTGCCTTTTCAGAGGATGTCTGGTCTCACGTGCATAGCATTTGGCCTGGTTTCTGCTCTGCCTACCCCCAGCCCACCCACAACTTCCACCCTCAGCTTTGGGGCTGACCCTCCTTTCTGTATCATTGTTCTTCTCTGTTGGGCATCACCAGCCACTGTGAAAAGTGCACAAGGTCAGGGAGACTAGAGGGGCCTGGACTAGGGAGCGTCCATTCACCTGGATGAAGCTGTGAGGCGGGGGCAGGGTTGGGTGCCCAGCTGCTACATGTATATGCCACAAGGACACAAAAGTTCTTATTTTATTTCAAAAAGTTGACCCTCAAAGGCTCTACCTGAGTCAGCCTTCTCTGAGAAATTTTTCTCCACTAGGAAACAACGAAGGGACATCTTTCATTCTTTCTAAGAAAAAAAAATCTGCAAATCATTATATGACAAGTCTTTAAATAGTCCCTGACATCTGTGTTTTGCCGTCTTGTGTTTCATGGCTGGGAATCCTTGAATGTTTCAAGTGCAGTGTCTGTGCGGCATGAACATCATTGCTTGAAAGCTCCACGTGATAACCTGGGAAACTTCTGATTGATTTGAAAATGATGGTGTGGGTGCCTGGCGGACCCCAGCACCCACATGGGGGTATGAAGAGGAAGCAAGATCAGGCCCTGTGAGATTGCATTAGTCACTGATGCTCACATGTGACAAGGAAGTCCCTTCTAGAAATGAGCCTCCTCAGCACAACCATGGAGAATCCCGTTAGACAGTGGGGTTCTGGAGCAAGATGAACGCCGCTGGTCTGCTTTGTGACAAATTAATTTTTATATCTCCATTATTACATCTCTCTCTGGCCACTCAAGGGTGAGTATATTAAATGTTAATGGTTTTGACAGAAAGAATCTGTCTTCATAAAGACCTGCTTTGATGTTTACCCTTGTTTAGGACAGTCATCGGGTCAGGGCAAAACCAACAGTGAGAGACTATTAGGACAACACCCAAAACCTGGTTCCTTTTACCCAGACCCTGTAGAACACATAGGACATATTTCACCTTGTGGAATACTGGAATACTTCATCTAAAAGGCAGGACATGTACACACAGGTTTCAGACTTCCACCCCAAGTGATAATGAAAAGAAAATCGTAGCTATTGATATTAGTTTAGTGTTTATCCTGTGCTATGTGATTCGTGGAAATTGAGGTCGTAGAAGCTTATAGAAACTTCACTGTTGGCCTGAGAGGCACCATGGAAACTGTGTTAAATTCCAGTCCATCTGGGCCAAAAGTGGTGCTCCCTCTCCTAGCTCAGGAGACCCCTTGGGGATGACGCACAAAGGTTCAATGGTGGGGCTGGGCGGGGAACCCAAGGAAGGGGCTGGTCTCACAGGACTAAGTGTTATTAGAAGAAGGAGTCCTTCAGCTTAGTTGATCATCTGCCCCATGTTAGACTTTGATTCATATTAACAATAGGAACCCCCTCATCAGGAAATCCACATGGCCTGGGCTCAGACCCAGCTCCAGCACTCACAGGCTGTGTGATCACTCAAGGGCCATTTTACCTCTCCAAGACTCAGTTGCCCCCACACATAGAATGGGGATGTTCAGAGATGTCCCATGGACACCTTTAAGTCAGGTAAACTATGCTATATAATGCCTGGCATATGGCCATTGGTTAACAAGTATTAGTTGCAATTATTTAATCTTGTTCAGCAACTGTTAGGGATGCAGAAAGGCACTAAAGATGAGCTACAAGGAGTCACTCCTCTCGACAAAGCCCTCTGATGGCTTTCTATCTCACTCAGTCTGAAAGCCAAGGCCCTGAGCATCACCATTAAGGCTGCTGTTTGATCTCGTCCTTCTCGGATCTCATCTCCTACTACATACCCCTGCACTCACTCCTTCCAGCCATGTGACTGTCCTTAGTGTCTTTGAACACAGTAGCCACACACTCACCTCAGGGCCTTTGCACTTGCTGTTCCCTTCCTGGAAGGCTCTTCCCCACATAACCAGAGGGCTAGCTTCCTCACCGCCTCCATATCTTTCATCATTGTTGTTCACTCACTAAGTCGTGTCTGACTCTTTGTGACCCCATGGACTGCAGCATGCCAGGCTCCCTTTCCTTCACTGTCTTCCAGAGTTTGCTTAGACTCACGTCCATTGAGTCGGTGATACCATCCAACCATCTCATCCTCTGTCATCCCCTCTCCTCCTGCCCACAATCTTTCCCAGCATCAGGGTCTTTTCCAATGAGTTGGCTCTTCACATCAGGTGGCCAAAGTATTGGAGCTTCAGCTTCAGCATCAGTCCTTCCAATGAATATTCAGGGTTGATTTCCTTTAGGATTGGCTGGTTTGACCTCCTTGTAGTCCAAGGGACTCTCAAGAGTCTTCTCCAGCACCTTCTCTGTGAGTCTTTTCCTTGACTATCCTCATTCAGACTGTGATATCTTACCATCTGATCTCCTGCTCCTGGCTTGAATTTTCCCCATCGGTAGTTCCACCACCTGCTATTCTCTGTAGCAGTGGGATACCATGCCTGCTGCCCAGTGGTCTTGAGAGCTGGCTTGAGTGTGAAGATTATACTGTATTTGTTATCTACTGCTGTGTAACAAATAACCCCCAAACTTCGTAGCTTAAAGCAATATACATTTATCATCTCATAATTTCTGTGGCTCAAGACTTTGGGGACAGCTTAGCTACATGGTTTTAGGGCTGGAATCATCTCTTCTGAGGCTGGAGCCAGGGGTTGGTGAGGGCTGTGGTCATCTCAAGTCTTGAGGACCTGATTCCAAGTGGTTCACTCACACCACTTGGCAGGCCTCGGTTGCTTGTGGGCAGGAGACCTAAGTTCCTTATCACGCAGGCCTCTTCACAGAGCTGCTGGAGTCTCTTGGGAACATGGTGGTTGCCCATCTCCAGAGAGAGTGATTTCAGAGACACGCCAAAGCAGAAGTTGTAGTATCTTTTATGACCCAGCCTTGGAAGTCACGTACCATCACTTCTGCCATATTTTATTGTTCACAGAGACCAACCCTGACAGAGTGTGGGAAGGGAATGCATGGTGGGATGGTTGGGGGCCATTTTGAAGCTTGGCTACCACAGACTCACTCCTTTTGGTGTCAAAACCTTGCCTCAACAGGGAAATGTTGCTTCATCTCTCTGGATCCCTGGCCCTTTTCTATTAAGCACTAGTAAAAAGGCAGCATTTAGTGGCTTCTGTGAGGATTAAATAAAATAATACAGACTTTATTTCAGAAACATGTCTAGGACATAGTAAGTGAGAAAAAATATTAGTTTTACTTTTTACTCTAGGTTGTAGGTATAAAGGTGTTTCACACAGAGAATGACAAGACTGGATTATGATCTAGAAAGTTCATACAGATTGCTGCATTGAGAGTGTATTGGAGAGGCCAGCTTAAAGGAAGGCATCCAGGGAAAGGTTCTGTGACATGGGGACACTGAAGTAAATTAAAGTAGACAGATTTAAGGGCATTTTAGAAGTCACCTTAAAATTATCATACACATACCGTATTTCATTTGTTCTTGACATGTCTGGAATTGGTCACTTGAGAAAGTGAAGTTGGAAAACACCGTTTACCATGCTTTAGGGCAAGGGCGTTCTACTACTCTGCTCTGGTCTGAATTTGTTGCTATGAAGGAGTAATGGTAGAGTGTGCCATTGTTCCCAAGGATTTACCTTCCTGCAAGGAGATCCAACCAGTCCATTCTGAAGGAGATCAGCCCTGGGATTTCTTTGGAAGTTCAGTTCAGTTCAGTCGCTCAGTCGTGTCTGACTCTTTGCAGCCCCATGAATCGCAGCACGCCAGGCCTCCCTGAAGGAATGATGCTAAAGCTGAAACTTCAGTTCTCTGGCCACCTCATGCGAAGAGTTGACTCATTGGAAAAGACTCTGATGCTGGGAAGGATTGGGGCAGGAGGAGAAGGGGACGACCGAGGATGAGATGGCTGGATGGCATCACAGACTCGATGGACGTGAGTCTGAGTGAACTCCGGAGATGGTGATGGACAGGGAGGCCTGGCGTGCTGTGATTCATGGGGCTGCAAAGAGTCGGACACGACTGAGCGACTGAACTGAACTGAACTGAAGAAGGCTATATACATCCCCACCCCAATGATGTTGGTCTTGGCCACATGGCTTGATTTGATCAGTGGCTTTTAGAACATGACATATACATGCTTCTCATCAAATCTCTCTCTTTTTTTCCCCTTCTGTCGAGAAGCTAACATGGGGCTGCTTCCGGAGGCATCTCAGGCTAAGGAAGATGGGTACTGGAGCCACAGTGCTGCAGTCAACATGTAACTAAAAGAGAAATCAGCCTGTGTAGCTGTGAGTCCTACAGTGTGAGGGACTGTTTGTTACCTAGCATAGCCTAGTGATAGCTAGGCAGTGCAAGGGAAAATTTATTCCCCTAGCTTTCTAATACTATGATGGAACTCCCTCTATTAGTTCAGAGAGAGCACACACACAATCTCTCTCTGTCATTCTCTCTCTGTCTCTCTCTCTCTCTCTCTCTCTCTCTCTCTCTCTCACACACACTTTATATCTTCCTCAAAGAAGGCCCAATGACTATTCTAACTGATGAGACTTGGGCAACTGGACAGCCCCTGGGAATGTTAGCCATGGGACAGAGTAGTCCATGTAAGCAAGGGCATCACCACGGGCTTTGGTTTAAGTTCATTTCTATTGGAGTTTAGTTGCTTTACAATGCTGTGCTAGTTTCTACTGTACTGAAGGGTGAATCAGGAATCTGTATGCACATACCCCCTCTTTTGTGGATTTCCTTCCTATTTATGTCACCACGGAGCTCTGAGTTCTCTGAGCTATACAGTAGATTCTCATTATCTATCTTTTACATAGTATTAATAGTATATATTTGTCAATCATAATCTCCCAAGTCATCCCACCCCCTCTCACATCCCTTGGTGTCCATGTTTGTTCTTTATGTCTGGGTGTCTCCTTCTGTTTTGCAAATAAGATCATCTATACCATTTTTCTAGATTGCACATATATGTGTAAACATATGACACTTGTTTTTTTCTTTCTAACTTACTTCACTTTGTATGACAGTCTCTAGGTTCATCCACATCTCTACAAATGATGCAGTTTCATTCCTTTTTATGGCTGAGTAATATTCCATTGTGCACACGTACCACATCTTCTTTATCCATTCTGTTGATGGGCATTTGTGTTACTCCATGTCCTGGCTGTGGTAAATAGTGCTGTAATGAACACTGGACTGCATGTGTCTTTTTGAATTACGGTTTTCTCTGGGTATATGCCCGGCATGGGCTTCAGTTTCTATGCAGTAAACAGACAAACAGGACCTACTCTCTGTTAGCGTTAGGCTCATTCAGATCTCTGTTCTCTTCATTCCAGCTTTTCTGTCTGTGCTTGGGGGAACTGGTTTCAGTAATGAGTTCTCAAGTTCTAAATTGAAAAAGTGATAAAAGCATTCATGGCTGCAGGTTTACCAGTAACTCAGCACAGCATTCTGGCTCCTGGGTCAGTTCTCAATCAATTTGGAAACAGGAGAGAAGGATGTTTACGAATTAATTAGCATCTTCCAATAGTTTCCTGAAGAACAAAAGTCCAGATTTAATTTTTTTCAAAAATTCTCTTTGTGGTCTTCCAAGGTTAGGGGTCACAGCATGAGTGAACCTCTTCCTGGTGGTCCTAGCCTCCCCTTATATCAATTGTCAGGCTGCAGATTGACTTACCCAGAACATCTTGACAAGCCTCACTAGGCTCTACTGACCTCTGAGTTTCACAAGGAGGGACCTCATTTGCTGACTGAAATCAGCACAATGCAGTGAAACAGATTTTGGAGACTGAGTGAGTGTGGGCTTCACCCTCGTCAGCAACCCGCTGTGTAACACAAGTACATCTCTGATAAGTCAGATCCTCAGTTTACACTTCCACAAACAAGGACAAAAGCAGTTGCTACATCCACTCTTGTGGGTATCAGACAAGATGGCGTTTACGGATGCACTTGAGAGAAGTCCAGCTTAGTGTACGGCATTGAAGATGAACTTGACAGAATCATGAAGAACCGAATCACACCTGAGTGTGTTTCCCACCAGCTGTTTCCTGTAGGTGTGGTGCCCTGAGTCTGGTTGCTCATCTATGAAGCAGGAATAATAATCATCATTGAATTGCTGAATTCAGTGAAATTTGTAAGTAAAATCCAGGACACGAGTTGGTACTTCATGTTAAGTCTCTGACTTTTGGAGGAGGAAATGGCAACCCACTCCAGCGTTCCGCCATGGCCAGAGGAGCCTGGCAGGCTACAGTCCATGGGGTCACAGAGAGTCGAACATGACTAAGCGACTATCACTCACTCTGACTTTTACTTATGATCAGTGAGCAAATAAAATGAAGGATATTTCCTGAAATGATTGATGAAAGATTCACAGAAGAGGACCAGAAATATCCCTTTAAAATGGGCAATCGTATAGGTCAGGGTTATGGACTTCCCAGGTGGTGCTAATGGTAAAGGACTGGTCTGCCAATGCAAGAGACATAAGAGACTTAGGTTCAATCGCCAGGTCAGGAAGATCCCCTGGAGGAGGGCATGGCAACCCACTCCAGTATTCTTGCCTGGAGAATCCTATGGGCAGAGGAGCCTGGTGGGCTACAGTCCATAGGGTTACAAAGAGTCAGATATGACTGAAGTGACTTAGCACAGCACAGCAAACTATAGCTTATGGACTAAATCCTGCCCACTGCCTGTTTTTATAAATAAAGTTTTATTAGAACTCCACCACTGTCATCAGTTTGCCTATTGTCACTGGCAGCACTCAACTATAACTGCAGAGCTGAGTAGTTGCCTCAAAGGCCATACAATCCACACAACCTATATTTCCTGCTGGCCTTTTGGGAGAAAGTCCACTCTAGGTAAGTGGAGGAGGAGGACATGTTACTGAGTGAATGGTGAGAAGGACAGTTAGACTGAAGCAAAGACAGCAGCTGACATGGGCCAGGAGAACAGGCAGGACAGGGCCAGCGGGCCCCAGGTAAAGGAGTCTTGAGGTCCAGAATGGTGAGGTCACCTGTGAGGCAATGGGGAGCCACTGTGGGTTGTGGAGCAGAGGAGAGATGGCATTTCTTTTCAATTCATTGCCATTATTAAAGAGGGGTAACATGGATCATCATTTTCTCAATTTGATGGGGGAGGGGGGTTCATTTAGACATAAACAGACAGAACAGATGGGAAACTTACAGAGCAGTTGCTTGCTTGGAATGAGTGTTGGCTTAAAGAGGAGCAGCTGGGGTTTGTTTCCCTACTTACTGGTGTGGGAGTCGTCTCCCATGAAAGTGTAAGCAATTAAACTGGTGGTGGCAAAACTCACAGTTGGCAGCACTTCTGAATGTGCCTACCCAAGGGGTGAATAGGTACTCCCCAAAAAGTGAGCCTTCTTTGATCTTGCCTCTTGGAAATGGTGAATTAAATCAGCAAAGTAAACAGGTTTCTGTTCCCATGAACTACTCAGAATCTGGACAGTACCATTATGTATTTAGATTTTACTAGAGGGGGTACTGAAATTAAAACATGCTTGCTCCT
The DNA here is from genome assembly GCA_006410635.1 of Cephalophus harveyi. Lineage (NCBI taxonomy): Eukaryota > Metazoa > Chordata > Mammalia > Artiodactyla > Bovidae > Cephalophus > Cephalophus harveyi. Next base: position 125,044 of record SJYT01079204.1, on the reverse strand, counting down.
TATAAGAAAAGCTATGACAAACCTAGATGGCATATGAAAAAGCAGAGACATCATTTTGCCAACAAAGTCCCATATAGCTGCTTTGGTTTTTTCAGTAGTCATGAACGGATGTGAGAATTGGATCATAAAGAAGGCTGAGTGACAATGAATTGATGCTTTGAAACTGTGGTGCTGGAGAAGACTCTTGAGAATCCCTTGGACAGTAAGGAGATCAAACCAGTCAGTCCTAAAGGAAATCAACCCTGAATTGGAAGAACTGATGTTGAAGCTGAAACTCCAATACTTTGGCCATCTAATGTGAAGAGCTTACTCATTTGAAAAGACCCTGATGCTAAGAAAGATTGAAGGCAGGAGGAGAAGGGGACAACAGAGTATGAGATGGTTGGATAGTATCACCGACTCGATGGACATGGGTTTGGGTGGACTCCAGAAGTTGGTGATGGACAGGGAGGCCTGGCATGCTGCAGTTCATGGGGTGGCAAAGAGTTGGACATGACTGAGCAACTGAACTGAACTGATGCTGAAGCTGAAGCTCCAATGCTTTGGCCACATGATGTGAAGAGTCTATTCATTGAAAAAGACCCTGATGCTGGGAAAGATTGAGGGCAGGAGGAGAAGGGGATGACAGAGGATGAGATGGTTGGATGGCATCATCGACTCAATGGACACGAGTGTGAGCAAACTCTGGGAGATGATGAAGTACAGGGAAGCCTGGTGTACTGCAGTTCATGATGTCACAAAGACTTGGACACAACTGAGTAACTGAACAGCAGCAACAGAGGGGGTGCAAGACGCTGTTTCTTCTGTTTATGTCACTCGTGTGTATATGTGTACATCTGCAGTACACACTAATAACCATCGCGTGGGAGATTTTTGTTCTGAAGAAGGCATTTTCAAAACACTGGTCCAGAGGCTTTCTAAAACACTGAAAAATAACATGCCTGGATGATCTGGGGGGATGGGGGTTATCTGTATCTATCAAGACATTGCTGTTTCTCTGTTCTATTTACACAGACTAGTAGACGCCGTATCTGACAGAGCTTTGCAGTTTTCCAAATAATTTATGTACGTGTTGATTTCTACATTTGCAAGTGGATTCAGCTTGATTAGCAATTTAAATGGAAATTTTCTAACTACTGTGAATTGGTGCCTAATTTGCATTTCTTGTCAATTATCTATGGACTTAACTCATGGCCCTGGAAATATTAAGCCTGTGGTCACATGCTAGGAGGCGTGATACTGGAGGATAAATGTGATCAATGGACTTTTCAGTTACTCTAATCTGAAGGTCATGGAGGCTTCCTGGATGTAAAACAAAATTGATAAGACATGTTGTTGCAGTTGGCTTCCTTCCAATCAGCGCGAGAGATGCCTTCTGGGCAGCGGTCTCAAATCAAAGCTCTTTCTGGATTAAGCAGTGTCCCAGCCGACTGCCGTACCATGCAACGGAAGTTTCAGGCTCTGTCATTCTCTATTCTCTTTTCTGTTCTGGATTACCACTCAGGGAGGGCTGGCTTAGAATGTTGAGCCTTTACCTTACCCCAACCATTCAGTAGAACCCATATAATTTGAATATTGCATCAAAAGAGTATTTCTGCTACTGATTGTGGATACAGGAAGGCCCTAGTGATATATCCAGTGCCAAGACATCTGGCCAACCAGGGCTCAAAATGCTGCAGCTGTGTGAGGCCCACATTCCCCAGCTATAGACAGAGGTCAAGTCCCAGACTGAAGGGGAGGCCAACTGAAATCAGAGGACTGGTATGGATATTTCCAGAGGGGGTAGTTTTCATAGGCATCTTCAGAATGCCGACATTTAGGGCAAGGTCCCAGGCGCCATCGTGGAATCTCCCTCCATTAAATGATCCCAGGCCCAGTGGGGGCCACAGCTTTGCTTTATTCTCCACACTCATCTGTACATGTTTGCAGAGCCAAGGGAAACCTAGAAGGGCTTGGTCTTGGATGAAGAAGTATGACTGAGGAGAAAAGTTAGGTGTTGTTTTTGGTTTTTGGTTTAAGAATTGCTCAGATAGAGAAGAGGGCTACAGAGACAGAAGGCCAGAGGGATGACTAGCTGATGGGGCAGTGGGTGGGTGGGGGTAGGCAGAACTTTCCAGAATCTCTCTCTGTTGTGCGCCTGCCAAGTGTGACCTATCAGTTCAGCTCCCTGGCCCATGTACAGGCTTGGCTGGAGACCATCGCCCGTCAGTTGGCTCAGTGAAAGTGAAAGTCGCTCAGTCATGTCTGACTCTTTGCAACCCCATGGACTATACAGTCCAAGGAATTCTCCAGGCTAGAATACTGGAGTGGGTAGCCGTTCCCTTCTCCAGGGAATCTTCCCAACCCAGGGATTGAACCCAGGTCTCCCACATTGCAGGTGGATTTTTTACCAGCTGAGCCACAAGGGAAGACCAAGAATACTGGAGTGGGTAGCCTACCCCTTCTCCAGTGGATCTTCCTGACCCAGGAATTGAACCAGGGTCTCCTACATTGCAGGTGGATTCTTTACCAACTGAGCTATGAGGGAAGCCCTGGTTGGCTCAGTGCCCAGAGATAAATGGTCTTCATTGTAGAGTCTCAGGTTGAAACTAGAAACTCAGAGGCTCCTGAACATAGGATAGCTTCCCTTGAACCCCACTACTTTCTTCCAATTCCTGAACTGAATTTCTACCCCAGTTCTTACCCAGTTCTCTGCATCCCAGTCCCCAAGCCAAGGCTGGACCCCTCACTAAGCTTTCTGTCTTTCTGCTCATGCTCTTGGGGCCCCATCAGCCAGCCTTTCCTACCACACACCATGCACTCTGGGTCCACAAAAACCAGAAGCCCCTTGGGCACCCACAGCCATGTCTCTAGTCCCTTACCTAGGTGCACGCTTTTGGCCATGTCCACTCAGCAGCACCCTGCAACAACCAACCCCACCCCATCCCCCCCTCCACCACTCTCTACCCTTGGCCCTCAGATGAGTCCTTAAGACTTGGTTCTGTTGAGCTTCAGGACTTGGTTAGCCTCTTGGTCTCTGCCTCCAGCTGCTCTCCAGTTGAACTTCCACCTTCACCCTCCTCCCAGAACTGAAGGTCAACCCCAACCCCTTGGTCAATAGTGAAACCAACTAGGTCAATCTCCAGTGACCCCAGAAGGGTGTGCACATGTCCACAGGTTGCTTTGACGACAGTCTTCTGCTTCCTGGTTTTAGATGCATTCCAGAAAGGTGAGGTTGCCAGAGGGCAAGTCCCATACAGATGAGATACTAACTAGGGTTTCCTACTCATCCATCACTGGTCTTTGACAAGGCAGCTCCACATGACTACAGCCCTGCGGCACTTGAAGTTGTGTGAACTGAAGGTGTTACCTGGTTCTTCTCCCTGGCAGCATGGTATCAAGCAATTTATGGTTACCTGCTTTGAATCTCTACTCACTCTTCTACAAAACAAAACAGAAATAAGACAAAACCAAAAAAAAAAAAAAA
>SJYT01079204.1:32479-117027 GCA_006410635.1 Cephalophus harveyi | reverse complement strand
GAAATGCTGCTGCACTGGGTCGGGTGGGAGCTGGTACCCACCTCTCCCTGCAGGATCCCCCAACTCTGGACGCTCCTCTCTGCCCTCCCTGGAAGCTGGGATCAGGCACATGGTCTGGACCTGTCTCTTATACACATCTGGTGGGGGGTCTTGGGGTGGGGGAAGGAGCCTCCTGGAGCTGGGACACAGTTCCCTTTGAAATGGCTGTTGACTGACTGATGCTGGCATCTCGAGATGTGGCTGTGCCAGAGGAAGCTGAAAACTGAAGCCCACAGCTGCTGCCAGGTACAGGGGTGATCAGGAGTAAAAAATACTTTCCGGGGGTAAAGAATCAGGTGGAGGCAAGGCTGTCAGCCACAGAAGGCAGATGAGTGAGGCACGCTCTAATCCCTCTGGCTGTGTTGCAGACTCCCTTTAGCGCCCCATGGACAGAGTCACCCAGGAAGCTGAGAGCAAAGCAGAAACGGGCTCTGCAGAGCTCTGACCGCAGAGCAGGGTCCGGAAAGGGTGCAGAGAGGAGAGATGACCCCTCTGCTACCTGCCCACCCATGATTCGCCGTCCTGCGTGGGCTAGAGAGACGTCAGCTCAGGGGCACAGGGCAGTGGTGATGCTTGATGCTCACACTCCGGGCATTTATCATCTCCCAGTTCCCTTCCACGACTGGCACGCATTAGGACGTCACTTTGTGTTTATACAAATTGCCTTTAAAAAACCGTTCTTCCCTCGCTGCATATGAAAGAAAAACATGACACCCTGACACATTGAGAAAACAGGTGCACAGGGTGTAGGTCTCCTTAGACGAAGGGAACAGTGAGAATTTTTCTTTTCTGGAAAGTTCCTTTGCAAAACCACCCAGAGAGCACGCACTCACTGGGATGCTGTCCACTAGCCTTGGTCTGCTCAGGGAAGCGGCCTGTGCCGCCAATGTGCTCAGCGCCCTCCCTCCCGCCCCGGGCAAGCTCGTGCCTGGCCCTGCTGTAAGTATCTCATCGAAGCATCCATGAAATCAGTGGCCATCTTCGCCCTCCAGAGTACTTGCTTGGTTGCCATGGCAACGGCCAGGCTGGGAATCAGGGTGAGTGGTCTCCATGAAAACAGCACAGAGGTCAGGTAGAGGGCCATGGAAATGCACACCCCTCCTTTCTTTAAAGCTCAGACACAGATGGCCGCCGGGGCGGATCCAATGCTGTACTCGTAGGTTGCGCTTTACTGCTTTATGGACTGTTTCTACAGCTGTGGATGGATTATTTTTTTTACTCACCTTTGTCTTCTGCTTTAGCCATTTTCTTCCTTTTTTTCTCTTTCTCCCCTCCCTCCCTTCTTTCCTTCCTCCCTCCATCCCTGTCTCTCTCTCTTTTTTAACTTTCATCAGAAGAAAACTGGCTCAGCATCCCCCAGCCTTCCAGAAAACAACAGCATCAGTGTTTTAACATTCATCTCGGTGCCTGCAGATTTACAGGCTCCGTGATAACACAGGTGTCTTTTTTCTCTTTAATGGCCCTGCAACCACAGGCTAACTAACACATTAGAGCTGGGGGCAGGAGTGAGTCCTGGGCTGTTTACTTCGCAGCAGACTCCTCACCCCTGTGTGTCCTAGACCCAAACAACAAGTTGCCCTTATTGCAGCCTTAGGAGTTTGAGCCTGGACTAGTGGGGCTGGAAAGGTGTCCCATTGGCCTGGTGCCCAGCTGGGAGACGTAAGGGTTCTGCCGAGCCCGCTTGTCTGGGACGGCACAGGAGTCCCCAGGGAAAGGGCGTGATGGGTGTGTGGGGGAGCCAGAGGGCCTGAATTCTGAAGTCCACTCCTGACGTGGCTACGGTTTTTAAAATGTCTCTGCTTCCCCTTTCCCAGCTCTCCCAGTCTGCCAACTCCTGGGGAAGAGATTCTGGAAAACACTGTTCAATTGATGAAATGCCCTTTGCCCCTCTCTTCAAGGAGCCCTTCAGATCTATTCAAAACTTAAAACCGTAGCAGGGACCCCCGAATCCTGCCAACCTCACGCCTAGAATTCCCGGCATGCTCTGAAAGGCTGTGTCCCTGAGCATGAGGGACGGGGTGATCTGCCCACTGTGGGGAAGGCTGAGTACTCCCCAAGTCCCTCCCCACTCAGGCTGGGGCCCCCCAGAGTCCAGACAGGGGCAAGTATGAACTCCAGGGCTGTTGAAGGATGATGGCAGATGCTGAAAGAGGGCTCCCACGCTTGTGGTGCGTGTGTGTTTGCTTATTTTGGGCTGGTTTTGTTGCTGCATGCGAGCTTTCTCTATTTGCAGCAAGCGGGAGCTGCTCTTTGTTGCTCTTTGAAGCTACTCTTGGAAGCAGTGCTCCGGCTTCTCCTTGCAGTGACTTCTCTTGTTGTCCAGCACAGGCTCTAGAGTGCAGGTTAGTAGTGACGGCACGTGGGCTCAGCTGCTCTGCAGCACATGGGATCTTCCTGGACCGAGGATCGAACCGTGGAATCTTCCCAGACCAGGGGTCGAACCTGTGTTCTCTGCACTGGCATGCGGCTCCTTATCTACTGCACCACCGGGCAACTCCTGGGGTACATTTTTAAAATTTACATGGAACAAATGAATGCTTTTAACACAAAAATACAATCAAGTTATTCACCTAGTAAACATGGAATTTATTTTAAAATGTGCAACACACAGTGTGATGGGCACAGGGCATGGTGTCACCCCCTCCTTCCCGCTCTGCAGGCCTCCGTGGCCATGGAAGGAAGTCTTAAGGTGAAAATGAAGTCTGTGTCTGTGGAGCGAGGCCGGGGCCCTGCTTTCTGCCTGCACCCCCGTGTGGCCCCTAGTCACTGGCAGCATGCAAGGCTCCAGGTGGGAGAGGTTGGCCCTGGGGAGCTGACCTTCAGGGATATCCTTTGAACTACAGCATCCTGGCTGTCCTTGGATTAATCTCTGAGAGCTGCCTATATGACCTCTCTCTGTGTAGAAATGCGCAAAAGGAACAGATTTCATAAGTTCAAGTTCAGTGCGCTGTGAGTCATGGAAGTGACAGCCCTTCCCATAGCCCGCTCCATGCACAGACGCACAGCCCTCGGGCGCTGCAGCTGTCAGCTCTGGTCCCAGGCTGCCTTCCAGGACAGGGAGAGGCCACGCGAGGTCAGCCCTCAAATAGACAGTCCCTGAGGAACCACTGCCACGGTCTGCTGGAAGGGGTCCTGACGTGCTCAGAGGCATGGCCCGGGGACCATTTGTCACGTCCCGCCACGCGAGGAGAGAACGGCAGGCTGGACAGTCTCTGCGTCCAGAACATCCCCGTCCCCTGTGGTGATCCCGGGCCCGAGGCTCAGCTCGTTAAGCCGAGGTGCCAGTCTGCTCTGTGACCCAGCCCTCTCCACCCGCAGCCCCGCCCTCTGCGCTCTGCCCTCTCCCTGCAGGGGACATGGGTCAGTCTTCCGTCATCCCAGTGCTGAACTCTTTCCCTTTCTTTGGGAAATGCTGCTGCACTGGGTCGGGTGGGAGCTGGTACCCACCTCTCCCTGCAGGATCCCCCAACTCTGGACGCTCCTCTCTGCCCTCCCTGGAAGCTGGGATCAGGCACATGGTCTGGACTTGGTCAAACTCAATCCCCCAGCCCCGGCTTCCCTCCACACAGGGAGCAAGTTGGCAAAGGTGCCCCTTCCCTTAGACAGTCAGACCCAGGCCAGGGGCTCAGGCTCGGCCCAGAGAGCACAGGCCCTGGAGTTTGATGGTGGAGCAGGCGGCTTACAGCCCAGGAGGCGCACAGGGGCCGGTCCAGTCAGTGGGCTCCAGCGTCCGGTGGCAGTGTTCCTGGTGAGAGCATCGGTCAGCCATCCACAGTAACATCTCCCTCCTGCGGTGAGGATTTAGTCCTGGTCTGAGCCTCCAGGCCCCTGAACTACACCCGGCCTGGGTGTCCAGTCGTCTTTGATTCTCCAGCCTGTCCAGTCACTTTCCAGTAAGCTCCTTCTCTGACTTCACAAGCCGAAGTCAGTTTTTTGTTGTTTGCATCCAAGAGCCCTGGCTGCCCACCGCTCAGGGCACCAAACTCCTATTTACCTCGTGCCTGAGGCCTTTGCACTTGCTGTTCCCGCTGCCAGCGACACTCTTCCTCTTGACCCCAGCCTGGTCTCACCTCCTTTTCCTCAGCCTCCCCTCGCTTGCGCCGGAGGCCTCCCTTGACCCCGCATATCCTCGTCTCCCCCAGCCCAGCCCAGGCCGAGCTCCAGGGTAATTGTCCAAGGAGCATGCCTGGCTGTCACTGCTTCTCCTTTCCCCCTTCTATTTGCCATGAAGTGATGGGGAAGCGGAAGCAGTGGTGACAGATTTTATTTTCTTGGGCTCAAAACTCACTTCAGACAGTGATTGCAGCCATGAAATTAGAAGATATTTGCTGCTTGGAAGGAAAGCTATGACCAACCTAGACAGCAGAGATATTACTTTGCAAAGTCTGTATAGTCAAAACTATGGTTTTTTCCAGTAGTTATGTGTGGATGTGAGAATTGGACCATAAAGAAGGCTGAGCACCAGAGAATTGATGCTTTTGAACTGTGGTGTTGGAGAAGACTCTTGAGAGTCCCTTGGACTGCAAGGAGATCCAGCCAGTCCATCCTAAAGGAAATCAACCCTGAATATTCATTGGAAGGTCTGATGCTGAAGCTGAAGCTCCAATACTTTGGTCACCTGATGCAAAGAGCTGACTCCTTGGAAAAGACCCTGATGCTGGAAAAGATTGAAGGCGGGAGAAGAAGGGGACAACAGAGGGTGAGATGACTGGATGGCATCACCAACTCAATGGACATAAGTTTGAGCAAACTCCAGGAGATAGTGAAGGACAGGGAAACCTGGTGTGCTGCAGTCCATGGGGCCACAAAGAGTTGGATGCGACTTAGCAACTGAACAACAACAAATATATAAGATAGATAACCAACAAGTACCTACTTATAGCACAGGGCACTCTGCTCAATATTCTGTAATTCCCTAAAAGGGAAAAGAACTTGATAAAGAATAGGTGCATATATATGTATAACTGAATCACTTTATTGTGCACTTGAAACTAACACAACATTGTAAATCAACTATACTCCAATAAAAATTTTCAAAAAAAAATTTAAAAGGCCATTTGCTTGCTACAAAGAGAATATCATTAAAATTCCCAGAAGCAGAAATCTCATAGATCACATCCCTTGACCACAATAACAATTTCCTCATATGAGGTGATATCAGTAATATTGGTTCAACATAAAAGATCATCCACCAAAAGTATTAAATCCATATACTGCATATTTAGAAAATACACTGAGAACTCTAACAGCAAAATGACTCTGTTCCAGTTTCTTTCTTTTTCTGATGAGCTTTGCAGTCATTTTATCAAATTCTAAAGGATAATTGCAATGGGATGATAAGAACTTCATTAATGCTATGATCATCCACCAAAAGTATTAAATCCATATACTGCATATTTAGAAAATACACTGAGAACTCTAACAGCAAAATGACTCTGTTCCAGTTTCTTTCTTTTTCTGATGAGCTTTGCAGTCATTTTATCAAATTCTAAAGGATAATTGCAATGGGATGATAAGAACTTCATTAATGCTAAAAGTTAATTTAGAATAATTAACACATTAAAATTTTCTCTTCCCATTCAGTATAGGATATCTCCATCTATTTTTTTTTTAACTATATCTCTCAGTAAAGTCTTATTGCTTTCTTCATGTAGGTCAATAAATTTTACAAAGCTAGCTTAATCCCAATACCAAATGCTTTAAGACTATATAAAAAGGGAAACTCTACACACATCACATTCACAAGTATAGAAGTGGAAGCCCTAAATAAAATCTTTGCAAAAAGAATTAAGTGATGCATTAAAACAATAGCATATCCAAGCCAAATATAATTTATGGGGGGGATTTTATCATAGGGAATTTATAAGGAAAGTTAATAGTTTTCTTTTGTTATTGTATCTTGTGAAAACAGAAAATCTTCACCAAATTTGGAGGACATATTGGAATATCTGGTCATGAGACCTATGTAGGGCTTACCCTCGGTTTCCTGGGCACCTCAAGGAAAGAGCGAAAGAAAGAAAGAAAGTGAAGTCACTAAGAAAGTGAAGTCATTCAGTTGTGTCCGCCTCTTGGTGACCCCATGGACTGTAGCCCACCAGGCTCCTCCGTCCATGGGATTTTCCAGGCAAGAATACTGGAGTGGGGTGCCATTTCCTTCTCCAGGGGATCTTCCCGACCCAGGGATCAAACCCAGGTCTCCCGCGTTGCAGGCAGACGCTTTACCTCTGAGCCACTAGGGAACGATCTCAAGGAAACACATACTTACCAGCTCCAAAGTGGCTGAAACCAAGGTAAAAGTAAGACATCAAAAGTGACCGGAGATCAGAAGAGATCTGCCATATTATCAGGGCACCAGAAATGGTTCTAATTAACACTGCATCAGATAGAAGCCCCAGGGACATCCCTGGTGGTCCAGCAGTTAAAATTCCACGCTTCGATTGCAGAATGAGGGTTTGATCCCTGGTGGGGGATCAAATGAAGAGCCCGTGAGTCCCCTCCCCCTATCCTGCTCAAGCTTCTGCAAATAGACCCTTCACTACCTCCCTTCACCTGGCTGAGGCCACTTCCTCAGATATTGGGTCTAGGGGGGCTTATCGGCTGACCTTATCTTCCTCTTGGGACCATTTTTGCCAGCCTGGCTCTAGAAAACAAGAAGGTCAGAACCCTGTCTTCACGTCTCCACCCCCAGGAACCCACGCACACTCTCTCTGCCAAGTTCAGGTAGAGTCCCCGCTAGGTTGGGGGATGCTGAGGACAGTTACATAGAGGGGACGTCAAAGCCCTCCTTTCAGACCGACATGTCAGCACAGTAAGGGTCCAGGCCTCATTCAGGAGCTGGGGATGGGGTGACGGTGAATACAGGGTCCCTCTCTGTGGGCGAGGAACCAGGGGAACAGAAATGCACCCCTCAAGCTTGCAGCCTTGCTCTTGCATGTCAAGCCCAGAGGGGAAGCAGATGAAGAGTCCTGGGTGAAAGGCTTAAGACAGGGGTCATGGGTGTGGAGGATGAGACCCTGGAGCCTGGGCTCCCCCCAACACTAACTGGGGGAGCGTGTCTCTTTAATCCTCAGCCAGCGATTCTTTTCTGTAATCAGCGGCTAACCCTTCAGAGACTCACAGCCACAAGGAGAGAAAGCTCAATTCACAGGGTCTGATCACCTAGATAAAACAATTTCTTTGTTGAGAAATCCATTTTTCAGGAATGTAAGCACTCACCCCTCCCCTTCCTCCTCTCTTTGTTTCTCAAAGCTTTTCTTTCTCTGATTAAACTTGGTCATCTTCTATCCTTGAACCTTTCTTTGACATCTGTTTGTATAGCCCTCGAGAGCACCCACAGGAGGAAGAAATAACCTCAAAGTCAGAAGCATGAATCTCTCTTCCCTTAATTAAAATCACTACAGCGTTCTAGACCTCTTGGTCAGTCTTCCAGGGAGGTTAAAAATAATCTGCAGGTCTGAGAACACATTTGACTTGCCTGCGACCGTTCCGCAGCCGCCTCACACTTCCTCCCCTGCTGTCATAACACGGTGCATCTGTTGACAAGGAGATAGATAGATCGAAGGTCCTGAATGTGTAAACTGCTTGTGCCCAAAGACATCTATAGCAGCCTCTTCCCTTCTTTTTTTTCTCTCTGATATTGTCATTTAAGGTCCAAACTTATTTCTTTATATCCATGAGCTAAGATGGTCAGGCTAATGACCCTCATAGGGCTTTCCTTCTTTCTTCCCCCTTTTCTGGGTCTTGCCAACTGCAGGGTCCACCCCGGGGGTCTCCTTCCTACATCTCAGAAATGCTACCGAGTCAGCACCCATTTGAGAACCTGAGGAAAGTGTTAGGTCCACTCTCCTGGAGTAAGAACACACAGACCTGAACTTCCATTCCATCTCAGGGGTCCATGGATGAAGTCTGTCTCTGGGCCACCGTGGGTCCAATTCTCTCAACATTAAGTCAGATAATGACCTGGATCAGACTTCCCTGAGGTGCTGGTGAAAACACGCAGGTCCCCAGACCTGGATCGGAATCTTTGGAATGGACGCCAAGAATCTGGATGTTTACTGATCATCTTGGGCGGTCACCTGCAGCGAACTTTGAGAAGTGTTGTTAGGGTCCCATCCACCCACAGATTCCTGAACTAGTCTGCTTCTTTCCAAAACTATTCGGGTTACTTTACACTGAACTCAGCCCTCCAGGCCAATAACCATGTTTTACAGTCAATCCACCCTTAGCTTGATTACTATACATGGAGAACTCGGATCATCCAAACTCTCATTTTCGTTATTCTCCAAATCAATGACATTAGTGTATTTTAATGTCAGCTCTCATGTATGAGGTTTTGGCTCCTGAAAGGTAATGTCATTTGGACAGCTTTTCTTGGAGCAAGCTTTTATATTTGAGCTACAATAGCTTAAAAAAATGATATTAATAATTAAATTCCATTAACACTGCAGAGCCATGAAGACCTCAGTTACCTCTTGGTTAGTATCAAATACTATCATTTTCTAAACCACACTCATTCTACTGCAAACAGTAGTATTTATATTTTACTTCAAGTGAAAATTTTAAACAAAATATTTATGCACAGAGGAAATGCACAAGCAGGAAGGACTCTTCAGATTTTATCCTGTGAAACTACAAAGGATAGCAAAGGAGAATAAACACACACCCCAGGGGTGTGAGCTCTAAAGGTGCCAATACAAGTGGAGAATTTCTTTCAAGTATTGCATTTCACCATAAAAATTGTTGAAATTTTTGCATGACTCGGGATAACTTATCTGTATTAAAAGTCATGATTTCCCCTCAAAGTTTCAAGCAAAATTTCTCCGTGAAAGTGTTTCACGTTTATTTAGACTTTACATACTGCTCAGCACACCTCTGTTTTGAAATCTGACCTTATATCCTTTATATTTCTGCTACTTACCTATTTACTTCTATATTTGCTGGCATCCAAATGCTGGCCTGAACAAGGCCCAGCAACTCTGCTCCTTTTCTGTCCACTGAGAATTGAGCCAGACACATAGTAAGCGCTCAGTGGACACTCTGCGATGGATAGCAACACGGATGCACGTGCCACTGCTTATTTGAATTCACTTTGAAACCATTTGGCGGCTGACTTCTGTTATCCTCCACTTCCACAAGATTTAAGACGATCTAGCCGGAAACGCTGACAATGCCAGTGCTCAGTGAAGCTTTGGTTCTTCCTGGCACAGAATCCAACATATTCCATTCATAGCATGGACAGTCATCACCGTCTGTTCCCTCACATTATAACTGCTCGAGCAACTCAACTGTGGAATCTATTAACATTTTGTCACCGATAAGCCACATTCTTCACTTACATGATGAATTTCTATAAAGGTTGACCTCTTTTCCTTAACAGGGCATAGTAGATGCTAAATGCAGGATGGCTGCTGCTGATTCGTTCATTAAAGATGTTTCTAGTGATACAGGATGCTTGATGAATTCTAAAGAGTCCTTTGCCTTGGATCCTGCTTGCTAATAGAAAGGAAAGCAGCTAATACTGCTCACCTGTACTTTCTTTTGATAACAATTGTCAGGGGCTCACTCAATGTGATTCTCCTGTGAAGTACCTGGGGGAGGGATTTTAGGTGAAATGATGCAGGGTCTTTATTTTCCAGGCATTTATAGCTTGGTAAGTGAGACTACTCTAACAAGAAACCTGAGATGTTTTAAGAATATCAGCTGTATATTTATGATAACAGAAGATTGTTCTCTCCTTCAGCCTTTACAATTTTTATTTTATTGACTTTTTTAGTGAAGCATAGTTGATTTGCAATGTTGTGTTAGCTTTGGGTACACAGCACAGTGATTCCTATATATGTTCTTTTTCAGATTATTTTTCCTTAAAGGTTATTACAAAATATTGAATATAGTTCCCTATGCCATAGGCTAAGTCATGTCTGACTCTCTGTGACCCCCTGGACTGTAGCCCGCCAGGCTCCTCTGTCCATGGGATTCTGCAGGCACGAATACTGGAGTGAGTTGCCATTTCCTTCTCTAGGGGATCTCCCCGACCCAGGGATCGAACCCACATCTCCTGCATTGGAAGGCAGATTCTGTACCACTAAGCCACCAGGGAGCTCTTGCTATACGGTAGGTCCTGGTCGGCTATCTATTCTATGCATATTAGCGCGTGTGTGACAGTCCCACACTCCTAACTAATCCCTTTCCCGCCTCCTCCCCTTTGGTCACCATAAGATTGTCATCTGCCTCTGTGGGTCTATTTCTGTTTTGTAAATAAGTTCATCTGTATATTTTTTATTTTAAGTGAAGTAAGCCAGACAAAGACAAATATCATATGATATTGCTTATATGTGGAATCTTAACACAATAATCTGTCAGACTTTTCAGAATGGCGCTTCCCACCCCTGGGCAGACATTTCCTCTCTCAGCCTTTTGCGTCTCCTGACTTCTCCTTTCCAGGCCTCTGCATGCTCCCTGCCCACCTGGGTCCCCTCGCTTCTCCAGAGCACCACTTCTCTTCTGCACGCCAGTCGGAACTCTCCCTTCTTCTCTAGACTATTACACTATCTTAATTTATTTTTATTTTTCAATCTGTTGGGTATAAAGGAAACAGATTGGGTGCAAAGCACTGTGTAAAACAAGATGTTAGAGGAGTGTGGCTCGGGGATATTTTGGGATAGTAGTAATGATAGTAGGAACCCGAGTGAGTCCCGGGCCTGGGCCACGCCCTCTTCTCGGTGCTGGATGGAGATTATTAATAAATCGTGTGATTCTCAAAGCAGCCATGTGCAAGAGACATCACGGTTACAGAGGAGGAAACTGAGCAGAGAGAAGCAAAGGAAGTCAGTCCCACCCAGGGCGGAGCAAGCCCCTCCCTACAGACGTGCAGCAGAGTCTACCCGGGAAGCTCACAGGCCCCCATGGGCCACTCAGCACCCTGCCCTGTCCTGTGGCTGCAGCACCTTCTGGATATTTTGTGCATCAAGTCTTCACCAACAGAATGTAGGTCTAATTGTGCCCACTTTACAGATGAGAAAGATGAGGTTGAGAGTGGTTGGAAAAGCTCTCCATAATCACAGAGCCAAAAGGTAGGAAAAGAATCCAGGATTCCTACTCCAATGTATGTCTCCAGAGTCTGTGCTCCTCACCACTCGGCCCTGGGGTTGACACGTGTGCATGTGTGTAAGTTATACAATTTATAATTATAGACCCATACTACAAGTTGACCTGTGACCTGAAGGCATGCACCTGGGGACTCATCAGGCATGCTTTTCCCCTGCTTGCTAATCACAGCATTCTGGCTCCCTGGGATTCAATCATTGATCTGGTTTGCTGACCTGCATAGGTTTAATCCATTAAAAATAAATAAATAAATAAACCTGCCCCGTCTCTTCTCGAATGTTTGGATTGGTTTTGTGGTAGGATTGTAGTTCTTGAGGAGCAGGTGGAGGTTTTGTACAATTGCAAAATAGTACAAGTTCTAACATTAAGGCTGAATTGTTTTTTCCTGCAAAAGTGAATGCTTCAACTTTTCACATTTCAGGCTTTAATTATAACAGTTAATAAGTTATCATTACAAGAGCTTTTAGTTTTTTGAAAATTAAAAGATAAATGATAAAACACTGCTGTATATTAAAATATTGGAAAGATGAGCTCCTTGGGGTTTTAATGGCCCCTTGGCAACCTGTCCGTCATCATTCAGAATCTTTCTCTGCACTCTCCATGTTCCTGCCTAGAGAATAAGGCTTTTCATGTACAAAGTGACACAGTTTTTCTAGCAGAGCTGTAACTGAAGCTAGTGGGCAGGATAAATTAAGATGGAGGGGTATCTATTTATCTTCTCTTATCTGCTCAGACCCTGAAATGGTCTAACTCAGAGATTTTTTGCTTCAAGAGACCTTTTACTAGTGTGTGTTTGAGGCGGGTGGTGTTCAAGGGACCCTGAGCCCCTCAAAACCACCAAGACTTTCATTTCATCCCTATACATCCCCAAGGAGGAGGGTCGTGTTGGGGGTCTCTAAGACCACCCCCTAGTCGATGACACGCTAGAACTCCCAGAACTTAGCCCCAGGGCTTTTACTGGGGGCTGGTCCCTTTGCATCCTCTGCCTGGCAGGGACCCAAACTCCAGATGCCCTGGAGGAGAGCAGGGGCTCAGCACAAACCCTCCTGGTCACACGGGCAGTGCAGGTGATCCAATCAGTCCAGGGAATCCAGGAAACCTCCCCCTGAAATTCAAGTTCCCAGACCAGCCAAGGGCCTTCTCAAATGCAGACTTTCCAAGCACGTGAGCCAGGTCGGCATGGGAAGTTTTGTCTGCCCAATGGTCACAGCTTCCTTGGTCCCTCATCAAGACTTTTGGCTGGTGAGAACCCCAGGGAGGGTCTGGACAGCCCACACCTGAGCCTCCCACAAGACAGGGGCTTGCTGGGGGAGATGGAAACAGTCCCTACTGCCGCCAACTGGGGCCTTAGAGAAGGATGCCCTGATCTAGGGGTATAGCCAATAGCCATGCCACACTCAGCAGCATGCCCTGTATATACCACACACACACCCCACATGCGTGATATATACACACACACACCACACACACATGCTAGAAGCACACATATCAGACACCACACACAAAACACATGCAAACCACATACATCACACACACACACCAGAAACACACCCCACACTCATCACATACCACACACACCAGAAACACACCCCACACTCATCACATACCACACACACACCCCACTTCATACACTGGCATACAAGTTAAAAGCGGGAGAAATGACAAAACATCATTTTAGCATTGTAAAATGCTGAGTTTAAATTGCTGTCACAAAGTCATCATCTTAGAATCATTTCATCATAGCCAGGACTTCAGATGTAGATGACTTTTGCCAGTTTCAGTGGTAGACAGAACCAGGGGTCTGACAAGGACAGAGCTTGAATGTATAAAGTCATTAACGTGGTTATTTCATGTGTGTGCAGAATGCAAAAGAGACAGCATGTATGTGATGCTCACTTTCTAATCGAAAGTGGAGAATAAAGACTTTTTCTCTTCTTTCTTTTTTCATTTAGGCCACACCTTGCAGCATGTGGGATCTTAGTTCCCCAACCAGGGATCAAACCCCTCACCGCCTGCAGTAGAAGCCTGGAATCTTAACCACTGGACTACCAGTGAAGTCCCAAGCCTCGTACTCTTATCTACACTGAGGAGACATATTTACATATTAAGTCTATAGACAACCATTTACTGAAATAATTATAGACCGGAAAACCTACACCACAGGCGTTAGGTGGTATTTCAGTGACTTTCAGGCACACCGTGAAGTGAGTATGCATAGCAATAAGATGAATAATATAACCTGCTGTAATAGAAGATGAGACACGATGGCTGACACTGCTTTGGGTTTACTGTTCTCCAAGCCCTGGGTCCTTCACTGCCCAGGCTCCTCTGACGGTCCTGTGGGGTCCTTAGGGGACAAGTGTCCTTACTTTCTTCATCTCGCAGATGAAGAAAGAACGGCTAGAGAGAGCTTGGCCCGCATCATCTCCCTGCACAGAACTGGAGCCCAGATCTCACTGACTCCCAAGCTGTGCTATTAAAAACTAAACCAAACATCCGTTCCAGAAAAGCATGAGTCACAGTAAGTATGCCCTACTTCTGTGCCTTCCCAGAAAAATGCCTGGAACACAGTTGCAGCAAATAGAATATTGGGATTTTTCAGGAACAAGGGTTTTATTTGATGAAGCATCACTCAAAAACATCACATAGGTTGTCCGCTTGGAGGTCTCTCCTTGCTCAGGGCCTGGCGCTATTTGGGGGCAGGAAAGGCTCTCAGGAGGGTTTCCTATGGAAGACCCATCACTGTAATCATAGTCCAAGATCCCCACCCCCCTGCTCGCTGTGCTGCTTCCCCATCACCAGGACATAGTTACTCACACACCGAGCTCACCCCAAAGCAAAATTCAGAGACACGGTCACTCCCTCTTGATGCGGTAGGGCCTGTCCTGAGACGGTTCATCCAAGCATGTGCGAGAGCTTCGCCAGCATCCGGCGTGCTGGGTTCTGGCTGTGAGATGAGCCAATGGCAGAGAAAGAAGAGGAACATGGACGGGGGTGACACTGAGGTCTGCTGGGATCTCCCAGGGTTACCCCAGGGCCACCCCAGCGGCTACCACCAGCAGGATTTGAGCTCGGCGCAGAGCGAGGTGGAGGCAGACATCTGGGCTGTGATGATATCTGAGTCCTCAGTACATGGAGGAAAGAATTCTCTGGAGCAGTGAGACTAGCTCTTGAAGCCGGTGTGGTGTGGGGTGGGAAGAGGGCCAAGCAGAGAGCCCAGAAAACTCTCACCATCCACGGTAGGTGGAAGGAAAGGACACTGCGAGGGGACCTGGGAGGGGGGTGCACCAAGAAGCTGGGAGCCAGGGTTGTCAGGAAGAACCATCAAAACCGAGGCAGCGAGTTTGAGGGGAAAAGAAAGCGGTCAAGAGCACCAGACGCTGCAGGGGCGAGTGAGATAAGGACCGAGAGAGGTCCTGTTTGTGCAGCATTGAGGAGGCGCCCTTTCCCAGGGCAGGTTCAGAGACACAGGGAAGGGGAAGGCATGACAGATTTTGGCTAACTAGGGTAGGATGGTGGGGAGAAGCAGAGACTCCTCCAGGAGGGGAAGGGGTAAAACTGCAAGGGCAAGAGCTAGAGGGCCATGCAGAGAGACAGAGAGAGACAGAGGGACAGAGACAGAGAGAGACAAAGGGACAGAGACAGAGTCTGCCAGAGATGGAGACAGAGACACAGAGCAGAAATAAAGATACAGAGAAACAAAGACAGCATCTGCCGGAGATAGAGACACAGAGACAGAGACACAGAGAGAGACAGAGACACAGAGTCTGCCAGAGATAGAGACAGAGACAGACCAGAAAGAAAGCGATACAGAGAAACAAAGAGTTTGCCATCAAAGAGAGAGACAGACAGACAGACATAGACATAGACACAGAGGATGGGAGGGGATGGGAAAGAAAGACAGAAGGAGGCTGTGTTTAGTTGCTCAGTCGTGTCTGACTCTTTGCAACCCTATGGACTGCAGCCCGCCAGGTTCCTCTGTCCATGGGATTCTCCAGGCAAGAAGACTGGAGTGGGTTGCCATGCCCTCCTCTAGGGGATCTTCCCAACCCAAGGATTCAGCTCAGGTCTCTCACATTGCAGGCAGATTCTTTATCACCTGATCCACCAGGGAAGCCAAACAGAAGGAACCAAAGGGATAGGGAACTAGAAGGAGACAGAGAAACAGAAAAAGATGGGAGCAGAGAGAAAAAGAGGGGAAGAAGGGTAGAGAGTTGCTATGAGGCAGATGCAACTTGACCAAGGCTGTATTTTGAGAGGGACTGAAATCTGGCTAAGGAGTCCTCTGTGTGCAGTGGAAATCCGATCCTGATGAGCACAGGATAAGGAAGATGGGCAGCTTGATGGCAGTGCAGAGGGAACGCGCTGGGATGGCCCACTCCAGGCATCCGCGGGGTGGGGCCTGCGGTCTCTGGAGGTGCCTACCACCTCCCGCATCACACTTGGGATCTGGTGATCTTCAGGAAAATGCAGCTCCACAAGGGGCACTGAGTGTCCGTTGCTAGTGTTCACGTTTAGCAGCTTGGCACCTGTGTCATGGCTGATCAGGTTGCTGCTGTCGTAGGTGAGTCGTCATGTCCTACTCTTTGCTACCGCCTGGACTGTAGCCGGGCAGGCTCCTCTGCCGTGGGATTTCCCAGACAAGACTGCTGGGGTGGGCAGCCATTGCCTTCTCTGGGGGGATCTTCCCAACCCAGGGACGGAACCTGCATCTGCTGCGTGGCAGGCGGGTTCTTCACTGCTGAGCCATCTAGGGCAATCAGGAGCGATGCACGCAGAGCACTCTATATAGAAGGGGGTGTCCCTTTCTACCCAGGAAACTGCCTGCATGATCTTAAGTCTCGTGCAAACTGTAAGCCCCAACTTTGCCTCTGTGTCCCCTTTTCGTCTCACACAGCTGGACTTCATTTGGCCTAGACGATCTCAGAATGTCTGAAAAAGCCTCGTGGAGCATCTCTGCTCCCTGCGGAAACTGCTGGTAAGCTTCTTCTCCGTCACTTTCATATGATGAAGTGTTAGTGAAATGCAGATGAAATGTCATATGAAAGATAATTTGCATGCACACACAGCAGAAGGGAAGGTTTTTTAAATCTTTAAGTAATAGCACAAAATGTCTCCAGCATCTTGAACATGTTTCTGTCCATTGTTTCATATTCGGAGTCAGAGCTGCACAGAATAATTTAAAAACCTGGAAAGAACTTGGCATGTGGGCCATGTGACTCCTTCCCAAAAGGTTAAAGGTTTCAGAAGAGCTAACTGTCTCTTGTACCCCTGCTCCACGGGAGAGCACTTCTAAATGTTAATGCTACTTTTAACTTTGATAGCCTGACCTTGAGGTAGCAGAATAGCACACTAGATGAAAATGATGCTTTCCATAAATTTGCCCCTGCAAGCACTTTTGAAGCACAGTGTCTTGGTCATGCTTGAAGGCAACTTTTATGGATCTCATGCAGATGAACATGAATCACTTATTTATGGATATTTGACATTTGCTGGTGTGGTAACTCACTCTCTGGACATTTGTTATATTTATTTTAATTCTTTCTAGAATACAGCAGAGAATTTAATACTTTTTAAATCTGCATATGTATGCAGGCAGTTTTTCTTCTTGTGCATGCATCTATTAGCTAAGTGGGGTTTGGGGACTTTGTTATGATGAAAATAGTGTTTTCATGCACGTGGAAAGAGGATTCAAATAGCACAGAAAGAATGCAATGAAATGTGAGTCTCTTCTGTCTCACATCCTCTACTCCATGGTTGCAGATAACCACTGTAATAGTTTCCTGTGTTCTTGTGTGTGTTTTTGGAAAATCTCCACACATATCAGATATCTGAATTTATATCTAACATACACATGCACACACACATATACTTTTGTTGTTGTTCGGTTTCTCAGTCATGTCTGACTCTTTTGAAGTCCATGGGATTTCCCAGACAAGGGTACTGGAGAGGATAGCCATTTCCTTCTGCCTACAGTGCAGGAGACCCGGGATCAATCCCTGGATCTGGAAGATCCCCTGGAGAAGGAAATGGCAACCCACTCCAGTATTCTTGCCAGGAAAATTCCATGGACAGGCTTGGTGGGCTTCCATTCATGGGGTCGCAAAGAGTTAGACACGACTGAGTTACTAACACACTTCTCCAGGGAATCTTCCCTACCCAGGGATTGAACTTATGTTCTTTGCGTCTCTTGCAATGGAAGGTGGATTCCTTACCACTGTGCCCCCTGAGAAGCCTGTATATATAAACAAACACAACTTTTCATGGAGCTGGAGGCATTTGTCAACTAGGTTTCTTTTAGTTATCAATATCTGGGTGATCTTAACCTCATCAACACAGATTCATCTCCTTTTATAGCTCTAAAGTTTTTGATCACATGGAAGTAGCTTAGATTATTTAATAATTTTTCTATGGATGGACATTGCAGTTTCTGACTAGTATAAACAATTTTTCACGGAAGGCTTCTGTCTACAATCAACTTTCAATCTCTATGGCTATGATATTAATCCTGCTTTCTTGAATCATCATTCTGCCCTGAAGTCTAATTTTCGAATCTGAGTTTATGACCTCTTTGGCAAGGAAAAAAACGTAAGGCTGTTTTTATTCAGTTCTTTTGCCCACTTAGCACTAGATAAAATCATCACAAAGACATGGTCCGTGAACAGCAGGCTGAAAATCAAGTTAAGAGATACTAGATAAATAAGCTAGAATGCAATAAGAGATGGTAAATTTCTTCCATCACATAAATTAAATTTATTCTCCTTGCATTTGTTTTGCTTTATCTTTCCACCATAAGCCATAACAGACGGGAAAAAACTGCTGGCTTGTTTTCTGGTCTTACTGTTTCCAGCGAGCCTCTCCCCTCCTCCTAGACCACACTAGTCCATCAAAAAGCAGGCAAACCAGGGCTGCCCCTGGGTCTAACAGGATGTGGCCGGCAGCTGTGGTCCAGGTGCAGGGAACAGGGAGAGGGCCTTCTGAGTGGCTGGCCTGTTGTCATGACAGCAAGAGAGATGGCTGGAGTGAAGCCCAGTGTCCTGATGTCAAGTGTCCAGGGGCACCGTGGAAAGGCTGAGGTGCACGGTGTGGGTGCCCTCGAAGGGCAGCCAGCTGCTCTGGGGATCCAAAGCCCCGCTGGGCTCCAGGTCTGGGCAGGGCTGTAGGAAAGATCTGAGAGCGTGTTCCTTTCTCCAATAAGCTCCTAGTTTCTCTCTGGAGAATTTTACCCTAATATTCCGTGGCCTTATTTTAGCTCTTCCAGGTGACCCACTATCAAAATACATAAATTTATAGCCCCACTCTCTCTCTCTTTTGCCTCCTTTGCTTAGGAGTTTTGAGAAGCATAATTGCATTTTCTCTAAGATGTAGCTCTGAAAAAGGATAATTCAATATCTGCAAGGGGATTCAGGTCATTGATAACTGCAATCCCCTCAAAGGAGAGAAGTTGCGGGAGATGGGGGGTCTAGGGGGGTGAGGCACTTCTTTTTTCACACCTTAGTACTTTCTAAAATATTAAATGGCATGTTTTACCTGACACTGAAATATGACCATTTGGTCATTTCCATCTTAGTTCTCTTGAACGGGAGTTTCTCAGGAGAGACACCCTGGCTCTTCCTTGAACAAATAAAGACTGGACCTTCATAAATATTGGGATGTCTTTGACCAGAATGAAAGTATCAAAAAGAAGAAAAAGATGAGACTAAATTTCCCTTAGCCTTTAACTGTTGCTCCGATAGCCCTTTCGTCTCATCTTGGGAACTTTTTATCTGGGTCTTCTCTCTCCTTGGAACTTTCTCTGTGTTGTGTAGAGGCCATGTCTCCTCACATTCTTTCGGATGACAGGGTTTCCTGGAATGTCCTCCTGGGCCATGTTAGGGGTTGCGAATTGGGTTTTGAGCCCTGAATCCCTTTGCTTAGCACCTCCCTGTATGTACCAGGTAGCGTTGCTTTCTGAAGCTGGGCAAACACTGCTGACCAATTCTCATCTTTTGCTAGAACTCTGTGGTGAAAGCTAGGTTGGAGAAAGCAGCTTAGGGCAGGGATAAAGTGAGGCTTGCCCTTCTCTGCTTCTGAATACAAGAAGGCCAGTCCCACAGAGCTTATCTACCTGCTGACAGGTGGAGACAGACTGCACACCTACTCCTGGAGGCACTTCCCACCACTGGTCACTGGTCCCATCACTGGCCACTGGTCACTGGGAGACGTAACCCAGTGAAGTTAGTCTCCAGCCAATCAGATTAGCTACCCCCTTTCCCAGTGATGCAGGCAGGGTAGACACGGGCATGCGCCTGGGTGAAGTATGCTCCTGCAGAAACAGAAGGAAATGCCACCTTCATTATAGACGTAAATAAAGGTGATTGCCCTTTTTTAATTTGCTTGTTTTCTCTCTGGTTGTATCAGGTCTTTGGCGCATTGCTCAGCTTTCTAGTTTGGGGAGCGGGGGCTGCTCTTCCTTGGGCACTCGGGCCTCTCGCTGTAGCGGCTTCTCTTGTTGCAGAGCACAGGCTCCAGGCACAGGGTCAGCAGCTGTGACTCCCAGGTTTCGTAGCTGCTGCTCGAGGGTCCTAGGGCACACGGGATTCCGCAGTTGTGTGGCACAGGGGCTAAGTCGCTCTGCGGCGTGTGGAATCTTCCGGGTCAAGGATCAGACTTGTGTCCCCTGCACTGGCAGGCGATTCTTCATGCATTGCACTACCATTTGCTATTGTTTAGTCGCAAGTTGTGTCTGAACCTTTGAGGCCCCATGGACTGCAGCCCCCCAGACTTCCCTGTCCTTCACCATCTCCCAGAGTTTGCCCAAACTCATATTCATGGAGTCAGTAATGCCAGCCAACCATTTCATCCTCTGTTGTCCCCTTCTCCTGCCCTCCGTCTTTCCCAGCATCAGGGTCTTGTCCACAATTGTCTTGAATGCAAGTAAAAAATTAATAAATGTGATTCAAAAGTTCTCATAGTTTTAATTCCAAGAGCTACTTCAAAATAGAATTATCTGGATTCTGGTTGATTCCACGTAGGGAGTGAACAAACAGAAGGGAAAGACAAGTATGTCTATTATCTACTGCTTGTTGGCCGTACTTGCTCGATAAGCCTGGCGGAGACATATATAGACAGACATTTGAGTTCAGTACTCTATGTTGGTAGATTCTGGCTTTCGGCAGTGATTAGTTCAGTTCAGTCGCTCAGTCGTGTCTGACTCTTTGCAGTGACAGAGACTGAGAAATCATGAGAAGTAGCTGTGATTAAGTCCCCAGAGACAGGAGGATGAGAGGGTCCAAGATGAATCGCTGGGGGCCACCAGCCCTCTGTGGATAAGAAGGACAAGTCTAGGCCCTGATTGGAGAGAGGAGGAAGCATGGCTTTGCAGCCTCCTGTTTGGAGGTCCTCATTGCTGTTGGACCTCTATCCCAGACGGTTATCAGCACAAATCAGTCCTGCCTTATCAGAGCAGTGTGTGTGGGAAGTACTGTCAGTTAGCCAGGCCAGCTGGTTTTCTTCAGTTCAGTTCAGTTCAGTCACTCAGTTGTGTCCAACTCTGCGACCCTGTGAACAGTACACCAGGCCTCCCTGTCCATCACCAACTCCTGGAGTCCACCCAAACCCATGTCCTTTGTGTCGCTGATGCCATCCAACCATCTCATCTTCTGTTGTCCCCTTCTCCTCCTGCCCCAATTCTTTCCCAGCATCAGGATCTTTTCAAATGAGTCAGCTCTCCATATCAGGTGGCCAAGGTATTGGAGTTTAAGCTTCAATATCAGTCCCTCCAATGAATGCCCAGGACTGATCTCCTTTAGGATGGACTGGTTGGACCTCCTTGCAGTCCAAGGGACTCTCAAGAGTCTTCTCCAACACCACAGTTCAAAAGCATCAATTCTTCGGTGCTCACCTTTCTTTATAGTCCAACTCTCACATCCATACATGACCACTGGAAAAACCATAGCCTTGACTAGTCGGACCTTTGTTGGCAGTAATGTCTCTGCTTTTTAACATGCTGTCTATGTTGGTCATAACTTTCCTTCCAAGGAGTAAGCGTCTTTTAATTTCATGGCTACAGTCACCATCTGCAGTGATTTTGGAGCCCAGAAAAATAAAGTCTGACACTGTTTCCACTGTTTCCCCATCTGTTTGTCATGAAGTGATGGAACTGGATGCCATGATCTTAGTTTTCTGAATGGTGAGCTTTTAGCCAACTTTTTCGCTCTCTTTCACTTTCATCAAAAGACTCTTTAGTTCTTCACTTTCTGCCATAAGGGTGGTGTCATCTGCATATCTGAGGTTATTGATATTTCTCCCGGCAATCTTGAGTTCAGCTTGTGCTTCCTCCAGCCCAGTGTTTCTCATGATGTAGTCTGCATAGAAGTTAAATAAGCAATATATAATATACAGACTTGACATACTCCTTTTCCTATTTGGAACCAGTCTGTTGTTCCATGTCCAGTTCTAACTGTTGCTTCCTGACCTGTATACAGGTTTCTGAATGGCAAACCACTTCAGTATTCTTGCCTCGAGAACCCCATGAACAGTATGAAAAGGGTGGTTTTCTTAGAGAAATGCTTTAAGAAGGATGGAGCGATCAGCAGGATCTGGTGAAAGGCCAGGTAAGCAGGGAATACAAAGGCCTTGGGTGTTTCCTCTGATCACCAATGCCCTTAGGAGAGCGGATTTAGGACACAGCAGAGGGCAGGAGCAAGAAAGTGAAAGGGATTTTCTATGATTGATGGAGCAGAGCTTCAGGTTACATAAGCCCAGTGTAGTTCATAAAGAGAAATAATCATCTTGAGTGGTTATGTCTCTAATAGACACAGCAGGAGCCAAAGAGCTCTATTACAATGCTTGAGCTATTTTCACAGAGAGGACAGAGCCACATGGAGCCAGCTGTCATGATGGAAGGGACGAGACCTCCGGAGTGACCGCATCGTAGGGAAAGCCAGAGTGGGCACCACCCCGCCCTCCTCCACCGCGGCTAGGAGCCGCCGGGGCTTGATGAAGGCACAAAAGCATGATTGTTCCCATCTCTCTTGGGTCCAGCCAACTAGGTTTTAATTAAATGAAAATAATAGGCATCTCCATTCACCTGGGGAGGAAGAGGGAGGCAATGCGAAGGAATCCAAGTTTCCATCAAACACTATTCGGTTCCTGGGGTAGAACTCTAATCACTGGGAGTCATTGTTACCTGGTTTTTTTTCCCCCCTCCTCTTTCATCACTGTGGCTATGAGAGTCAAAATTTAATTATGGTGACTGAATTATTAAAGAACTCAGAAATAACTTTTGCATACCAAGCTTTTTCCTCCCCTTCAGCTGAAAAGACTGGCACTAACGTGAGGATTTTCTGTCATTTTAGCAGCCCTAAGTTCTAGTTGCAATGTGTCTGGTCTTGATGTCCTTGATTAAAGTTCACTTGGGAGATGAAATTTAAGGAGAGATTGAAAATGATCTTATAGAAGAATCTTATCTGAAAATAATATTGACAGGAGAGATAATGACTTCTAAATGTTCATACCTGTTTCAGTCATATAATAGAGACTGACTATTGATAATGAAGACAGGAATGGGAGAAAAAACAAGCAAAACTTTTAGCTAAATTTTTTTTGCCCCAAACAGAAACAACCACTAAATGTTCATAGTCGTGACTGTTGGGAAAATGAGAGAACCTGAATTATTTCAGCCTTGTTGCTTCACAGAAATCAGAAATGAGGCAACCTGAACTGGAATTTTGGTTTGTTTGTCTCTCATGAAAACCATCAGAGAAGGCAATGGCACCCCACTCCAGTACTCTTGCCTGGAAAATCCTGTGGACCGAGGAGGCTGGTGGGCTGCAGCCCATGGGGTCACTAAGAGTCGGACATGACTGAACGACTTCACTTTCACTTTTCACTTTCATGCATTGGAGAAAGAAATGGCAACCCACTCCAGTGTTCTTGCCTCGAGAATCCCAGGGATGGGGGAGCCTGGTGGGCTGCCGTCTATGGGGTCACACAGAGTCGGACATGACTCAAGCAACTTAGCAGCAGCAGCAGCATGAAAACCATGAACTTGAATGGAAAGATCCTTTCTTTTTTAACTGAAATATAATTAATTTACAATGTCGCATTAGTTTCAGGTGTACAGCCAAGTGATTCAGTTTAAAATATATGTACATATATATGTACATACATAAAATATATATGTGTGTATATATATGTACATATGTATGTACTTCCTTTGTCTGAAGGAAGTCAGACAAAGAAAAATATGATATCATTTATATGTAGAATCTAAAAAATAATACAATGAATTTGCTTATGAAACAGAAACAGGCTCACAGACGTAGAAAACAGACTTATGGTTACCGAAGGGGAAAGTAGGCGGGCGAGGATAAATGAAGAGCGCACGCTGAGTCGTGTCCCACTCTTTGTGACCCACTGCACTGTAGCTCTCCAGGCTTCTCGTGGGATTCTTCAGGCAAGAGTATTGAAGCGGGTTGGCATTTCCTCCTCCAGAGGATCTTCCCGACCCAGGGTTTTAACCCAAGACTCCTGTGTCTCCTGCATTGGCAGGAAGATTCTTTTACCACTGAACCACCTGAGAAGCCCTAAATTAAGAGTAGATCTTTTTTGTTTCCAGGCATGTGACCTCTTGCATGAAACAAAATCTGCAAGCATCACAGACTCATATTTAACTGCACCAACATCTACTGCCCTTCCCACAAAACTCCCCTGGGAACCAATGTATCTTAGTCCCTTCCATGTGTCCCCGGATGCAGGCACTCCTCCAAAGATGAGCCTCTCTGGGTCCGACCCACTCCAGGACTCTGAGGGTGTGATCCCTTAGCAGGGATTTCCCACCAAAGAACTTCCATCCTGGACCAGCTGGCTCTGGCTCTTTCAAGGCTTGTTCTTTCTCCGCCCAACTGGCCGCCTTTCTTTTCACCGTCTGGTCCCCTCTCCCTTATGGCTGCCTGCCCTCTGAATTAAATGCAAAAATTGATTTCTTCCAATCTCTTATCTCAGCTGGGTTTCCTGCATGCTGATCTCCTCTCTCTCCCATTAATTTGTGATTCTTTGAACAGCTTTCCTGGTGACATCCCTGCAGACTCTGCCAGGCTCCTGGTTCCCAGTCTTGGTCAATAATAACCCCTCCTACTCTGCCCTGGAGACAAGACCCGAATCTGCATCTGAGAACCAACACCTCTAAGCTCTGAGCCCCAAAGAGAAGCACTTTCTCAGTTTAACACACGGGGCTCTCAGAGATCTAGTCACACAGCCCCAGAGAATCAGGTTCAAGTATCCATTCATTTATTCAATACATACAATGGAACATTTACTAGGCACGAGGCAAGAGGCAAATCAGCCTCTGGAGGCGTCCATCTCTTATACAAGAAGCTCAGTAGAGGGCACTCCTGCATTATGATAGTTAAGAACAGGAGGCCGTGAACCTGAACCCAAGGATCTAATCAAAAAAGGCAAATAATCACACACACTCTATGCTTGTGGACACACACATCCTGTTCTGATATTTATCCCTGTGAAAGTGTGGAAGTGTGAGTCACTCAGTCATATCCGACTCTTCGCAATACATGGACTGTTGACCATCAGGCTCCTCTGTCCAAGGAATTCTCCAGGCAAGAATGCTGGAGTGGGTTGCCATTCCCTTCTCCAGGGGATCTTCCTAACCCAGGGATCCAACCCAGGTCTCCTGCATTGTGGGTGGATTCTTTTACCATCTGAGCTACAGTAGCCACACTCAACTGTGGATGGGATGCTTACCTTTGAATCTTATGTCATGAACTTTCCTAAGCCAAAAATAATAATGATGAAATATATTGCTCTTGTCACTGGATAGACTCAAAAATTGTTTTAATTGGTGGCACACTTGATTTCTAAGCCCTTCAAGAAGAAAAAAGAACAGTTTGCAATTTCAGAATCACTGTGAAGTGATTGCATTCTGTTTACTGGAACTGAGTCCTTTTCTGGATGTAGAAGCATTTTGATGCAGATGAAAATGAAAAGGAAATGTTGCTGCTGCTGGATGTGAAACTCATCTCAGGCAAGATCACAAGTGCACATCATTCTGTGATTAATTAAAATGAAGAGAGTGGCACACTGCAGCCAGTATTTTGGCAACCATTGAGATTCAAACAGCTATGCCCCTTATAAAACTGGTTTTCTTTCTTTCTTCTTTTTTTTGCAGGCATCACAGGTAACCTTTATAAAGCTTACTTACTCATTGTGTGCCAGTGTGTGCGTGCTTAGTCACTAAGTCGTGTCCGACTCTTTTGCAACCCCACGGACTATAGCCTACCAGGCTCCTCTGTCCATGGGATGTTCCCAGGCAAAAACACTGGAGTGGTTGCCATTTCCTTTGGGCTTTCCAGATAGTAAAGAATCTGCCTGTGATGTGGGAGACCCAGCTTCAATCCCTGGGTTGGGAAGATCCCCTTGGAGAAGGGAATGGCTTCCCATTTCATGATTCTTGCCTGGAGAATTCCATGGACAGAGAAGCCCGGTGGGCTACAGTCCTAGGGGTCACAAACAGTCAGACTAACACTACTACTTAATACTTAACACTACTACATGTTTAGCCTCTGGGCCCGATCCACTGGCATAACACTGCTACTAAGCAACTAACACTACCGCTACTACCATTTTCTTCTGTGGGAGATCTTCCTGACCCAGGAACTGAACACATGTCTCCTGCATTGCATGTGGATTCTTTACCATTGAGTCACAGGGGAAACCCACAAGGTGTGCCAAGTACCATGCCAAACACTTGACATGTATTACTTCATTTCACATTCACAACCACCACGTGTTAGGTAGATTTTAGAAATGGGGAGCTCAAGAAATGGTAACCTAGGTATTACCATGTGGCTGGAACGTGGTGGGACATGTCTAGCACCCACTCAATCTGTCCACACAGCCCAGACCATAGCCGTGTCACTATATTCAAAGTGGGCCTTTCATTTCTGACATCATGGTAAAGGTTACTTTCCGTCTCATAATTCCAAGGTTTTTCCATTGAAATTTGTATTGGAAGGAAAGTTGACTCAGCTAAATGGCATTTTTATGTGTTAGAAGTTAAAGTATCCACTGTAAATTCAACTTATCACCTGGTGAGTAAAATTAGACTGTAGTATGGTTGCTATTCAATTATGGTGAGTTGCTGTTTAATGGCTTGTTCTGGAAGGCTCTATTAATGTCTATTAATCTACCTTTTCTACTGGACAACAGACAGCCCCTTATTACTAAACCCCACAATGGGAGGTGCAAAGTATGGGGGCTGCAGTCAAAATCACACTAGCTGTAATTAGCACAAAACCAAGAAATCACACCGGATGTTTTACTCAAATACTGCCCTCCTACTATCCTTAAAATAAATGCTAGACATGACAGGGAGAGATGCAAATAAGAGAAAGGAGTCTACAGGAAGATCATTTGTGAGAGCCAGATAGAGAAGGTTCTAGTCTGATCTGTCTTCATCCACAGGCCCAGGTCCCAGGCTACTAATTTAAATCCGGTCTCGGGCTGGCATCCAGCCTAGGCCCTGTCTGTAGCAAAGAGGAAGGAGAGAGAAGTCAGACTCTTGAGAAGGTGGCTATCTAAGAATTAGGCTTTGAAGAGAGCCAGAAAAATCACTTGGAAAACAAAATCCTGTCTTCCCAGGGTTCCCAATAACTTAAATGAAATCATTATAAATCACACTGACATCTGTTGTTTTTGCTTACGCATTCCTATTAGCCCTTTGGGGAGCAGATAGAAGGGTGATTCTTCTTTGGGAACCACCCCTCCCCAGGTTTAGCCTCTGGGCCCCATCCATCGGCACGCTCCATCCTCTGGACAGTAGTACCTGATACATTGCTGAGCCACACAGGCCAGAGGGATATGTCCTCCAGGCTTTAGTCCCAGATACTGGGAAAGAGATCCACCTTTTTCTTTCTAGGATCTACACCAAGGATGTGAGCCCAGACTTGCCAGTAGGAAAACGATCAATGCAGAGGAAAACAGGAGACAGAGAGACTGATCTACGGACTTCTGAGATCCATGGCTTCTCGATAGGCCTAAACAGCATCGTATTCATGAACTTTTCTATTGTATCAGTGAATCTATTATTCAGTCGCTCAGTCGTGTTCCACTCTTTGCAACCCCCATGGACTGCATCACACCAGGCTTCCCTGTCCTTCACCATTTGCCAGAGTTTGCTCAAACTCATGTCCATTGAATCAGTGATGCTATCCAACAATCTCATCCCCTGTTGTACCCTTTTCCTCCTGCCCTCAATCTTTTCCAGCATCAGGGTCTTTTCCAATGAGTCAGCTCTTTGCATCAAGTGGCCAAAGACTGGAGCTTCAGCTTCAGCATCAGTCCTTCCAATGAATATTCAGAGTTGATTTCCTTTAAGATTGACTGGTTTGATCTCCTCGCAGTCCAAGGGAATCTCAGGAGTCCCCTCCAGCACCACAGTTTGAAAGCATAAAATTCTTCAGTGCTCAGCCTTGTTTATAGTCCCTCTCTCACATCCATATATGACTATTGGAAAAACCATAGCTTTGACTAGATGGACTTGGTAGGCAAAGTAATATCTCTGTTTTTTAATGCACCATCTAGATTTGCCATAGATTTTCTTTCAAGGAGCAAACGTCGTTTAATTTCATGGCTGCAGTGATTTTGGAACCCAAGAAAATAAAATCCACCACTGTTTCAATTGTTTCTCCATCTACTTGCCATGAAGTGGTGGGACTGGATGCCATGATCTTTGTTTTTTGAATGTTGAGTTTTAAGCCAGATTTTTCACTCTCCTCTTTCACTTTCATCAAGAGACTCATTAGTTCCTGTTCGCTTTCTGCCATAAGGGTGGTATCATCTGCATATCTGAGGTTATTGATATTTCTCCTGGCGAGCTTGATTCCAGCTTGTGATTCTTCCAGTTTGGCATTCTGCATGATGTACTCTGCATATGAGTTAAATAAGCAGGGTGACAATATACAACCTTCATGTACTCCTTTCCCAGTGCGGAACCAGTATGTTGTTCCTTGTCTCATTCTAACTGTTGCTTCTCGTTCTGCATACAGGTTTCTCAGGAGACAGGTCAGGTGGTCTGGTACTCTCAGGCCTTTAAGAATTTTCCAGTTTGTTGTGATCCACAGAGTCAAAGGCTTTGTAGTCAATGAAGCAGAAGTAGATGTTTTTCTGGAATTCTCTTCCTTTTTCGATGATCCAACGGATACTGGCAATTTGAGTGGAATTTCTGTCTTTCACAACTGAATTCAGGTTGCTTACAACTTCATTCCCTGATAACTTAGTGTGTGGGTAAGGTGGGGAGTAGGTGAGAGCAGCAAGCCCTCAGTTCCTGGCATGAATACCACTGGGTGAGGAGAAGGCCATCTGCAGGTAGGTTCTACCCTGGCCAAGTCAAGTGCCTGAGCCTTGCCTGAGCCTCATCCGGCACGTTGGACAGAATGACCCACTAGGACTTTTCTAGCCCTGGACCCAGTCTGAGTGGTTGCTGCCCCCAGGGGAGCCCCAAAGGAGGGATGGTTGGTCCTGCCCTCGACACAAAGTCTTCCCATAGGGTTCAGTACAAACAAAATCACCCAGTTTATCACAGCTTGTGAAGGAAGGTGGTAAAAGAAAGCTTTTCTATAATAATTTGGTTTTCACCCATCGATGGTTATCAGACTCATTTCCATCCCCTTAGACCTCATTTCCCTCTTCCTGCCTCATAAGTTGGCGCTGGGAAGAAGCCCTGTCCCTCCTGCCTCTGCTTCTCCTCCTCCAGAGCCCCAGCTGCATATTTGCAATGTTCGCTCAGTTCCCTCTGCACCCTCAGCTTATAATCCTCCCAAGCTCAGAGGATGAGCCTTGGTTATGTGCTTACCAACTAGAATGAGAGCACTGAATCGGAGTGATGGGAGAAGCCAGCCAGGGGCTGGGCACTGGTGTCTGTGACCTATGGTGTAACCTACTCCGAGCTGCTGACACATTTTTGTTTCAGGCCTAAATGCTCCTGGAGCACCAGTCACTGGAGAATTGGTTCACCTGTGGGCAGGTGGTTCTCAGTTCTCTAAGTACCATGGGTGATAGAGGGTGCTCTCCTGAGATGCTCACACTTGACCTGGGATGTCCGCGCAGACTCTGGCAACAAAAACTAGGTAGCAAAGGAGCTGTCTGGGGCTGGTGAGTCGCTGGAGCTATCTGGGGACAGACAAGTCTCCTTAAATGAAGCCAGGCCTCCGGGGCGATATGGGCTTAGGTCTGGGCCCCAGGGCAGCGGTGATCTCACCCCACGCCCCGGAGTTCTGGCAGGGAAGTGAGCCAGGGTACCAGGGAGGGTCAGTGTCCTGGGCACCGCAAAGGCCACGTGCCGGGGCTGGCTCCTTGCGGCCCACGCCCTCCTTTCCCCTCTCCTGGGTGGGGGAGTTTGGGGGTCGGGGCCTGATCCACAGCCCTCTCTCCCCAGAGGGGGCACTCTCACCCCACCTCCACCTTGGATGGTTCCGGGCAGAGCTGCCCCAGCCCGCCTTGCCCTGGACTCTGGATCCCCGGCCCTCGCTCCTGGAGGCCGGCTGCGCCTCCCACGCTGCAGTCCCGCCGGGCAGTCGGTCCGGCCTGGGGCTGGCGGGGCTTGGAGTTCCGGGAGATATTTTTACAAGATGCGTCAGAGGGCCGAGGCGGGAAGAGCCGGCAGCTCGGGGGCCCATTATCTGGGTGCGGCGCGGGAGGAGACGACCAGGGCGATTTCGAAAGCACTGAAAGGCGCGAAAGCGGCCCGCCGGGCTGGGAGGTCCACGCCCGACCTGGGGCGGGGCGCGGGGGGCGGGGCGTTGGGGGCGGGACGGGGGCGGGGCCTCCTGGGGGCGGGGCCGGGCGCCCTCCTGCCGCTGCAGGCTGGCGGCGGCGGCGGTGGCGGCGCGGGGACTGCGGGGACAGCCAGGCGACCGCGCAGGCAGCGAAGCCCGGGGAAGCCCACGCCCCGCCTGCGCCTCCGAGGCGCGCCCTGGGAGTGGGATTGGCCCCGCGGGGCGCCGCCCAGGCAGAGACAAGCGCTCGGCGCTCGGAGCCCGGAACCCGCAGCCGCGGAGAGCCAGGGCAGCGGCTGGAGCGCGGGGGCGCGGCCCGAGGAAGCAGCAGAGAGAGAGAGCCGGAGCCGGCGGGGGAGGGCCACGGGCGCGAGCAGCCCGCGGCGCCGCAGCGGAGGAGACTTCGCTGGAGACAAAGCCCATCGAGAGAGACGCGATGCCCGGCCGGCGCGGGCGCGGGGGCCGCGGCGTCTGAGCGCGCCGAGCCGTGCGCCTCGGGGACTCCACGCCCGGGCCGGTGCCGGCGGCGGAGGGCGGCAGGCGGGGCCCAGGTGCGCCCGCCCGCGTCGGGCCCGTAACTGCTCGGGAGGGCGGGGGGCGGCGCCCTCCCGCCGCAGCCGCAGTGGCCGGCGCCGCAGCGAGGAGCCATGGGCAACATCTCCTCCAACATCTCGGCCTTCCAGTCGCTGCACATCGTCATGCTGGGCTTGGACTCGGCCGGCAAGACCACGGTGCTCTACCGGCTCAAGTTCAACGAGTTCGTGAACACCGTGCCCACCATCGGCTTCAACACGGAGAAGATCAAGCTGAGCAACGGCACGGCCAAGGGCATCAGCTGCCACTTCTGGGACGTGGGTGGCCAGGAGAAGCTTCGGCCGCTGTGGAAGTCCTACAGCCGCTGCACGGACGGCATCATCTACGTGGTGGACTCGGTGGACGTGGACCGGCTGGAGGAGGCCAAGACAGAGCTGCACAAAGTGACCAAGTTCGCCGAGAACCAGGGCACGCCGCTGCTGGTCATCGCCAACAAGCAGGACCTGCCCAAGTCGCTGCCCGTGGCGGAGATCGAGAAGCAGCTGGCGCTGCACGAGCTCATCCCGGCCACCACCTACCACGTCCAGCCGGCGTGCGCCATCATCGGCGAGGGCCTCACCGAGGGCATGGACAAGCTGTACGAGATGATCCTGAAACGCAGGAAGTCCCTCAAGCAGAAGAAGAAGCGGTAATGCTCCGGGCGGCGACGTTCCGGAGCTAGGCGCGGGGAGCGAGCGAGTCCGGAATGAATGAATGAAAGGCTGTGTGGCCCGCGCGCCCGCGAACAAAGACAGCGAACCAAAGCGACGCTTCGAATTTTTAAAGCGGAGTCTCTGCACCCACATGCAGGACTGGTGACTTAACCTGGGTATGTAGGCAAGCTGGCCAGCCTGCGCTCGACCTGCCCCCCACCCGCAGCTCAGGGGTCCTTTTGTCTGAACGCCGGAGCTACTCAGGGGGTGGGGGACCCGGCTGGGGAGTGGACGTGCAGGTCCCACCGTCCGCCCTGCTGGCCCAGGTTGGAAGGCTCAGATATCCGAGACAAAAGCGATTTCCTCCTACTCCAGCAGGGCCAGAAGTTCAGGCTTCCCCGCCTTCACTGGGGATCGCACCTGTGAGCTACCTGAGGTATGCGGTCCCCAGAACCCCGGGAGTTCCCAACTGGGGGCACAGCGGCAGGGGGAGGTGCTGGGGGCACAGCCTCTCCTTGGGCTGTGAAAGCTGGATAATTTTATGTCACAGGGCAGGCCCCTGTGAAAATCCATTTGCCCTGCTCTGGGCCCAAACGAGGTGGTGGTTTGGGCCATCAGAGGACTGCGTGGAACAGTACCGCAGCCGGAAGGCGCGGGGCGCTGCGCTGGCCTGGGCTGGGGGATGGCCGCGAAGAACGCCCCTTTCCTGGTGCTTTGTGGTAGCTTCGGAAGACCAGTTTTGTTGAGAACTGCTTTTCAGCCTGGAATCAGACATCTTCCAGATGGTTTGGACCCTGTCCATGTGTAGGTCATTATCACACAAAGAGACCAATAAAAAAAATTACAAACAAGAAACTGTCGGAGTTGGTGGCAAATGATGCATTTACTCTTTGCAGAATAGTTAAAGGTGTTTAAAGGGTAAGGCTCCTGACGTCAGTGCTGGATGGGGTGTGTGTAGATACAGTGCTGTGTAATCGGCATACATTTCTAGACCCATATGTGTGGAATCTTCAATTTTTTTTTTAGCCTGCTGATTGGTTTGTGTGAGCACACCAGCTGCAGATGTGTGCTGAATGACAAGCGGGTTTTGGCAAGGGATGTGTCTTGTAATCCTAACCGCTTGATGATGGGTTATGGTTTTCAGACATTTTTTTTTTCCTTAAAAAAAAATCTGCTACGAATGAATACTCCCCATAGAAATACTCAATTTAGGGGAAAAAAAGACTTTGCCTTTTTAGATCCCTTTACGCTGCAAGTGGCGACATGTTCAAATTTCTAATTTGGTTCATTGTGGCCTATCTGGTTTAAGTATTTTCATTGCAAATGTCTCATTAGAGTATTTGATGTTACGCACCAACAGACAAAAGCCCACCTTGTTGCAAAAGCCGACCTCATTGCATGGATTTCAAGGCGAGGGAAAAACACAAGGAGGTCCTTCCTGATTCCTGCTTGTGGAAACTGGTTGCAGAGCAAATGCAGACACGGTGAGCGCTTGGGATGAAAGAAAGCATGTGACGTAATCGTCACCTGTCCTCAGGCTCCTCACAGTTTACTTGAAAGAGGCTTTGGAAATAAAGTGAAAGAAGAAATACCTATTTTTAATAATGTAATTTAAAAAATCCTTTATAATCAGGACTGAGTCTTGGTTTGCAGAAGCTGTCATTCACCCCCAAACACAGTATCAAAAGGGAAACTTATACTTACTGTGTGATTTTGATTTCTTCTTTAAATCCATGTTTACAGGTAGGATTATGTCCCCCCCATCCATGAATAATGATAAATTTCTTGTGTGAAGGAGGCCTTTAGAAATTGGGCATGGTCATGCGTGAGCATGTGAGTTAGTCAAATTATAAATCCATGCCTATAAATAAATCCCTGCACTCAAGGTGAATTTAAGAAGCAGAGGTAGTAGTCCTGGCTTCCTGCTTGATCCAGTTCCCCTATGAAGTATTTTAAAAGAAGAAACCTAGCAGTCCATCTTCCTTTTCTCTTTTGTCAGTGTATTTGGTACCCCTCCAACGCTGGTCTTTTTGTAGAAACTCAGTAGAGAAAATATAGCTGAGCAGTGTTGAAAAGCCTGCAAGGTTTCCGTTTACATATCGACAGCATAGTCACTGATTTCTAAATGGGCTGGTCCCGTCATCTGAAGATCCTGTATAGAATTATTAAAAGAAAAAAAAATCCATCTTTCTTTATTTTCTTCACATACAACAATTTCTTAAGCACTTTGACATTTTGGTAGTTCCACACTATTGAGAGAATAATATATTTATTTTGTGACATTGCAGATGCCAAATACTGTAACCTTCTCGTGCTGACAATATTTTGGTCCAAGATCACTGTTCAGATCCTGTCATGCTTTACCAATGATGCAAAATGACTTTTTTTTTTTTGCATTATCAATACTTAAGGGTGCGGTCAACTGTTAGTAATTGTGCAGTAAAGCTCTGTGGTGTATCAACCAATAGTTAAGAGTCTCAGTTGATATCTGTAGTGTTTGCCCTAATAATAGCCCATTTCGTCTGTGACCAATGGGGGAGGAAGCACAGGCTAAACTACCCTGGAGTGGTCACCTGGGAGATCCCTCCAGTGTAGCTGTCAGTGGTTTATTTTGCCTCCTGCTCTTTGGAGAACGAATGGGGTCCACGTAGAGGAACTTGGCCTCCCCACAGAAGCTTTTCAAATGTTTTCGGATAGACACAGGGAGGCCAGCTTTGTTTCACAACCGTTCTCTTCGCAGACTCTCTGTCATGGTGTTGGGACTATGTCTCCTCGTTTGTTTCCATTCCTACTGCTGTAATTCTTTGTCCTGATCATCCCGCTCTTTGGGTTCCTGTTTCCTTTTATATGCGTATATGATGCTGTGAACAGAAATAAATTATTTATACAATCAAACATTTGGGGAAATCGTCTGTGGATGGTTTTTCAAGTTGCCTCTGTTTATTTCTAAGCCTGAGTGGAGGGATGGATCACAGGATGGTCTCTGCTGCTTAATGGGGTCCAGGGCTGGATGAATCATCTCTGCTCTTTTGGTTTAAATGTCTAGCTCTGCCCTGGGTGGAGGATTTAGAGGCTCAGATGCAGGAGTCTGTGTGCCTGTCCCCCTTACGATGCCTGTCAGTGGTCCTCACACATTCTTTTCAGAAAATGACCTCAACACCTAGCCTGCCCCAAGCCTCTCTGTTATTAAAAAAGGTTGTGATTCTTAATTGCTTCAAAGATACGCTCTGATTATGTGAAATTGGAAATGTCTATGTGCTATTACAGCCTACTTGTCTCCACTCTGCTCAATGTCCTGGGTGTTCTCTTGGTGTCTAGGCTGAGTCCATCACCATTGAACCCATCAGAGAAACTCAAGATGTGAGTCCTCTTAAATCGTCGTGTAGTGAGACCACCATGCTCTGTACATGCCAGCGAGAAAAGGTCCATTTTCTAAAGGAAAATTGGTTGGGCCAGCATCAGTAGACTTTCTGAGAGTTTCTAAGTATAGCTCATACAGGCCATTGGCAGGTACTAAGCAACAAAACTAATTGGTTTTGGACCCTAAAAGATCCAGTTTCAAATTCTGACCCATGCTCAAGGTCCCATGATTTGTCGAAGTTCCTAGCCTTTGGGCCTCAATTTTTCCCCATCTGTTAAATGGGCTTATAATGACTGTTGGGAGGATGAAATATGATAATAGCGTATGTGACACGCTTGTAAAGTACCTAAGCAAGGCTTGACGTTTATCGTTCACTTTGCAATAGAAGGTAAAGTTTAGGAGCCAAATTACACCAAGAGGGCACATGTGCCATTTCTAAATACTGAAACTTGAAAAGTGCTTCTAGAAGTAAAAATATTAGAAGTCAAAAGAAGCAAACTTTGAACCTCACCCCCCACCCCGCCTTTTGTTTCGGTGCAAACTTGATTTAAGAGAAATCTCTGGGGAGCCGGATGACTCTTGGTGCTTAGATGACATTGTTTATGTTTTCCAGGGAAGTAAGCACACGCACACTGGCCCCTAACACCTGAGAAGGCAAAGTTTAGCCCTAAGCAACCGCCTTGTTTTCCTTGATTTGACTTTTCCCCCAGAGTTTCAGTTCTTTGCTTGCCTGTGGAGTAGACAGTGGGTGTCTCAAGTTATTGTTTTTCTGCCTTTACTTTTGTCTCCAGGTCCTGTGCTCTTGGAATGATTCTGTACCAACATCATAGGCTGTTTTGATGTCACATTTTGTCACATTTGTGTCATAGTAAAGAAGTACAAATTGTGTGTGAAAAGCAGAAGATGAAAGGCCTGAAATGATCCAAAAAAGTCAGGACACCGCAAAACTTGATCCCCTTTGATTTCCCAGCTCTCGACCCATGCAGCTAACCTCTGCTCTTTCCTCCTTTGTGGCCACGTGCATATCGGATGGCCACGCTTTGGCCTTGGCCTGACAGATGGCGTTTCTGTCTTCAGATCGGTGTCTTATCTTGAAAACAGCCTTCTCCTTCAGGTTCTCCTGGCTCCGTTGAAATCTTTTTAAAATGGAATTTGCACAAAACATCAGAGCCCTTTATACATTTGTTTTGCATGATTTCTGAACTTCAGAATGGAGCAGCTCTGGCTGCAAAAGGAAAGTACAAACTGAGGGTATCTGAGAAACGGTCATGTTGCTTCTTCCCCAAGATGAGAAGTGAAAAATGAGAATGAAAGCTGTGTGGTTTAACCACACCTAAGTTTTCAGAACATGCAGTGATGTTTCTTTGAATGATCTGAACTTCTGTGCTGTGATCTTCTCATTGTGTGACAGCAAAGCATGAATGCAATAACCAAAAACAAGTCATTGTTAACTCATCTAGAGCATGGGTTTGGAAAGGCAAGCATCCCTTTTGCATTTTTTAACAAAAATTGTTCTCACATAGTTCTGTTAAGGACAGCTCTGTTTCTATTCCCGCTAGTCTTGTGTGATCATGGTAAAGGGGCTTCCCAGGTGACTCAGGGGTAAGGAATCTGCCTGCCAATGAAAGAGATGCAAGAGACACAGGTTTGATCCCTGGATTGGGAAGATCCCCTGGAGAAGAAAATGGCAAGCCGCTTCAGTATTCTTTCTTGGAAAATCCCATGGACAGAGGAGCCTGGTGGGCTATAGTCTAGAAGTCACAAGGAGCCAGACACAACAGAGCAGCTGAACAACAATAAATCACGGTGAAAGGCGCTGTCAGTCTCTACCGAATGCTTAATATGTACTGGGCGCCATCCCCATCCTGAGTGTTTTCTCTGCTTCATCTGTTTTCCTCCAAAGAGCCCTGAGAGATCAATTCATGCATCAAATAAATTAATCAACAGTATCTGCATTTGTAGATGAAGATAGTGAGGTGAAAGAGAATTAGATCCCCTTCTCTGACGTCACTGGCTGTCCAGGGTGGAGCCCAAGTTGGAGTTCCAGGGTCCCTGAGACCCTGAGGCTGAGCCCTCAGAAGCTCCCCCGCCCGTCACTTGTGGAGCAGAAAGAAGCTGGGACCCTGCATCCGGGGAGGAGAGAGTGGAGGCTGGTATCACCGCCTGCAGCATCACCCACCTGTATCCTCCTGTCACGGGGTGGGGGTCCACCACATCCCACCCCCTCCCCAGGATCCCCAGAACTCACAGTGACAGGCTGGCCCCAAGCTCAATGCCTGGTCTTCCCATCTTAGACTTCACAGCCCAGTGTCTAGAATAAACACAATCCCTCTTGTACCAGGCTCTCCATCCATAAAGAACTTTCTTTCCAGTATTACTTTCAAGAAACTGGAAAGTGTGTTGCAGAACTTTCTGGTATTACTTTCAGGAAACTGTGTTGGAGGCAATGACTCCCTGCTTTACACCAGGAGGGGCATTTACATACCACAGGGGATGGACCCTGGGCAGGGGGTGTTGGTGTTCCGGCACTGGGGTCTGAGTCAGCTAACCTCTCAACCTAGATTTCCCCATCCCCCTCACCCCCAGCCCTGCCTCCACTACCCAACAAGGCTGGGAATATCTGCCCTGCCCAGCCTTCAGGGTGATTCTAAAGATAAAACGAGATAATAGAAAGCACTGTCCAACCTGCAAGGCAAGTTGAGATAGGAGCAAAGTTTGCCTGTTCTGCTTGGATGGGGCCCCCTTCTCTCCAGCCTGGCTCCCAGGGTTGGTTTTGTGCCTGCTGCTCCGTACAAGCCCAGTATCACTGACTCCCTCTTCATTCCCACTGATAAGAGAACTTCCATCACACAGAGTCAACCAAAGGAGACTTCCAAAAGGAAAGCGTCTCTCCCTGGGAGATTACGGACATGGAGCTTTTAGTGGCAGTTTCCATAAGTGACTCTGAGGAACCGTAAACCTCCTTACAGCTCTCATTGGCAGAATTCTCATCATTCCACTCATCAGAATTTTCACCATTCCTGATTATTTTTATTTCCTGAAACACCAACTCCCTGTGCAATTAACTTCAATGCCCATGTCTCATAAAAGCCAAAGTAATTTCAGTGTATAATTTAAAAGTCATCATGATAAGTACTGACAGCTGCAACAGTATACTTCACAAGTACATGTGTGGACCCATTATTACAGAGATGAAATGTTGCATTGCTGTGTAATTTGAAATGTGCTGTATGCCATATTCATCGTGTAAAAAATGCTGTTAAAAACAACATCCACCAACAACTGTGATGTCCATTGTGTGGAGGACACTCCACCCTTAGGTACCAGGAAAACTTGTTATACGGTTCTTGTTCTCAGAGGACTGATAGTCTAGATGGTGAATCAGGGCTAAACTATCAAGTGAGGTGTTTGACTCCAGTGTGAGACATCCTTCAGTCTTACCGAAGTCATCAATTCAACTGTGGTCACGTTTTTCATGCCACACAAGCCTTGAAGTAAAGCTGGAAATAAGAACCCATTACTCTGTGCTCTGATGCACGTAATTGGAAGACCTTCAGTTTCCCATAGTACCCTTCTCCAGCTCTTCCTGTGATTCCCTGGGGGAAGAAGGGGCAAGTGGGCACTGTGCTCATGACCACTGCCTCCTCCAGTTTCTCCTTTCCTGCCCCAATCTCTTGCCTGATTCATAGACCTTCTGGAATCAAGGATCAGCACGGTGGCCCCCAAGACTGCTGACCCCACTCAGGTGGCCACATTCTCTGTATCCAACAGACATTTCAGTGCATGCTTCCTTAGGGTCTACTCCCATGTGTAAGGGACTCGGACCCAGGAGAGCCTGGGGACTTAGTGGCTGGGCCTGGGTAGTCTCAGAATCCCCCTTGTCTGGCACTGACCTCTCTTGGGTATCAAGCCCTCTAGTCCCCTCCACTCTAGTTCTTCCCAGGAGACACCACAACTGGCTAGAAATCCTGAGAAAATGTGAAGCTGAGTGTGGACCCCCAGGAACCTAGACACAAATGGGTGACCTGTCTTGGAATCAGGTTGCTCCTATAAAATTGGAATTTCCTGCAGAAGTTTTGAAAATGACCACTTCTTTCTGAAATTCACTTTAAGTCAATTCTACTTTTTCTGCATCTGTTTGAGTAGTCAGGATGATGAGGTGAAGGGTTTAAGAATCTGATTTAAGGTAAAGGCTTCTGAAACCAACACTGTGGGTTACCCACACACATCCATGCCTCTGTCCTCTTTCTTGCTGGCAGACCTCAATTTTCCCTGGGAGATATCTTCCGCCTCATGGTTATGTGCTCAGGGAAGGTGACCCTACACCCAGTTTAAGGGGAGATTGTTTTGAACCATTAACTTTATCAATTCTTCTGCTCCATGATTTGCTTAGAAAGGGTCATGTGACATGATTCTGACCAATGAGACTAGAAGAAAAGTCTTTTTGCAGAGGAGTAAATCAATGGGCTTTGGGAATTTCATCTTATGTTTTAAAATTAAACACAGGTAGTTCTATTTTGCTGTCTCTGAACGTCAGTGAATAAAGATCCAATGCCTGGAATGGCTGCAGCCATCTTGACACCGTGAGGACAGCCAGCCCATACACTGAAGATGTCAGAAGGGAAATATACAAGGAATCTGGATCTTAGATGACATCACTGAACTGTTGAGATAACCAACTCTGGGTCTGCCCAACTCCAGGACTTATAGTTCTATAAGCAAAAAAATCACCCTTCACTTGAGATTCCAACTACCTGCAGCTACAAATCCTCAACTGATAAGCTCCATCAGATACCATAACCAGCCTTTGATGGCACAAAACATCTAGGGCTACCCACAAGAGCTGCTCTGTGAGAGAAACTGCTCCATCACTTTTGTGCCAATAGATTGCAAGCAGATTGAAACCTGCCTGGATTGGCCCTGGCTGGGGGAATGGAAGGATGACCAGCTTGGCTCAGCTCCTGGTTCAACAAATACCACCAGGGAGCCAAGGACATTCCAGACAGGAGAGTGTGGCACACCTTGAAAGTAGTTTGGAGTAAGAGCTGAGAACATCATCACACATTAAGCCCTTTACCAGCACTCATTCAAAAGAAGTGATTAGCATAATATTAACTGCTACCATTCATGGAATGTTTGTTTA
This sequence comes from Cephalophus harveyi, assembly GCA_006410635.1. Taxonomy (NCBI): domain Eukaryota; kingdom Metazoa; phylum Chordata; class Mammalia; order Artiodactyla; family Bovidae; genus Cephalophus; species Cephalophus harveyi. The sequence continues at coordinate 77,382 of SJYT01079204.1, read as the reverse complement.
TGCTAGACAATGAATTAAGCACTTTACAGAGTCATTTCCTTTAATTATCTCTGGAAGACTATGAGGTTCATCCTGCCGGCACTGCTGCCTGCCTTCAATAGAGACGGACAGACAGACAGACGGATAGATGGATAATCACAGTAACAGTGGCCACCAATGGAGGGCTAAGTCCTGAACTAAACACGTTAGGCAGATGTCCTATTTGCATCTCACAATAAATATTATGGGATAGGGACCCTTTGTGTCATCCGCTCATCTCACAGATGTGGAAACTGGCTGGAGACGCTGGGTGTCTGGCCAGGGTAGCAGCCATGAAGCAGAATGAGAATTGAATCCAGGCAGGCTGACCGCAGAGCCCGCGTGCCTACCCCGAGGCAGTCCAGCAGAGCCCAGCGATGGGGCCTCGAACTTGGTAGATGTTCCAGAATATCTGTGAAATCAAAGAACTCATAATTGCTGGAGGGTCCCCACTATGGCGGCTCAGAAAGATGGGGTGAAGCCTCCCCAAACCAGTGCCTCTGAGAGGCAATGCACACACCACTTGCCTAGGGCACCTGTTACATTTCAGAAAATGTAGCCATCTGCCCCATGAGATGAGTATCTCTGGTACTCTGCCAGCACGTGGTGCCAGGAGGGACGCGGCCACACTGACTGGCTGCAGTGTGACCCCAGGTGTACCTGAGGCCTAAGTGCAGCGTGGGGTTCAATCTGTCACATTTCAGGACACCTTTCAGTAGCCATGACCTCCCTGAGGTCCAAGAGGATTCATGTACATCACAGAATATTAAGACGGTTGATGGGCCCGTGGATACCTGCAGGGCAGGAACGATGCAGCGTCCCAGGATGCAGCTCACAGCTCGTGCCTACTCCTTACTGAGTAATCCCTCCTGCTTCCTCACATCCCCACAAGGCAGAACCTCCGTGCTCCCTGTGTGCGCCCAAGCTTGGATTGAGGGGTGCCCCGCCACAGATCCTCCCCCAAGTGACTTGAGGGAAAAGGGGGCCATTCTGAGAGCCTGGCCCTTCCTCGCAACCTCACCCCCCTCTGATTCCAAGACACGAATAGCTGGAGAGAGAGTAGAGTTACCTCTTCCAAGAAAGTCATGCTGGTACCAGCTGTGACATGAGCTACATGGAAACCTCTGCTCTGTTGGGCCACCGAGATTCTAGAGCTGATTTACTGACTGAAAGCTGGCTATTATGAGTCCTGTAAAGCATCCCCCAAGCTTCCCTGGTGCCTCGGTGGTAAAGAATCCACCTGCCATTGCAGGAGACACAGTTCCATCCCATGGTCGGGAAGATCCCCTGGAGAAGGAACAATGGCAACCCACTGCAGCATTCTTACCTGAGAAATCCCATGGACAGAGGAGCCTGGTGGGCTACAGTCTACCGGGTCACAAAGAGTCAGACACAATTTAGCGACTTAACAGCAGCAATACCACCATCCCCCCATGACCACCACCTCGAGAAGCCACAGGGCATGACGAGCAGCTGGTTGTCAGGAAAGCGGGACCATGAGCCTGCACACGCACGATTCCCTCTGGCTCTGGGGCTCGGTTCTCAGGGGTCTTTTCAGGCCCCTCCTCTTTCTGACGCTGTTTCACAGAGTGCATCTGCCTGTAGTCGTCCTAATCTTTTGGCATCAAGAGCAACGCCTCTGCAAGGTCAGCAGCAGGTAAGCGGCGAGTTTATTTAAAGTCTAAGTGTCCCTGGAAGGTGTGTATAATTATACCCCGGCTGCAAAATGAGGCAGAGATTAAAGGGTGGGCTGGGGGTCAGTGCACGGTAACTGTTTTGGGAGGTGTTTTAGGATCCTGAGGCTGCCGTAACCAGTGGTCACAATCTGGGCGGTTGAAAGCAGTAGAAACTTGCCTCCCACAGTTCCGGAGGCCAGAAGTCTGAGATCACGGCGCTGTGAACATTAGTTCCTTCTGGAAGGTCTGAGGAAGGATCTGTTCCATGCCTTCTCCCAGCTCCTGGAGGCTGCCAGCCACCCTCGGCGTTCCTGGACGTGTAGGTACATTGTTCTAGTCTTTGCCTCCGTCTTCACCTGGCCGTCTCCTCTGCGTCTTCTCGCCTTCGCTTCCCTAATAAGGACACTTGTCATGGCCCTTAAGGTCTAGCCTAATCAGGATGATCTCATCTCAAGATCCATGATTACATCCGAAAGACCCTTTTTCCAAATAAGTTCCCAGTCACAGCTCCTGGGTGGACATCTCTTTTAGAGGGCCACCATTGGACCCTGTAAGAGGAGGCAGTGAGAAGAAGCATGTTCCCAGGGAACTATGGACCTATTGGCTGGCCTCAGAGCTCCCTGGCTTCCCCGGTGGCCCAGTCCGGAAAGTGTCTGCCTGCAATGCGAGAGACCCGGATTCAGTCCCTGGGTTGAGAAGATCCTCTGGAGAAGGAAATGGCAACCCACTCCAGTACCCTTGCTTGCAGAATTCCATGAATGGAAGAGCCTGGTATGCTACAGTCCATGGGATTGCAAAGAGTCGGACACAACTGAGCGACTTCACTTTCAGAGTGCCCTACACCGGGGGACTTCAGGTGACTCCTGCCCATTTCATGTAAGCATCTCCTGTTCAAGTGACACTGACTCAGTGCGGCCAGGGCAGTCACCCTCTTGCAAGTCTCTGGCAGGGCCTCGCCTGTCTTGAGGGGTGCTCAGCCTAGCACACAGCTGAGATGGTCCGTCTCTGGGTTTAAAGGAGCCTTATTGCTGTGGTTCAGTCTCTCACTCCGACACTTTTGTGACCCCGTGGACTGTAGCCCGCCAGGCTCCTCTGTCCATGGGATTCTCCAGGCAAGAACACTGGAGTGGTTGGCCACTTCCCCCTCCAGGGGATCTTCCCTACCCAGGGATCAAACCCACATCTCCTACTTGCAGGCCAGTTCTTTACCGCTAGCCATCAGGGAAGCCCCAAGGAGCCTGATGCAGAGTGCCACTGTTTGAAGGAAAGGCAGACAATGTATTTCCCTAGTTGGGGGAGGAGGGCCGGCCACCCTGACCCTCGGGGCTGCCAAACACCTGGGACTCTTGTTAAGAAGCTTTTCGGCCAAACGTGGCACTAGTGGTAAAGAACCCACCTGCGAATTCAGGAGACGAAAGGGACGCGTGTTCAGTCCCTGGGTCGGGAAGATCCCCTGGAGGAGGAAATAGCAACCCTGCTCCCGTATTCTTGCCTGAAAAATTCCATGGACAGAGGAGCCTGGCAGGCCACAGTCCAGGGGGTCTCAAAGAGTTGGACACGACTGCGTGACTGAGCACACACACAGCTAAACCCGCAAGTGCAGAAGGCACGTGGGACCCACACTCTGTATGCCCTGGGGTGCTGGTTCTCAGTTCTCCATGGAAACTGAAAAGGAGCGGACCTCAAGGTCTCATTGTCAGTTTTGCTAATGGAATTCTATGTAAACCTACGAGATGCCGCTGAGGCACTGTGATGCTAACTAAGGAACAGAAGGAGCAGGCAGCCATATGCTCTTGACTGAATTTGATGCTCTTTTAATGTCTCTGGGTTTAAAGGAGCCTTATTGCTGTGGTTCAGTCTCTCACTCCGACACTTTTGTGACCCCGTGGACTGTAGCCCGCCAGGCTCCTCTGTCCATGGGATTCTCCAGGCAAGAACACTGGAGTGGTTGGCCACTTCCCCCTCCAGGGGATCTTCCCTACCCAGGGATCAAACCCACATCTCCTACTTGCAGGCCAGTTCTTTACCGCTAGCCATCAGGGAAGCCCCAAGGAGCCTGATGCAGAGTGCCACTGTTTGAAGGAAAGGCAGACAATGTATTTCCCTAGTTGGGGGAGGAGGGCCGGCCACCCTGACCCTCGGGGCTGCCAAACACCTGGGACTCTTGTTAAGAAGCTTTTCGGCCAAACGTGGCACTAGTGGTAAAGAACCCACCTGCGAATTCAGGAGACGAAAGGGACGCGTGTTCAGTCCCTGGGTCGGGAAGATCCCCTGGAGGAGGAAATAGCAACCCTGCTCCCGTATTCTTGCCTGAAAAATTCCACGGACAGAGGAGCCTGGCAGGCCACAGTCCAGGGGGTCTCAAAGAGTTGGACACGACTGTGTGACTGAGCACACACACAGCTAAACCCGCAAGTGCAGAAGGCACGTGGGACCCACACTCTGTATGCCCTGGGGTGCTGGTTCTCAGTTCTCCATGGAAACTGAAAAGGAGCGGACCTCAAGGTCTCATTGTCAGTTTTGCTAATGGAATTCTATGTAAACCTACGAGATGCCGCTGAGGCACTGTGATGCTAACTAAGGAACAGAAGGAGCAGGCAGCCATATGCTCTTGACTGAATTTGATGCTCTTTTAACATTTGAATGTCAGGCAGGGCCTTCCCTGTTCACTGTCCTAGTTAATAAATACCCGTGTCCTGTGGATTTCTGACCATCTGAGCCTCTTGCTGTATTGGTAACTCATTCAGTCCTCACAATGGTGGGTCCAGGGCAGAGGGGAGCTGCTGCTGGTGACTTAAGGCCCCTTAGCTGGTCATGGAAGCATCAGCTGCTACCCCATCAGCTGGGCTGAGGCCATCTCCATGGTCCAAGTGGCTGGGATCACCCAGAGTGTGCATCTTGCCTGAAGATGGGGGCCAGAGTGGGAAGGGAGAGCAGTCGTGTAGGCAGGAGGTCAGGATGGGCCACCAATGCATCGCTGATGCCGGCAGGCTCCAGAGCCCAGTATCATGGAGACAAAAGAAGAACAGACACTGACACCCTCTGAAGTCTGCTGACGTCCCAGCTCCCTCAGGGGCAGGGAAATCTGGGGTAGTAACAACAGCCACCTCTTATTATGGCCTTATTATGTCAGGAACTCACTAAACACTTTGTGCTTTTATTTCACTTCATCTTGGCAGCAGCTCCGGAGCTGGTATCTTAGTCAGGCTTCTCTCTATGATGAGAAACAAAGTAGGTCAAGTTCAGGTACGGATGCTACCAGAGAACTGGAGGAAGAACCACGGAAACTAGGAAATGCCCTAGAGCCCTGGGGCCAGAAAGGACTGAGTCACCGTCACCACGCTCCCCCATTTCTGCTCCCGCTGCCTGTCGCCTTTCTTTTCTTTCAGAGCGGAGAGTTCTTAAATGCAATGAAAAAGCAGGCGACTTTGGATTCCATTGCAGGTTCTCCAATTGTCCTTTAAGAGTAGATTTTGGAGAAAGATACCCTGTTGTCCTACTTGCATTTGGGTCTCGGTCCTGGACCAATCCCCTGGCCAGTCACCCATCTAGGACATGTGTCCACTAATGAAAGCGAGGCTGTTGGTGCAAGAAGTAGAGGGAGGTACTGGAGAAATACACAGCACAGGTAGGTATCACCATCACCCTGCAGAGATGAGGCACCGAGCCTTGGAGGCGTCACGTGGCTTGCACAGGAACTTGAACCCAGCTGTGCCTGACTCCACACCCTGGCTCTCACCCCACCATGCTGCTCCTGTCTCCCAGACACAGGCTCCTGGGAAAGCCTGTTTGGAAACGAATGGATGAGCACAGGGGTGATGTTTAAAACAGTGAACAACTGGTATGGCTTTGGGGTTGCACTCATTGTCTAGTGCTTCTGTAATAAATCGCCAACACCTTATCGGCTTCAAACAGCACAAACTTATTATCTACTGGCTTTAGAGGTCAGATATCCCTGAATTGGCCTGGCTGGGCTGGAACCCAGGTGTTGGCGGCACTGCCTTCCTTCCGCAGCCTCCAGAAGCTGGCCTCTTCTGTTGGACTTCCCTGTGGACTCTGCCCCTTCTGCCTTCTGGAGGACACCCACGTGCCTTGGCTCATGGCTCTTTCCTCCAATCAGTCTGATGTCTGCCTTGGTCCTCACCCCTCCTTCTCTAACGCCACGCTTCCTGTTTATGACTAAATGGGGCCACCAGGTTAGTGCAGAACCCTCTCCAAGGAGGGTGGCATAGTCACAGTTCTGGGGATTAGGAAGTGGCCATCTTTGGGGCCATTATTCCACCCACCACAGGCACTGACCAATCAGAGGACGTCTTGGCTGCGGGGGCGTGGATTGGGAGCCTCTGCTAGGCAGGATGCTCCCTGGATCCTTGGCCTTGTTGTATCCTGGGGAGGTCTGGGGGCAGTGGTCCAGCAAGGAGGATAGGGAGCTTTGGCCAACCAGTGAGGCAGTACTGGGTTGGCCAAAAAGTTCGGTCAGGTTTTTCATAAGATGTTATAGGCCAAATGAATGACCATTTTGGCCGATGCAATATTCAGCAGTATGGGGTGGCATGCTGAGACCACTGAGGGTCAGCCTGGGTGATAGCAGAATTGCAGGGCTGTCTGTGGAATACAGCCGCAGGGTGGCTACAAGGGGAAGCCCTAGAATCTTCAGGAAGGAGGATGGTGCTGAGTCTGGGGCAAGCTTGACACTGCTTCCCCTGGAAGCAGGGGAGACCAGACCAGGCTACCCCAGGACTCAGGGGGAGGAGGTTAGATGAGGCCAGTCACAGTTCAGGTTCAGTCCAGGTGGCCAGGTCTGGGTAAGAGACATGGCAGAGGGAGCTGAGAGCAAGGCGGGTCTGGATGGGAGAGGGACCCACTCTCCAGACCTTTGGGGGCCTTTCAAGACCAGGACTCATGGGGCCAGGGCAGCTTAGTTACTTAAAGAACAGAGGGGCCCATGAGTGAAAAACAGACCAGTGAAAAATGTCCTGAGAATGAGCAGCTTCTGGAAGGAAGTTGATAGTGACCCTGCATCCATCCGCCCGGCCGGTCAGACCCACTGAGATCCATCCAGTTAACGACAGCCTGTCCCCAGGGCAGCCGGTAGGCAGCTGCCAGGAGAGGCTCAGGCTGGGACTGTGAGCAGGGATTGACTCTACTGAAGGCCTGGGCTGGGCACCTCTCCCTGGCCACCCCGCATGGGTCTGAGGTCCAGGTACTGAGGCAGAGCCTGCCACACAGGCGGACAATCCCTGCAGCCACACAGGCCTCGTGTTGAGAAGGGCCCAAGAGTGCATCCAGTAGTGTCCCCCAAAGATCCATGTCCTCACCCCCAGGACCCAGGACCGTGACCCTATATAGAAGCAGAGTTTTTGCAGAGGTGACTAAGTTAGAGATCTTGTGATGAAAACATCCTTGATTTAGGACTGAGGTCCTTATAAGACACAGGGGAGGGAGACTGAGATGCAGATATAGACAGACAAGGAGGCCACGTGAGGATGAAGACAGAGACTGGAGTGATGCAGTCCCAAGCTGAGGACCAGCCAACACAAGGAGCCGGGAGGGAAGCGTGGACCGACGAGACCAACCACACTACTGACACTTTGATTTCAGGTGACTTCTGGCCCCCAGAGCTCTGAGGGCATCCGGTTTCTGATGTTTTCCACCCCCTGGTTTGTGGTCATTTGTGACATCAGCCATTGGAGACTGATGCAGGTCCCACGCTGCTCCGGTGTTCCCAGGGATTACTGCCTTGACGCTCCTACTGCATTGGAACCAGGACTCCACGTGTTCACTTGCTCTAGGTCCCCCAGATGAAATAACTGGCCCTGGGCTGAGGTTTCCTCCATCAGCAATCACACTACCCCTCCCCCAAACCTGCTCATCAGGATCTCTTCCTGGCAGTGAAGGTCTCCAGGCATCTGGGCGGGCCTTCGATAACCTGCCTCAGCTCAACAGACCTGAAACCCTTTTACACTCTTCCAAGCAGGAGGAGTGCTGTGTGCTAAGTCACTTCAGTCATATCCGACTCTTTGCAACCCCGTGGACTGTTGCCCACCAGGCTCCTCTGTCCATGGGATTCTCCAGGCAAGAATCCTGGAGTGGGTTGCCGTGCCCTCCTCCAGGGGATCTTTCTGACCCAGGGGTTTAACCTGCGTTGTGTCTTAATTCAGGTTTTCCTTCCTTGGAGCCGTCTGAGTGTCTGCCCCGGGGGTCATCTGGAGGAGACCACGGCTCTCCTGGTTTCTGATGGTTCACCAGGCTGAGCTGCACACACAGACCACCATGGGGAGATGGCATTTGTCTCTGCCCTCCAGACCCATTGCCCAAGGCTGGGGGAGACAGCCTGCACTGGGCTGTGTGCTGAGCTTCTAGGGTCTCCTGGGCACATGCTGTTCCTCCTAAGAGGCCCAAGGAGTGTTTTCTTATGGTGTTTATTGTTGATGTTGTTGTTTACATAAAAGGGACAAATACTCTATTTTCTTCCTGTGAGAGCACTAGAAAATTTCTATAAGAGTTTTCAAAATGACCAATCTCCCGCTCATTTGAACTGGATTCCAGAAGTTGGTGGTGATTCTCCAGGCAAGAATCCTGGAGTGGGTTGCCGTGCCCTCCTCCAGGGGATCTTTCTGACCCAGGGGTTTAACCTGCATTGTGTCTTAATTCAGGTTTTCCTTCCTTGGAGCCGTCTGGGTGTCTGCCCTGGGGGTCATCTGGAGGAGACCACGGCTCTCCTGGTTTCTGAGGGTTCACCAGGCTGAGCTGCACACACAGACCACCATGGGGAGATGGCCTTTGCCTCTGCCCTCCAGACGCATTGCCTAAGGCTGAGGGAGACAGCCTGCACTGGGCTGTGTGCTGAGCTTCTAGGGTCTCCTGGACACATGCTGTTCCTCCTAAGAGGCCCAAGGAGCGTTTTCTTATGGTGTTTATTGTTGATGTTGTTGTTTACATAAAAGGGACAAATGCTCTATTTTCTTCCTGTGAGAGCACTAGAAAATTTCTATAAGAGTTTTCAAAATGACCAATCTCCCACTCATTTGAACTGGGCTCCAGCGGGTGGTGACTTCTCCCGAGTTCCATCCAGGGAAAGGCCATGAGCAGTGGTCTTTGTTTTGAAAACTGACACCTCCAACTCTGCCTGCTTTTATTGTTGATGTTGTTGTTTACATAAAAGGGACAAATGCTCTATTTTCTTCCTGTGAGAGCACTAGAAAATTTCTATAAGAGTTTTCAAAATGACCAATCTCCCACTCATTTGAACTGGGCTCCAGCGGGTGGTGACTTCTCCCGAGTTCCATCCAGGGAAAGGCCATGAGCAGTGGTCTTTGTTTTGAAAACTGACACCTCCAACTCTGCCTGCCTCGGTCACGTGTGGAGGTTGAGGTGAAGCTGTACTGTCCTCCAGAGAAGTGCCAGGCAACCTGGGAGTCACAGGTAGGTGGTACCTGGCTCAACCTGGGAGGTCTGGTTGAGTCCATCTGATCCCCTGTGCGTGTCAAGGCAGCCACACAGAGAACCACCCACCCCAACCACAGGCAGGGCAGCCTGGGGAAGCTCAGACGACTGCCGTGCCATGTGGGCGCTGTCCTGGGTTTCTTCCGCAAAACTGTACTCTTGCGAAACCCAAAGCTAAAGGAGAACCAGAAGATGAAATATTTTCCTCTGGGCCCATGACTTCATGGCTAGTCACGAAATCTCCTGGGTTAACATCTTTCCATGGGGGTGGGAGTGGGTGGGTAATGGAACAGTTTTCGAAGGCTGGGCCACTCAGGTGGGCGCACCAGTGACTCCATGAGACGCTGTCTGAAGTAAAGACCCGCAGAGACCCCTGGGCTGAAAGGTGTCATCCTGAAATCAGAGTCTCTGTTGTCCTGAATAGACATAAACATCCAAAGAGTGGAAGCGTTCACGAACGATGATTGCAAGTTGGTGTCAGAGAATGATGTCTTAGGATAAAGCTAGACTGCATTAGCCCAAGGAGTCTTCCAGCTCTGAAATTCCACCTCTGTGCAGTCATAGAGACTCATTAAGTCAGCCTGTCCACCTTGGGGCAAATTGATCAACACAGGACTTTGGGTTCTAACTTCCATGGAAACCCAGTTTACCCGTGAGTTGTAAAAATAAAATAAGCGTACCCTCTAATGTTGGCACCCGAATGACTTCTGCCTCTTGTGGAGCAGAGGATTCCTCAGTCTCCAAACCATCAATTATGCACCCTGATCCCAGAATGTAATCAATACTTATTAGGGCAAGTGTCTGCCCGCAGCCCGCTGAACCTAGCGAGTAAAGTATTTATGACCTGACAAACCTGTTCTAACTATTCTCTTTCATCACTCTTTCACAGCCTACCAGCAATGGCTCGAATCTAAAGCTAATCTGTTTTGAGTACAACTTGCAGAATCTATGTTTCAAGAAGCCTGAGAGAGTTATTTCAAAACTGACATTTAAAATTCATGTGCGAATATACACATCCTGTCCCCGTGGTTCATTTTTAACTGTCTCAGGTAAATGCCTTTTTAACATGAATTTCTCCAACATCTACCTTAGGCACAGGAACCAGCTCATGTGCTGAGGGGAGCCAGGGTGGTGAATGACCAGTGTTTTTTTTTTTCCCTAAAGGAACGAAAAGATCCTGATGCTGGGAAATGTTGAGGGCAGGAGGAGAAGGGAGTGACAGAGGATGAGATGGTTGGATGGCATCACTGCCTCAATGGACATGAGTTTGAGCGAGCTCCAGGAGGTGATGAAGGACAAGGAAGCCTGATGTGCTGCAGTCCATGAAGTCGCAAAGAGTTGGACATGACTGAGCAACTGAACAACAACTTCAGGGAGGAGCCAAGACAGACAGATCTTTGGTGTAGCCCCCTCAGGATGCCCAGAGCCTTGTTCACATATCCCCCCCCCATCCCCGCCATCACCCCTTGCCCACATCTCTCAAAGGTCCTCTGTCCTACTCTCCCTCCCTGCAAGCCCAGGGTCCCTCATGGGCTGAGGAGCCAAGACAGACAGATCTTTGGTGTAGCCCCCTCAGGATGCCCAGAGCCTTGTTCACATATCCCCCCCCCATCCCCGCCATCACCCCTTGCCCACATCTCTCAAAGGTCCTCTGTCCTACTCTCCCTCCCTGCAAGCCCAGGATCCCTCTTGGGCATACTCTCCTTGTTTCTGTAGCCCCTATATAACCTCAGAGTTTGGCAAAGTGGAGGCACTGACTCCATTTAATTGCTCTCAGATGAAGTTCAGAATCACGGAGGGTTTATAAAAGATGTGTAGCTCAAACCTGGAAAGGTGAGTATAGAGGCGTGCTCCAGTTCAGTGTCTGCAAAACTTCCCCACTAAGGATCTCCTTGGAGGCTTGTTAAGCACACAGATTAGCAGGTCTTCACAGCTGGTCTGGGAGGACCTCCAGGAGTAGACAGTGAAAGGCTGTGGACTTGAATTGAACTGGGACAAAGACAAGGGACCTGCCTGGAGGGCACAGCAGGTCTCAGCCCGGGTGAGACAGCAGAGTGAGACGGCACACGCCAGGACGGTCCAGGAGCCTGAGGTCTCCCCAAGGCCCGGATGGCGTGAGTGTCCCCATGCGAGTTGCTGCCCGCCGAACGGTGGCCTGGGGGTGAGAAATGAGGGGACTCGGCTTTTTGCTTCCTTGTATCTTTCACTCAGTTGGCTGGTTGAGAGCAGACAGTTCCCAGGGCTTCCGAGAAGATAAGAAGTGATCAGGATGCTTGCCTTGGTGATGTCAGGTTAAACGCGGAATGAACCAGAGCACACTCAGAGTTACCTCCCTCTGCGCGCTGTAGGTAGATGATTAGATGTGCGTTTCCCACCACAGTGTGAAGCTGAAGGAAACTCCGAGGACACGGGCTCAGCCTCATGGTATTGGTGACTTCCCAGTTCTCCTGGGATAAAGACTGAACTCGACCCTCAGGGCCTGGAGGCGCCCAGCCTTGCCCACTCTGCACCTGCTCCTTGATCTCTGCTCATCACCCGACCTGCTCTTGGCATAGTGTCTTGAATTCCTGGCTCCCTCCCTCCCCAGGGCCTTTGCACATGCTGTCACCGCTGCCCACCTAGCTCTTCCTCCTTCTCCACGTGTCTCTCTAGCTCTTTGGCAACCTTGACCCATAGAAGGCTTCCTGATGGTCAAGACTCAAGTGCCCTCATGACACTGGTACCCTCTTTCTCAGGACCGAATTCAGCCTCAGTCTCCTGCTGCTGGTGGGGCCGTTTGGCTGGTGTCTCTCTTGCAGACCAGGGAGAGCCGCATGATGGGAACACTGCTTTATCCCCTCATCCCCTTAGCTTCCCGGCTGCTCCTAACTCTCAACAGGTTCTGCTTTTGTACATAACTAAGGTCCTTCATGGCAGAAAGTGAAGAGGGACTAAAAAGCCTCCTGATGAAAGTGAAAGAGGAGATTGAAAAAGTTGGCTTAAAGCTCAACATTCAGAAAACTAAGATCATGGCATCTGGTCCCATCACTTCATAGGAAATAGATGGGGAAACAGTGTCAGACTTTATTTTGGGGGGCTCCAAAATCACTGCAGATGGTGACTGCAACAATGAAATTAAAAGATGCTTACTCCTTGGAAGGAAAGTTATGACCAACCTAGACAGTATATTGAAAAGCAGAGATATTACTTTGCCAACAAAGGTCCATCTAGTCAAGGTTATGGTTTTTCCAGTGGTCATGTATGGATGTGAGAGTTGGACTGTGAAGAAAGCTGAGCACCCAAGTTGATACTTTTGAACTGTGGTGTTGGAAAAGACTCTTGAGAGTCCCTTGGACTGCAAGGAGATCCAACCAGTCCATCCTAAAAGAGATCAGTCCTGGGTGTTCATTGGAAGGACTGATGCTGAAGCTGAAACTCCAATACTTTGGCCACCTCATGCGAAGGGTTGACTCATTGGGAAAGACCCTGACACTGGGAGGGTTTGGGGACAGGAGGAGAAGGGGCCGACAGAGGATGAGATGGCTGGATGGCATCACCAACTAGATGAACATGAGTTTGAGTAAACTCCGGGAGTTGGTGATGAACAAGGAGGCCTGCGATTCATGGGGTCACAAAGAGTCGGACATGACTGAGTGATCAAAGTGAACTGAACTGAAGGTCCCTCAGGTCACACGTGAGGAAAGCTGCTGCTGCTGCTGCTGAGTCGCATCAGTCATGCCTGACTGTGCAGCCCCCTAGACGGCAGCCCACCAGGCTCCGCCGTCCCTGGGATTCTCCAGGCAAGAACACTGGAGTGGGTTGCCATTTCCTTCTCCAACGCATGGAAGTGAAAAGTGAAAGTGAAGTCGCTCAGTCGTGTCTGACTCCCAGCGACCCCGTGAACTGCAGCCTACCAGGCTCCTCCGTCCATGGGATTTTCCAGGCGAGAGTACTGGAGTGGGGTGCCACTGCCTTCTCCACAGGAAATCTGAGTCTAAGTGATGAAGGTTGCAGTGTTTTGTCTTGAGCCACACAGCCAGGAGGTCAGTAGAATAATGAGCACAAGTTGGGTTCTGGGGTGCCAGACACATGCTGATTAATTTAGAACATTGCCCAATTTAACCCTCGCACCGACGTGGATGTAAGTACCATCGTTACCGTCTTCCAGTTACAGGGGAGGAAACTGAGGCTCAGAGAATGAGAGCCACCGGCCCAGCCAGGACAGCTCCCTGCGTCTCTCTCAGCCATGACAGATGTCCTCCAGCCCTGAGGGCAGGCTCAGCTGCGTGCTGGAGGGACAGAAGGCTGGGCATAACAGGCGGTGGGGGCAAGGAGCCACTGTCACGAAATGGCAGCTCTGGGAATCAAGTCATGAGCCACACGGCCTTTCCCAGCCCCGTGCCAAGACTGAGCACATGGGGCAGCCTGCTCGCCACCCTTCCCCTCTGACCCTTCCTCCCTGGCCAATGTCCACCCCCCTCCCATTCACAGGGCTTCCTAGAATCACAGCTAAAAGAAACTACTCACATTCATAACCTTGAGAATCCAAAGTAGCCCAGAGAAAGGAGAGCAGTAGCTCGCCCAAGGTCACACAGTGAGTGAGTGTGTGACCAGCATCGGGATCCAGGATCTTCCTCCTCACGCCCGCCAGCTGGCTTCAGCTCTGCTGGGCAGTGATGGTACCACATCCTTGAGATAAAAGGATGGTCGATGGGATAATGCCCCCCACAAGATGTCCCTGCCACTATCCCCAAGTCCTGTGACTCTGTTGTATTATGTTAGGGAAGGGGTGGGAACTTAAAGTTACTAATCGACTGACTTTCTTTTACTTTTGAATATTTTTTTAAGTGGCTACGTCGGGTCCTAGTTGTGGCACGCGGGATCCTGCAGTGCAGAACGCAGGCTCTCTCTTTGCGGCACGTGGGCTTGATCTCAGTCGCTCCACAGCGTGTAAGATCTTAGTTCCTGGACCAGGGATTGAACTCCCATCCCTTGAGACTGCAAGGCAGATTCTTAACCCCTGGGTCACTGGGGAAGTCTCCGACTGACTTGAAAATGGAGAGTGTATCCCTGGTGGCCCAAGATAGTCACAGGGGCCTTCTAAAAGGGAGAAGAAGGCAGGACAGGAGATTCAGACAGAGCCAGAGAGGTTAACATCTCTGGCTTTGAAAATGGAAGAGGGGGCCATCAGCTGAAGAATCTGGGTGGCGTCTGAGAGCTGAAAAAGACAAGAAAACAGATTCTCTCCCTTGGAGCCTCCAGAAAGGAGCTCAGCCAAGCCATCACCTGGTATCTGGCCCAGTGAGGCCAGGTCTGACTTTTAACCTGCAGAACCGTAAGATAACTGATGTGTGTTGTTTAAGTCACTCTGGTTGAGGTGATTCACAGTAGCAATGGGAATCTAATACAAGCACTTAAAGAAGTTAAGTGCTCATCCTTGTGCTTTATGGATAAGGTTCAGGTTTCTTTTTATTATTGTGTGTGTGTGTATTAGTCGCTCAGTTGTGACCAGCTCATTATGACCCCATGGACTGCAGCCCATCTATAGGATTTCTCAGGCAAGAATACTAGAGTGGGTTGCCATTCCCTCCTCCAGGGGGTCTTTCCAACCCAGGGCTTGAACCTGAGTCTCCTGCATCACAGGTAGATTCTTTACTGCTGAGCCACCAGGGACGCCCAATTGTTATGTCACAGTAATAAAAAGATGATTAACCATCTGCCTTCAATGTGGGAGACCCATGTTGGATCCCTGAATTGGGAAGATCCCCTGGAGAAGGAACTGGAAACCCACTCCAGTATTCTTGCCTGGAGAGTCCCACGGTCCAAGGAGCCTGGCGGGCTGCAGCCCACGGGTTTGCAAAGAGCTGGTCACAACTGAGTGACTGAACAACAAAAATAACGTATGAATCACGTCACGGAAAGCCTTGAGGATGTATGTGGCACTGGGTGGACTAATTCTGTCCTGAAAGCATGCACCTTGAACATTTAGGCATTTCCAAGCCAGGCCCTGGGACATTTTGCAGATACAGGCGGAGGCGAGCTGTGTGTGGTCACCTGAGGGCTGAATTTGCATGGATCTGGTTGGGCGAGTTTCCTGTATCATTTCTGTCTGCTCTGTACACTGTCATGGAAACCACAGAGACAGAGACGTCGCTGCACTGATAGCATCAGATCTCAACTGCAAGGTGAAAATGCTTGTAAACCATGAGCCTTCCGTGCTGGGGAATGGCTCCCAACTGGGCCTCCGGCAGACATTCAGGGTGCAGTAAACAATTATGAGCAGGGGAAAGAAAAAGCAAGTGACTCCTCATCAAAGCACAAATTTTCAATCCTCCTTAGGAAGACTCTTTCCTAGAGGACAGTGGCTCATGGGGACATGTGGTTGCCTAATCATTTGGGGACCTGAAAAGTGATGATGCCTTTTGAGTCGTAAACATTGGGAATTTCATTCATGTGGAGAACCCCTTACCTGAAAGATGAAACTTAAGGAAAATTAGAGCACAGAGGATGAGCCCAGGGGTGTCTTCACAGGGAAACCCTTGGGTGGCATATTTAGGCCACTAGTTTCATGAAGCTGAGAAAAGTGAGAATGCATTGAATCTCTCTCTCTGATCTCTTCCCAGGAGGAGGGGAAATCAGAGATGGTTAGAGGCAAGTGTCACATGGAGAATAGGGTGGGAGAGAGTCTAAAGAGAGGAGTGGAAGAGTCTCACTGGGGTGTGAGGCTTAGAAATGAATTTCTTTCAAGGTTGGAGTGGTAGTTATGGAGTTTTGGACAGACCTGTACACACTGCTGTATTTTCAAAGGATGGGGGAATTCCCCAGCAGCCCAGTGATTAGGAGTCTTTGCTCCCACTGCAGAGAGCATGGGTTGAATTCCAGGTTGAGGAACTCAGATCCTGCAAGCCACCAGGTGCGGTCAAATAAAACGAATGGACAGCTAACCAGGAACTAGCGCATAGTGCAGGGAACTCTGTTCAACATTCTTTGATGACTTAGTCGGGAGAGGAATTTGCAAAGAATAGACCCACATATATGTTTGATGATTCCCCGATGGCTCAGTGGGTGAAGAATCTGCCTGCAGTGCAGGAGACACAGGAGACTTAGATTCGATCCCTGGGGTAGATCCCCTGGAGATAGCTCAGCCAAGCCATCACCTGGTATCTGGCCCAGTGAGGCCAGGTCTGACTTTTAACCTGCAGAACCGTAAGATAACTGATGTGTGTTGTTTAAGTCACTCTGGTTGAGGTGATTCACAGTAGCAATGGGAATCTAATACAAGCACTTAAAGAAGTTAAGTGCTCATCCTTGTGCTTTATGGATAAGGTTCAGGTTTCTTTTTATTATTGTGTGTGTGTGTATTAGTCGCTCAGTTGTGACCAGCTCATTATGACCCCATGGACTGCAGCCCATCTATAGGATTTCTCAGGCAAGAATACTAGAGTGGGTTGCCATTCCCTCCTCCAGGGGGTCTTTCCAACCCAGGGCTTGAACCTGAGTCTCCTGCATCACAGGTAGATTCTTTACTGCTGAGCCACCAGGGACGCCCAATTGTTATGTCACAGTAATAAAAAGATGATTAACCATCTGCCTTCAATGTGGGAGACCCATGTTGGATCCCTGAATTGGGAAGATCCCCTGGAGAAGGAACTGGAAACCCACTCCAGTATTCTTGCCTGGAGAGTCCCACGGTCCAAGGAGCCTGGCGGGCTGCAGCCCACGGGTTTGCAAAGAGCTGGTCACAACTGAGTGACTGAACAACAAAAATAACGTATGAATCACGTCACAGAAAGCCTTGAGGATGTATGTGGCACTGGGTGGACTAATTCTGTCCTGAAAGCATGCACCTTGAACATTTAGGCATTTCCAAGCCAGGCCCTGGGACATTTTGCAGATACAGGCGGAGGAGAGCTGTGTGTGGTCACCTGAGGGCTGAATTTGCATGGATCTGGTTGGGCGAGTTTCCTGTATCATTTCTGTCTGCTCTGTACACTGTCATGGAAACCACAGAGACAGAGACGTCGCTGCACTGATAGCATCAGATCTCAACTGCAAGGTGAAAATGCTTGTAAACCATGAGCCTTCCGTGCTGGGGAATGGCTCCCAACTGGGCCTCCGGCAGACATTCAGGGTGCAGTAAACAATTATGAGCAGGGGAAAGAAAAAGCAAGTGACTCCTCATCAAAGCACAAATTTTCAATCCTCCTTAGGAAGACTCTTTCCTAGAGGACAGTGGCTCATGGGGACATGTGGTTGCCTAATCATTTGGGGACCTGAAAAGTGATGATGCCTTTTGAGTCGTAAACATTGGGAATTTCATTCATGTGGAGAACCCCTTACCTGAAAGATGAAACTTAAGGAAAATTAGAGCACAGAGGATGAGCCCAGGGGTGTCTTCACAGGGAAACCCTTGGGTGGCATATTTAGGCCACTAGTTTCATGAAGCTGAGAAAAGTGAGAATGCATTGAATCTCTCTCTCTGATCTCTTCCCAGGAGGAGGGGAAATCAGAGATGGTTAGAGGCAAGTGTCACATGGAGAATAGGGTGGGAGAGAGTCTAAAGAGAGGAGTGGAAGAGTCTCACTGGGGTGTGAGGCTTAGAAATGAATTTCTTTCAAGGTTGGAGTGGTAGTTATGGAGTTTTGGACAGACCTGTACACACTGCTGTATTTTCAAAGGATGGGGGAATTCCCCAGCAGCCCAGTGATTAGGAGTCTTTGCTCCCACTGCAGAGAGCATGGGTTGAATTCCAGGTTGAGGAACTCAGATCCTGCAAGCCACCAGGTGCGGTCAAATAAAACGAATGGACAGCTAACCAGGAACTAGCGCATAGTGCAGGGAACTCTGTTCAACATTCTTTGATGACTTAGTCGGGAGAGGAATTTGCAAAGAATAGACCCACATATATGTTTGATGATTCCCCGATGGCTCAGTGGGTGAAGAATCTGCCTGCAGTGCAGGAGACACAGGAGACTTAGATTCGATCCCTGGGGTAGATCCCCTGGAGAAGGAAGTGGCAACACACTCCAGTATTCTTGCCTGAAAATTCCCATGGACAAAGGAGCCCGGTGGGCTACAGTCCAAAGGATCGCAAAGAGTTTGACACGACTGAGCGATCAAGCACATACGTTTGATGGAGTCACTTTGTTGTATATCTGAAACTAACACAACAGTGTAATCAACTACTCCAATGTAAAATAAAAAGTTAAAAAAGAAATGAACGCCATTCAGTTCAGTAGAATTTGAATGACCAACCACTGTTTTCTAGACAAATTGAAGAATGAACCAGGCACAAGCCCTGGTGCCCTGATGATCTGGAAGAAAGACAGAAAAAAGATGATGTCAAAAGAGCAACTTCTGACCGTGGACAGAGGTGCAGAAAGAATTCAGAGAACAGCCTTGGTAGATTTGGGTACCCTGGAAAGCTCTCTGCAGCAGGGCCCCTGGAATCTCTGGCTGGTGGAAGCCACCAATGCACAGCTGTTATCTAGCTGGCATGCTCACCTCTGCCACGTATCTCTTCCCTCTATGGCATTCACTCTGTTCCATTCTTGAAGCCTATTTCTCATTTCGCTTTGGGCAATGCGTCTCCCTTTCATCTTCTCTGGGTCAGTGGGCTACAGGTGATCTTTCAATGAAGCTCTCATGCCCTGCCTTTGGGCATCCAAGGTGATGCCAGGGCAGTGTTCTCAGGGAGGAAGGTTAGGTTAAGTCAGGCAGTGATCTCAGAGATAGGACCAGAAGGACCAGTTGGAAACAGCAACCATCCAGAGGCGTGAACCAGGGAGGGGAGAAGTGGTGGACTCCCCAGAAGGCTGCCTGCAGTGGGTTGGGGGGTGGGAGGTGGGAAGGGGCCAACCGAGCAGAAGAAGAGGGCTCTGTGAACTATGAGAAGGCCACTGTTAAAAGACCTTTCTTTTGTGGGGGCTGTAGGTGAGGGTCTTACTGTGGTCACACATCCAGCTAAAGCTCATCCCTATGTGTATGTGTGCAATCATGTCCGATTCTGTGATTTCCATTTCCAAACCGTAATGAGTCTGCCTGCAATGTGGAAACCTGGGTTCAATCCCTGAGTTGGGAAGACCCCCTGGAGAGGGAATGGCAACCCACTCCAGTATTCTTGCCTGGAGAATCCCATGGATAGAGGAATCTGGCAGGCTACATGGGGTCGCCAAAAGAGTCAGACACGAATGAGCAACTAACACACACACACACAGCTGCCAGGCTCCTCTGCCCATGGAACTGGACAGAGGCTCCTGGGCTACCGACTTCTCCCTGCATCCTCACAGGTGGGGAGAGACCACAAGCCTGCTGATGTCTCTTCTTATAAGGGCACGAATCCCATCAGGGACCCCACCCTCAAGACTTCATCTAGAATGAATCACCTCCCAGATATCCTAGCTCAGCTCTCATCATGTGGTCGGGGGGTGAGGGCTTCTGCATATGGATTTCAGGGGACACAGTTCAGTCCATAGCACAGTCCAAAGTAGGCAAGGTGAAGGGCTGAAGCCGCAAACATTCTAACCACCAATTTGGGGGAGGATGTAGGATCATAGGCTTGTGGTCCAATGGCCTCTTCGTGAAGATGCCTGGAGCAAGTCTGGGGTCTGTCTGAAGCAGGCCTTCTTGCTCCAAGCTGTACAACGGGATCTTGGAGAAGCCGGCTGGTAGCCAAGCCTGGGGGCGCTTCCCAAGTGACTCAGTGGTAAAGAATCTACCTGGCAGGGCAAGAGATGAAGGTTCAATTCCTAGGTCGAGAAGATCCCCTGGAGAAGGAAATGGCAGCCCACTCAGGTGTCCTTGCCTGGGAAAGCTCATGGGCAGAGGAGCCAGGCAGGCTACACTCCAGGGGGTCTCAAAGAGTCAGATGTGACTTAGCAACTAAACAGTCGCAGCAGGAGTAGCCAAGCCTGGGCCACAGGGTGAATTAACCAGAGTCAAGAATCCAGTCTTCAACCCTGCAGGCTCAGGAGCTCAGTCCCTTCAAGAACCCAGAACTGAGGAACCCATGATGCCAATGGACTCATTTGTAGGCAAAGTCACAGCCATCAAGTGAATTGGTAACTCACATGAACTCACTAGTGAATATCCCCTGTATTGCTTAGGGAGGAAGCCATCTAAGCAGGGTGTTCTCTGGACTTGTCCCTCAGAAATATTAATCCCTCTTGGAAGGCATAGTGACTTTTTACTGGCTTGTCCCTTGAGGTCACTGTGTTTCTGCTTTGACTCCTCATTATTGATTTTCAAGTTTAAAATAGAAAAATCTTTTTTTTTTTTTTTTAAAGTTCTAAAGGAGCCCAGTAGGGGAATTCAACCGGTGACTATTAGTTCTAATGTATAAGCTCATATATGTCTTTTGGAGGAGGGGTGGTTACATTTCTATTTCTGTTATTATAAAATCACTATCAAAGATTATGCCCTGTAACTAGCCAGTTTAAATTGATTTCTTTTTGTATAAAGTCCAGATCTTTTCTAAAATATAGACTTTCCTTAAAAATCTTATAAGAATTTCGGATTTTGAAACAAGTTGCAAATTTGATTAAAACCAAAAAAAAAAAAAAGGAAAGTTCAAATGTGTGTGTATGGTTTCATATACACAATGGTTGCAGGAAACATTTGTAAGTGGCTAGTTCATCATACATCTATGGCTGGCACTGGTATGCTTATAATGATGTGTTTAAACTTTGCGGAAACATAAACCTACCTCTTAAGAGTGAGCTTTTTTGAAATTAAAATAGCTAAAACTTTTTCCTTTATCTTCTTCACTAAAGGGTTCCTGGACCATCAGACCCTTAGGTAAGGTATCTGGTGGTGCTGCTGCTAAGACACTTCAGTCGTGTCCCACTCTGTGCGACCTCAGAGACGGCAGCCCACCAGGCTCCTCCATCCCTGGGATTCTCCAGGCAAGAACACTGGAGTGGGTTGCCATTTCCTTCTCCAATGCATGAAAGTGAAAAGTGGAAGTGAAGTCGCTCAGTCGTGTCCGACTCTTAGTGACCCCATGGACTGCAGCCCACCAGGCTCCTCCGTCCATGGTATTCTCCAGGCGAGAGTACTGGAGTGAGGTGCCATTGCCTTCTCTGTAGTTCTAGCCAGTTTTGCAGATGAAAAAGATATGGATCAGAGTGAGATAGCATCTGAATTTTGAGATTCCCTACCCTGTGGTGCTGGAGAAGACTCTTGAGAGTCAATCGGACTGCAAGGAGATCAAACCAACCCTAAAGGAAGTCAACTCTGAATATTCTTTGGAAGAACTGATGCTGAACGTGAAGTTCCAATACTTTGGCCACCTGATGCGAAGAGCTGACTCATTAGAAAAGACTCTGATGCCAGGAAAGACTGAAGGCAGGAGGAGAAGGGGACGACAGAGGATGAGATGGTTGAGTGGCATCACCAACTCAACGGGTATGAGTTTGAGTGAACTCCAGGAGATGGTGAAAGACAGGGAGGCCTGGCATGCTGCAGTCCATGGGGTTGCAAAGAGTTGGATATGACTGAGTGATTGAACAACAACAACAAACCTAATTCAACATCTGAGCTTTTAGAGATTCATTCACCCTGAGTTCCTTCTAGAAAGGCCTACCCAGCTACAAAAAGGGTCCTGCTGCAAGAAAAGGCAGTGGGGACTCTGCTCACTGATGCAGTTCAAGAGCAGATTTGATTTATTTATAATAAAACCAGAGTGCAGAGGTGGAGGTGCAGGCTGCTTCAGGCTGTGTGGGAGAGGAGCTGCCTAACAGGTTGGTTTGGGTGAATTCTCAGAGGAACCGAGCTGATTAAAGGGAAGAAGAAAGTCTGAAAGGGTTTAGCATGTACTGGGGCTCATGCTTGTGGACAAACAGGATCATCAAGTTTCCAGCGTCTTTGAAGATCTTTTGCACGGCCTGAAACTCTTAGACTTGGCAGGGGGAGCACAAGAGTTCGTGAGTGAGAGGACCCCACAACCCCCACGTCAGGCCCCTCAGAGGCATGACTGGTCCTGGGGGAAAGTGGTCCATGCATGGGACAACTGGGGCCTTGTCCGCCCCACCCAGGGGTCAACACGCACTGTGGATGGATTAGTAAAGGATGAAAACAAATCACCCGGGGGGAGCAGACCAGAGTACTGTACTGCAGATTTCTGTCACTTTTTCATGCTAAGAGATGAAAGAGGCATTTGACTCAAAACCGGTTTTAAGGAAACTTGATCTGGCCAGGATGGTTTTCAACTGCTGTTAAAACCAAGACCGAAAAGTATCCAAGATTAATCTTTAGTCCTTAGCAATAAACTAGATTGTAGTCCAGACCGAATAACTTAGGTTTCTGTATAGAACTTTACCACGTTCTTTTCAACGTATGTCACAAATATTCAAGACAAGAATTCCCCTCGGACTTCCCTCGTGGTCCAGTGGTTAAGAATCCACCTGCCAATGCAGGGGACATGGGTTCGATCCCTGGTCTGGGAAGATTGCACATGCTGCAGGGTAACTCAGCCCGTGCACCACAGCTACTGAACTGAGCAGGCTCAGAGCCCACTCTCTGTACCAGGAGAAGTCACTGCAGTGAGAAGCCCGCCCGCAGCAACAAGGACCCAGCGCAGCTAAAATTATATAAACAAACAAACAAACAAACAGAATTCCCTTCAATTTTGCTAAAGAGTAGCTAAGATGCTTGCCCAAGGTGACAAAGCTAGAAAATGCTTCGTTCTCCATTATTATGAGCTTCAAATGGGCCGAAGCAAATGGAATTGTGCCAGATATGTTGCTTGCAGAGTACTCTCTCCTCGATATGATCTAGTGCATCAACAGCGTGTATTTTAGAAGTTCCTCTGCATGATGTAAAGGAGAGAAAAGCATGCACTCTGGAATTTATATGTTTTTAATCTGAAAAGCACTGCAGATGGTGATTGCAGCCATGAGATTAAAAGATGCTTGCTCCTTGGAAGGAAAGTTATGACCAACCTAGATAGCATACTAAAAAGCAGAGATACTACTTTGCCAACAAAGGTCCGTCTAGTCAAGGCTATGGTTTTTCCAGTGGTCATGTATGGATGTGAGAGTTGGACTGTGAAGAAAGCTGAGCACCGAAGAATTGATGCAAACTGTGGTGTTGAAGAAGACTCTTGAGAGTCCCTTGGACTGCAAGGAGATCCACCCAGTCCATCCTAAAAGAGCTCAGTCCTGGGTGTTCATTGGAAGGACTGATGCTGAAGCTGAAACTCCAATACTTTGTCCACCTCATGCGAAGAGCTGACTCATTGGAAAAGACTCTGATGGTGGGAGGGATTGGGGGCAGGAGGAGAAGGGGACGACTGAAGATGAGATGGCTGAATGGCATTATGGACTCGATGAACGTGAGTCTGGGTAAACTCCAGGAGTCGGTGATGGACAGGGAGGCCTGGCATGCTGCTATTCATGGGGTTGCAAAGAGTCAGACACGACTGAGCGACTTAACTGAACTGAACTGACTGAATGTGGTTTTTAAGTATTGAGATATCTTTGTTCATGTTTCTCGTGATTACTGATTTATTTGTATTCATTTCTAACAGTTTATTTGCACTTTTGATTTAATGTGCCTTTTTCTCTATCTTCCCCTCTCTTTTGCCTTCCCTTGAAATGATGGTTTTATCTCCTTTCTCCCCTCTTCCCTCTGATTTGACATTCATATATATTTTCTAAAAATTTTATCGATATATCAGTTCAGTTCAGTTCAGTCACTCAGTCATGTCCAAGTCTTTGCTACCCCAGGGACTGCAGCACACCAGGCTTCTCTGTCCATCACCAACTCCTGCAGCTTGCTCAAGCTCATGTCCATTGAGTCAGTGGTGCCTTCCAACCATCTCATCCTCTGTCGTCCCCTTCTCCTCCTGCCTTCAATCTTTCCCAGCATCAGGGTACTTACCCATGAGTCAGTTTTTCGCATCAGGTGGCCAAGGTATTGGTGTTTCAGATTCAGCATCAGTCCTTCCAATGAATATTCAGGAATGAGTTCCTTTAGAATTGACTTGTTTGATCTCCTCACTGTCCAGGGGACTCTCAAGAGTCTTCTCCCACACCACAGCTCAAATATTGTTGATCTATAGCTGCTTTATTATGCTGTGGTAGTTTCTGCTGTACACCAAAGTGAGTCAGCAATAGGTGCTCGGTGCTCAGTCGTGTCTGACTCTTTTTGACCCTATGGACTGTAGTCCTCCAGGCTCCTCTATCCATGGAATTCTCCAGGCAAGAATACTGGAGTGGGTTGCCATTTCCTTCTCCAGGGGATCTTCCCGACGCAGGGATCAAACCTGCATCTCCTGCATTGGTAGGCGGATTCTTTACCACTAATGCATCCTGGGATTCAGCTATATGTTTACAAACGTTTATCCTTTTTTGGATTTTCTTCTCATTTAGGTCACCGCAGAGCACTGAGCAGAGTTCCCTGTGCTATACAGTAGCTTCTCATTATACCCAGTTCAGTTCGGTTCNTGGTAGGCGGATTCTTTACCACTAATGCATCCTGGGATTCAGCTATATGTTTACAAACGTTTATCCTTTTTTGGATTTTCTTCTCATTTAGGTCACCGCAGAGCACTGAGCAGAGTTCCCTGTGCTATACAGTAGCTTCTCATTATACCCAGTTCAGTTCAGTTCAGTATTGGAGTTTCAGCTTCAGCATCAGTCCTTCCAATGAACACCCAGGACTGGTCTCTTTTAGGATGGACTGGTTGGATTTCCTTGCAGTCCAAGGGACTCTCAAGAGTCTTCTCCAACACCACAGTTCAAAAGCATCAGTTCTTCGGTGCTCAGCTTTCTTCACAGTCCAACTCTCACATCCATATATGACCACTGGAAAAACCATAGCCTTGACTAGATGGACCTTTGTTGGCAAAGTAATATCTCTGCTTTTGAATATGCTATCTAGGTTGGTCATAACTGTTCTTCCAAGGAGTAAGCGTCTTTTAATTTCATGGCTGCAATCAGCATCTGCAGTGATTTTGGAGCCACCCAAAATAAAGTCTGACACCGTTTCCACTGTTTTCCCATCTATTTCCCATGAAGTGATGGGACCAGATGCCATGATGTTCATTTTCTGAAAGTTGAGCTTTAAGCCAGCTTTTTCACTCTCCTCTTATACCCAGTAGTGTTCCTTTAAGAATCCACCTGCCAATGCAGGGGATATGCTTAAAGTTTAAATATGCATTCTAACTTAACAAATTGTGAAATAAATCATTATCTCTACCCTCATAAATGATACAAGAACCTTAGAACACATGAACTTGTTAGTATCTTTCTTTTTCTGTTCATGGAAAGGCGTTTCATTTTAAATATAGCAATTGTACAAGTCAATCCCAAACTCCCAATTTATCCCTTATTTTTGTTAAAGAGGGTTTTAGTGGAATCTTATTTCTGTTGGTCCACAATTAGTTATTCTATTGCCATTTCCAGATGATACTTGTATTAGTTATTTATTGTCACATAACAAATGTCCCCCAAACACTCAAAGAAAGATGATCATACATGGGTATGAATATCACAGATCTGATATCATGAGGCGGCTGTGCCAAAGGCTACCCAGTTCGATATGTAAATAAAAACACTTGCTTAGAAATCCAGTCCTCAACATTACATTTCAGTGCATCGATTAATAATCCCTCAGTGAAGGTCTGTGGATAGAAAATACTTTCTCTTTGCCATAAACTATCTTTATTTGGTCCTCACTCCTGAATGATACTTCATCTAACTTTATTTAAGCTGAGAGTTTTTCCTTAGCCTTTTGAATATTGAATTCCATTATCTTGGACTTCTGTTTTAGCTGCAGAGAAATCTGTTGCTATCCCCCTGTTCTGATTTTATGGCTGTTTTAAAATGTTTTCTTTGTTATTGGTGCTCAGCAGTTTCACTGAGATTCATTTAGGCCTACGTTCATTTTTATTGATCCATTCAGGATGTTCTGTGAATTTCCAATTTGAGTAGAATTACCAGATAAATTGCAGGAAGGCTAGTTGAATTTTAATGTGAGTTAAACCAACTCTTTGGAAAAGACCCTGATACTGGGAAAGATTGAGGACAGGAGGAGAAGGGAGTGACAGAGGATGGGATGGTTGGATGGCATCACTGACTTAATGGACATGAGTTTGAGCAAGTTCCAGGAGATGGTGAAGGACAGGGAGGCCTGGTGTGCTGCAGTCCGTGGGGTCATAAAGATTCAAACATGACTAAGTGAATGAACAACAACAATGACCCAATGCTTCTACCAAAACAAATTATTTCTCTTTATCCAAAAGTCAAATGCAACCAGGAATCTAGTATGTTATTTGCCAAATCTGGCAATGTGAAATTTGAGAATTCTTGTATTTCATCTAATCTGGGAAATTCTTAGTTGTAAGCTTTTCAAATACTGGCTTCCTTCTAACTTCTCTATTTCTTACTTCCGAATTCTTATCAAATCTATGTTTACATTAGTTTCACAGGGCTTTCGTAAAAACATCCCACAAACTGGGTGCTTAAAACAACAGAAACTTATTCTCTTACAGCTCTAGAAGCAGAAACTCTGAAATAAAAGAATCTGTAGGGCTATGTTCCCTCTGAAATTTCTGGGGGAAGGATCCTTCCTGGCCTCTGGGTCCATCTTGGCCCAGGATCCTTCTGGCAGTTGTAGGCAACCCTGGCTTGCTCACATCACTCCAACCTCTGCCTCTGTGATCACATGACCTTCTTCCCTGCGTTGTTTAGTCGCTGTCGTGTCTGACTCTTTGTGACCCCATGGACTGTAGCCCACCAGCCTTCACTGTCCATGGGATTTCCCAGATGAGAATATTGGAATGAGTTGCCATTTCCTTCTCCAAGGGAGTTTCCTGAACCGGAATCGCCTGCATTGATTGGCAGGTGAATTCGTTACCACTAAGCTAGCAGGGAAGCCCTTACTCCCTGTATCTCTACAACTTAACACCTTTGTGTCATCCTAAGCCTTTCCTATGAGGACCCCAGACACTGAATGAGGGTCTATTCACATTCATATGAAACCACTTTACTGATTAAATTTGTAAAGACTCTATTTTCAAATAAGGCCACATTCTAAGGTTTCAGGTAAAAACATGAATTTGTTGTTGTTACGTCACTAAGTCATGTCTGACTCTTTGCGACCTCATGGACTGCAGCATACCAGGCTTCCCTGACCTTCACTATCTCCTGGAGCTTGCTTAAACTCATGTCTGCTGAGTCAGTGATGCCATCCAACCATCTCATCCTCTGTCACCCATTCTCCTCCTGCCCTCAATCTTTCCCAGCACCAGAGTCTTTTCTAATCAGTTGAGATTTCGCATCAGGTGGTCAAAGTATTGTAACTTCATCTTCAGCATCAGTCCTTCCAATGAATATTCTGGGTTGATTCTCTGAATTTTGAGGGTCATTATTCAATCAGGTGCCTTGTTGAACATTTGAGCAATTATTTTAAATGAAAGTTTTTTTATGAAACTTAATGACCAAAGGAAGATGTAGCCATACATTAAGAAAAGAGTGCTCAACCGAATTTATTCTTTAAATTTATGCTGCTGCTGCTGCTAAGTTGCTTCAGTCATGTCCAACTCTGTGCCACCCCATAGATGGCAGCCCACCAGGCTCCCCCGTCCCTGGGATTCTCCAGGCAAGAACACTGGAGTGGGTTGCCATTTCCTTCTCCAATGCATGAAAGTGAAAAGTAAAAGTGAAGTCACTCAGTCGTGTCCATCTCTTAGTGACCCCATAGACTGCAGCCCACCATCCATGGGATTTTCCAGGCAAGAGTGCTGGAGTGGGGTGCCATTGCCTTCTCCGCTTTAAATTTATACCCTATCCTTAAATTAAACTCTCCTTCTTGTTTTTGTTTCCTTTATCAGCCTGCTTGTTCTGGTTTTCTTAATATTAAATTTTATTTATTTGACTGTGTCAGGTCTTAATTATTGCATGGGGAATCCTAGTTACACCATGAGGGATCTTTCTTTGTAGCACATGGATTGTGGCTAAAGGGCTTGGTTGCTCCATGCCATGTGGGATCTTAGTTCCCTGACCAGGGGTAGAATCCATGTCTCCTTCATTGCAAGGCAGATTTTTAACCACTGGCCCCCAGGGAAGTCCCTCTGCTTGCTCTATTTTCATCAGGCTTTATTCCTCCTAACATTTTTATTTCTACTTTTGTTGTTGTTTAGCCACTAAGTCGTGCCCGGCCCTTTTACAGCCTCCTGGACTGTAGCCCACCAGGCTCCTCTGTCTATGTCATTACCCAGGTGAGAATGCTGGAGCGGGTTGCCATTTCTAGGGGATCTTCCTGACCCAGGGATCAAACCTGCATCTTGTGCATTGACAGGCGGATTCTTTACTGCTGAGCCACCAAGGAAACCCACCCATTTCTTCTTTAAAAGTCCTTTTTCCCCCTTAAATATAGCTTGAACATATTAAATTCTTTGTCTCTTCAGATGACTCTATTATCTTAAGGACTTGAATTACTATAGGTGTATTACCAACCCAGGACCAATTTATATGTAGCAAGTTCAGTTTAGGGTTTGCTGTCCCAAATAAATAGTATAAATTCAGTGGTATCATTTTTTCTTTCAGGCATTTGGACAGAGCCATGACGGTGGGTACAGATTTTTTGTGTCCGCTCTACTAATGGGGCTGAGTTTCAAGAATCTCAGTTTTATGCAGTGGTCTCAATTCCAACTGTTTACCCAAAACCTCAGCTCCTGTCTTTGTAGGGTGCTGACAAGGATGCTCACAGTAGGGTGAATTTCTGGGTCAGATAACACCCTCCTCATACCCCTGGGGACTACAGCTGTGAATCACACCACACTATATGGCTCTGGCTTTTAGTCCCTTTTTGTTTCTAGCATCTGAGGGTCTCTCTTTCTTGCTAATGTAGTTACATATTTTAAATAAGCTCTGTCGCATTTTATCTAACATTTTTTGATATCTGTAGCTGGGGGCACTTCACACGAATTGACTCTGCCAAGAAGCCAATACTGGAAGTCCAGTCTCTGGGGTTGTTAAAACCAAGATAATTAGCTCTCCTGGATGTTAGCACACTGTCAAAGTTGGATTCAGTGTCAATCATGCAGAAAAGGTCCTGTTTTTCATGTGTGATGTCTAATTATAGTTTCTGGATCCGCTTAGGTTCTTCAGTTAGCTTAGTAGATTCCTCAAAACATGGTTCCTATATTGAAATAATTGCATGTCATTCTGTTTCCACTGTTTTCTCTCCCCAAGGATTGCTGGGAAACCAGAGAGGAATGAATTCTATAGACACTAGACCAATATTTGGCCTTTTCAAAATATGGTGGCTTTATTTCAAAGTTTAAGAAACGTGGGGACGTGGAGAGGAGACTGTGCTGAGAAGACAGGGAGTCAGATTGTAGACAGACCCACCTCTAACCAGGTATCTCATATCAGAGAATCAGATCATAGACCCTCCTCTGCCACTAGCTGGGTAAGCAATTCTCTCTTAGAGTTTTTCATCTGTAAGGGACATTAACAAAATGCATTATGAGCCCCTTCCGACTCTGATACGGTGTGTAAAGATTTGGAGTGGGAGTAAGTTGGGGAAAAGGGGCTCAAAAGTCTATGCAGTTTGGGCGTCCCTGGTGGCTCAGTGGTAAAGAATTTGCCTGCCAGTGCAGGAGACACGGGTTCTATCCCTGGTCCAGGAAGTTCCCACATGCCATGGAGCAACTAAGCCCATGCACCACAACTGCTGAGCCTGTGATCTCAAGCCTGGGGGCCACAGCTACTGAACCCATGAGTCTCAACTACTGAAGTCCACATGCCCAAGAGCTTGTGCTCGGCACCAAGAGGAGCTACCACGATGAGAAGCTCATGCCCGGCAATTAGAGAGTAACTCCCACTCACAGCAACTGAAGACCCAGGGCAGCCAAAAAAATAAATAAAATTATTTTGAAAAAGTCTATGCAACTTGGAAGTCTTGCAGAAGCTCTGATGGGCTGAAGTTGCTGAGGCGCAAGGCACCAGGGGAACACACTACATTTCCCAGGACTTGGTCCTTGTCCTTTTCTTTTCTGGCTCTTTTGGGGACTCATCTACCTTCTTGGCGGAGAAGGCAATGGCACCCACTCCAGTACTCTTGCCTGGAAAATCCCATGGACGGAGGAGCCTGGTAGGCTGCAGTGCATGGTGGCAAAGTAATGTCTCTGCTTTTGAATATGCCGTCTAGGTTGGTGATAACTTTTCTTCCAAGGAGTAAACGTCTTTTGATTTCATGGCTGCAGTCACCATCTGCAGTGATTTTGGAGCCCCCCAAAATAAATTCTGACACTGTTTCCACTGTTTCCCCATCTATTGTTTGCTTTCATCCCTGTGAAATACACACGCTCTCATGGCTATAGCCAACACTTTGTCTCATCCCTGACTGCTTTCCTTCGTTCTCACCCACGGCCTCTCACAGGGCTGTTTCTGGTGGCTGTCTGCTGCATGGGCAGAGACACCACACACCCGTCGCAGAGGCTTCGTGTTCCTGCAGAAACCCCCTTCTCTCCCCTACTGCTTCTTAGCGAGAGCTCACTTCTGTGTCCTGGCTGCTTTTCCTGTGAAATGTCTCACATGCAAGTTGTATACATTCAGTGAATAGCTTTTAAGTTACAGCAGACACTGTGTTAGATAGAGATAAAGTCAAGAATAAGGAAGGCAGACCCCCGGCATGGAAAAGAAGATGGTAAACAAGATAATCATGGTTCATGCTCTGTGATAAGCATGCTGGAAGAAAATCAGTAGGGAGATGAGGTAATGAATGACAGGGTGGATGATGGGCCAGGTTACTCAGGAGGCCTTTCTGAAAGAGCAGAGCTCTGAGAAAATGAAGGCGTTCCAGCAGCGAATGTAGACTTGGAGCCTGGGAAGAGTCTGGCGTGTCTCTGGAATTGGGAACCCTTACCTCCCTGTTCCCCTCCCTGGTGTCGGGGAGGGAGGGAGTGTGGGAAGGAGAGGAGGCTGGGAGAGAGTCCATCTAGACAGCCCTCTATCCACTGTAGTCAACTCTGGTTAGTCCCTTGCCAGAATCTGTTCTAGAATCATCCAGCTAATGCCTCAGATCTCAAGATTCCTCCACTGCAATTCATCTTACATAGCTCTACCAGTTTATCTTTCTTAAACACTATGTTTTATGTTACTTTTCTCAGAATATGCACCTTGATGTTCATAGCAGCACTATTCACAATAGCCAGGATATGGAAGCAGCCTAGATGTCCATCAATGGATGAATGGATAAAGAAGCTGTGATACATATCCACAGTGGAATACTCCTCAGCCATACAGAGGGAGGGAAGTAATGCCATTTGCGGCAACATGGGTGGACCTAGGGATTATCAGGCTAAGTGAAACAGAAAGACAAATGTCATATGATATCAGTTATATATGGGGAATCTAAACTATGGCACAAGTGAACTTCTCTGTGAAACAGAAACAGATTCACCACATAGAGAAGCGAACTGCCGTGGCCAGGGGAGTTCCGAGGGATGGACTGGGAGCTTGGGATTAGCAGAAACAAACTACCATACATTGTTGTTATTGTTGTTTGGTCACCAAGTCGTTGCCACCTCTTCATGAGCCCACGGACTGCAGCACACCAGGCCTCCCTGTCTCTCACCATCTCCCGGAGTTTGCCCAAGTTTATGTCCATTATACATAGGATGCATAAAAAACAAGTTCCAAGTTCCTTCTGTATAACACAAGCAACTGTACTCAATAAATCCTGGGATAAACCACAATGGAAAAGAATATGAAGAAAAATGTGTGTGCATATATATAGATAAATATATGTATGTATATTCAGTTTGCTATAGAGTAAAAATTAACACAATATTGCAAATAAACTATACTTCAAAAAATAAATTTAAAAATTAATGTTACTTTTCTCCTTCAGGCACTTTTTTTCATTGAGCTATCACTGATACAAAACATTAGAGCGGACCCTTCAATAATGCAAGTATTAGGGACACTGACCCTCTACACGGCTGAAAATCTGCAAAAAACTTACAGTTGGCCCTCCGTTTATGGGGTTCTTCTGACTCCACAGTTCCACATACACAGATTCAACTAACCTTCAGTTCAGTTCAGTCGCTCAGTTGTGTCCAACTCTTTGTGACCCCATGAATTGCAGCACACCAGGCCTCCGTGTCCATCACCAACTCCTGGAGTTCACTCAGACTCACGTCTATCGAGTCAGTGATGCCATTCAGCCATCTCATCCTCGGTCGTCCCCTTCTCCTCCTGCCCCCAATCCCTCCCAGCATCAGAGTCTTTTCCAATGAGCCAACTCTTCGCATGAGGTGGCCACAGTACTGGAGTTTCAGCTTCAGCATCATTCCCTCCAAAGAAATCCCAGGGCTGATCTCCTTCAGAATGTACTGGTTGGATCTCCTTGCATTGGGCAATACTGTATAATTTATTATTGGGAAAAAAAATCTGTATCTAAGTCCACCCATGTAGCTTAAATCTGTCTTGTTTGACTGTTTCCTAGTTTTAGGTATACAACATAATGTTTGGGTATTATGTACCCAATCTCTTGTAAATACTCTATCATCATCACTACAATAAACCTAGTTAACATCCATCACCACACATAGTTACAGACTTGTTTATTGTTGCATGTATCTTAAT
This sequence comes from Cephalophus harveyi, assembly GCA_006410635.1. Classification (NCBI taxonomy): domain Eukaryota; kingdom Metazoa; phylum Chordata; class Mammalia; order Artiodactyla; family Bovidae; genus Cephalophus; species Cephalophus harveyi. Next base: position 44,663 of record SJYT01079204.1, on the reverse strand, counting down.
TTGCCCCTCCAATTAAATTCTAAGGACCTTTGGAGTAAGCACCATATCTTGAATTTTCTCTGAACTACTAACACATTTATCCCAATGTCATACAGCTTCTATTCAAAATATAGTTTTTTTTTTTTTTTTAAAGAAATGTAGTACATCCATACAATGGAATACTATTCAGCAATAGAAAAGAATGATCATGCTACAGGTTGGATGAACCTCAAAATCATTATGCTGAGTGAAAGAAGAAGACATGAAAAACTATGAATTGCATTATTCCATTTATATGGAATGTCTGGAAAAGTCAAATATATACAGGAAGAGGAAACAGTTTAGTGATTTCCTCGGGGTGGAGGTGAGAATGGAAAGTGAAAGAAGGTAAAAGGAATTTGGGGGGTGGGGGTGGGCAGTTGAACTGTTTTAAAACTGAATTGTGGTGATTGGACAATTCAGTACATTTTCTAAATACTGTTAAATTGTATACTTGTGTGTATGTAAAATATTGACTACTTTATGATACATAAATTATACATCAAAAAATCTGTATATGTGCCCACAACAGACACACAATAAATTATACATCAAAAAAACTGTGTATATGCACCCACAACAGACACAGACACACACACACACACACACACACACATATACGTATTTGCTGACTTCCCTGGTGGTTCAGTGGTAAAGAATCTGATTGTAATGTAGAAGATATGGGTTCAGTCCTTGGGTTGGGAATAATCCCCTGGAGAAGGAAATGGCAACCCATTCCAGTATTCATGCCTGGAAAATCCCATAGACAGAGAAGCCCCCCAGGCTATAGTCCATGGGGTTACGAGTCTGACATGATGGAGAGGCTGAATGCACATTTGCTGACTTAGAAATAAATAACTTTTAAAAAATACTAAGCCTTTGCAACTTTGCCAGAGGGTGGAAACATTCTGCTTCCAAGTGATGGAGCAGACCTGGTTATATATGTTGAAAAATCTCCCTAGGAAAATGAGAGCAATTGATCTGTTATAAGGAATTACAATACCCCTTAGGAACATTCAGGACCGTATGCCTGGATCCTATAGAATCACTCAACAAGCTCCAATCTTTAATTCAGTGTTTGACATCCAGCTGAGGGGGTTCTTCAGTTCTTAGGAAAATTCTTATCAACCACGTTGGAAAAATTAATCCTTGTCCTGATTCAGATAATTTTGTTGTGAATTTGAGGAACTAGTTTTCTTAAGACGTGTACATCCTTGCTTTGCTTTTGTTTTTATTGTAAACCCTCTAATTAAATTTCCCAGGGCACAAAAAGGCGCCACTAAACAGACCGCTTAGTCGCCCGGCCCTGCACCCACCTCTGTTTACCTGGGAGCAGAAAAAGAACCTGGCAAGGAGTAGCCAGAGACTTTCTTCTGGCTCCTGATCTAGTCCCAGCAGCAGACTAGACACCTGGATACCCAAACCCATGCAGGGGGCTCAATTAGGTGCAAGGGAAATCAGCCCAGCACAGGGACCCTGCTCTCCAGGGAGTTACCAGAACCCAGTGTATTTAAAGAAGATATTATGAACCAACTGAACGATTTCAACGCCATCTTCCCTGTGAGTGAGGGTGTAGGTGTTATTCAGTACAGGGACCACCAGGGCTCTGCCGTCTTGCTGTTGATGGCTCTGTTGACCCCTCAAGCCTCCCTCCCCCCACGGCTGGTACCCTCTATGCAGAGGGAGCAAGACATGGGAGCTAGTACCGTTCAACCGTCATGAGTTCCCTGGTCTGACCTTGAATGTGAGTGGCTGAAATGACACGGAGTCAAACAGAGTTAGCATCAGAGTCTGTGCTGCTGGGTCACCTACAGGACTGCTCCTTGGGGAGACTTGGGGAGGGAAGGAAGGCTGTCAGAGGCTACATGGTGCCTGGGTCTTGGATGCGATGAACATACTCATAGATGTGAGTGCCACAGAGGTAAAGGATCCAGCCCATAGCATTGTGGGAAAGCTGGAAAACTTAGGAGGCAGTTCAGCTCGGACGGGGGAGAAGGCATTCCCTGTTTTATTCCACCCCAAAAGAGTTTATGTAACTAGGAGACTGAGAATCCGTGCAGCACCCTTCTATATCGGCAAGTTTGTGTATTGTTGCCCCAGAGCCAATTAGCATAATAAATCAGAGAAGAAGGAACATCCAGCTCAGATATCTTCACCTTTCTCAGAGAGAAGCTCTCGGCTGATGATCAGATAGCACTGTGATCTTTATCTTTCATGTTTCAATTCTTTTCAGAGGTTGTGAAAATAAAAAGTCAGAGTTTTTCAAAAGCATGTATAGATTAGAAAAACAAAAATATACATCCTCAATATAATCTTTATTCATCCTATTTTAACAGTTATCAAACACAAACATTTGAAAAGTTTAACACTTACTAAATATAAAACCAAAACCAAGACTTTTTACGGTTCTTCCCCCACTCCCCCCACCCCCTGCCCCCAATACAGCAAACATCTGGATGTAAGGAAAGAATCTTGTCAGAGTGCTTTTTCATTTCCCCACCCTGTGGTGTTGGATCCGTTGAACAGCAAGGAGGCCAAACCAGTCCATCCTAAAGAAAATCAGTCCTGAATATTCACTGGAAGGACTGATGCTGAAGCTGAAGCTCCAGTACTTTGACCACCTGATGCGAAGATCTGACTCATCGGAAAAGATATTACGCTGGGAAAGGTTGAGGGCAGGAGGAGAAGGGGATTACAGAGGATGAGATGGTTGGATGGCATCACTGACTCGATGGACATGAGTTTGAGCAAGCTCCGGGAGTTGGTGATGGTTGCAAAGAGTCAGACACGCCTGAGCGACTGAACAGCAACAACCCAACTCTGCACTGAATTTCTCCCTGACCCATCTCACTCTGAACTTGACACTGAAGAGAGAAAACCAGCCATGAGGTCATCTCTGGAGATGTTTGAAATGCCTGCAGAGCACCCATCCCATGGCTAATAAACCACTCTCCTGACCTGACTCGAGTGGGCCCACTCTTCTTAGCTGCTTTCTTGTCCACCCTCCCGCCCTCTGCATTTGAGATCAAAACAGCCCCATCTTCAGGCTCTGTCATTCAAGCCCACAGAGATTTGGGCTTAAGACTCATTCTGAGACGTGGAGATGTTTATCACTACTTACAGGATCTACTGGTTGTTGCTGAGAAAGACGTTAAGCAAACAAAATGATCTTGTTAACACAAAACTCAAAATTCCTCTTCATTCTTTGTTGCTTGTTTCATTGATTTTAAGCTGCTTTAAAGAGAGGTTGTCCAAACTACGACACAGCTGCACAGATAAGGCAACTGGGTCCTGTTAGAATGTCAGTCCCTGATGCTGGCTTTCTGGACACAGCATAAGTTTGTAGGAAGAAAAGGCCCTTGTGGTCCCCAGACCTGAGTCCCCAGCATGTTCCTAAAGAAATCACCCATTAAACAGAGTGCTTGCCTTTGGAATGCAAGTCCCAAGCTTTGCCTCATTTTTTTCCATCAATTGCTCTTCTGTCCAGGGCAGCTGTTCAAGGCCTTCCACACTCACTTAGTGGAGTTTGCTGAAGAGTGGGTGCTCGACATATTAATTGGTATTAGGCAGACGCTGAAAAGGGATGGGGAAGGGGTCATGTGAGCATGCATTTCTGAAATGCCTTCTTAACAAAGTTGGTGGTATTTCTTTGTAGCAAGACCGTGGGAGTCTTTTATTTGCTCACCTCCTTTCAAGTTCCCAAGTGGGTTTGGCTGCAGCTTTTCCCAGAAGTGCTTGACCCCGACCTCTTTTATGTCAGGTGGAATCTCATGAAACTTGCATTCCTTGCAGTACTGGGGAGATCTGCTTTCAAAGGGTCTGCAAGTGAGACAATCCACAAACAAGCAAAGGCAAATACACTGTGTGTCAGGGGATGGCCCGTTCCAAAAGTATATTAATGACATATTTGAATTTTTTTTTTCGGTACTATGTCTTTGAAACCTAGCATCAAGCCCCTGTATAGAGAATACCCCTATCCCCAGCAGCCACTTCTCAGGTGCTCGGTGGCCACATGCTGCAAGTGGCCGGGGCAGAGCGATGACTCATGGAAAGATATTCAGGTTTAGACCCTCAGGAGGGAAAGAACACAGAAGGCTTTGTGACCTTTTGATGAAGCACAGAAAGGGTTCCAGAGGCTTCTCTCCCCTGCCCTTCTCCACTAATCCTCTTCAACTGTGTTTATTTTCCTCTGTGAGTTGAGAGTGAAAATGTTTACCCCCACTTGCCTCGAGGAAATTTGGAAAAGACTTTTGGGAAGGAAAAGAAGCACCAGAGGTCCAGCTCTAAGCCCAGCCTCCTCCCATCCATGGCTGTCATGATTAAAACAAAACCGGTCACTGTCATTTGCCTTAGCTGGTGCAGTTACACACAAGCGATTCAGCAGCAGCCGCAGAGTTTGCTTTGGAAGCTGTAAGCTGGAAAAGCAAACACATGAGAGAAAAGAAAGAAATGTGTGGAGCTTTGAGTCAGGCTTATCTTCAGAACGCACTCATTGTCTGAGGGGAGATGCTTCCCCCCTTTTTTTTTTGACAAAGTCAGTTGTTAATCATTTTGTGAAAAGTGAATACCAGCATGCTAAGCAGTGATACGTTTAATGGGCCAAAGAATAACTTGCATAGACACTGCCGATCAAAAAAAACAAAACAAAACAACCTCATGCTCCTTTTACCCATCTAAAGGAAAAAAAATGCAAAGCCTCATTATCAGCTCTCAATAGAGGATTAACAGACTCTGAGCTGAGAAGCTTCCGGGGGCTGGGGCTGTCATTCCAAAGAAGCTTATCAAGTTCTTGAAAGGAAGTATTTCAACCCCCTGACTCCCAGCCTCTGGTCTACGCAGTGGGAAGAACCACACACACACACACACACACACAAACACACGTCTGATTTGCAACGAGATGAGTTAGAAAGGAACAGAGGAAGTCCCAAGCTGACTAAGAGCCTAGTTAGTTGTAGGAAAGCTCACTTTGTCCCCACCCTGCTCTCCTTGCAGCCAGTGGAAGGTATTTCGGAACAATCTACTGCTGTTCCCCTATTTGGTTTTGTGTTACTGTTCGACTCAGTAGGTGGAAAATTTAAACCCTCAAGCTATCCCTTAAATTTCTGCTGTAGAAGAATGTTCAACCACTGGATGGTTGAGTTAAGGGGAAAAAGATCTCCACTACCCTGTAATCCCTGACATGGAAACGCCTGCTGTGTCTTATTCCGGCTGGAAGATTCCTTAGGCATCCAATTTGGGTCAATGATGCTGCCTTCAGCATAGCTTTCCTGATGCTTGGGAGTGAGCGTCACTGTGGAGGGCCTTTTCCATGGTTGTGGGCTTTGCTGTGATACGAGGTAAACTGAGAGGTCCTTTTTCCTCTGGGACAGAGTCCAGGTATCTGATTGTCGGAAGGGGGACCCCTTCCAAGGCCTGAGAGTGCACTCTTGTCTTTCACTGAGAAATGAATTGTCCAAGGAGACACATAAGCTGACAAAGCAAGAGACTTTATTGGGAAGGGGTGCCTGGGTGAAAAGCAGGAGGGTAGGGGAAACCAGGAGGACTGCTCTGCCACATGGCTTGCAGTCTTGGGTTTTATGGTGATGGGATTAGTTTCTGGGTTTTCTCTGGCCAATCATTCTGACTCAGGGTCCTTCTTGGTGGTGCACGTCTTGCTCAGCCAAGATGAATGCCAGCAAGAAGGTTTCTGGGAGGTGGTAGGACACGTGGTCTCTCTCTCTCTCTCTTTTTTTTAATACCATTCGTGAACTCTTCTGGTTGATGGTGGCTTATCAGTTCCATGTTCCTTCCTCCTTACTAGGACCTCCTGTCTTAAAATAACTCATACAGATGGTTGCTATGGTGCCTGGCCAGGGCTGGCCGTCTTGGTCAATGTGTTTCCCTTAACATGATCACCCGGTGTATTCATTCTCCCAGGGCTTCCATTACAAAGTACTAAAAACCGATGTCTTGAAACAACAGAAATGATTCCCTTATAGTTCTGGAGAGTCTGGAGAATTGGTTCCTTCCAGATCCTCTGAGAGAGGATCTGCTCTGGGCCTCTCCTGGCTTCTGGCAGCTATACATGCATCGCTTCCACCTCCATCTCCATTGGTACATGACCTTCCCTGTGTCTTCCCCTGACCATTTATAAGAATATCAGTCATCACATGTAGGGCCCACCCTACGTTCCACAAGTGACCTCATCTTAACTAACGACACCCACAAAGATGCCCTATTTCCCAGTAAGCTCACGTTCAGAGGTCCCAAGTGCATAGGCATTTAGGGAGGGGTGCGTGTTAGCTCAGTAAGTCATAATTCTTCTACTCCACGGTGGAATTTCCCCCCACCATCTAACTGCTGTTTTCATCACTGCAATGTCACCTTGACAAGGGAAAGGTTTCCCATGGGCCCAGGCGGGCCTCAGGGGTGCGTAGACAGGGGCAGCATGAAGGCCTCTGGGAGGAAGGACCGAGATCAAACCATCACCCAGGAGACTGCCCCCACCCCGCCCCCCAGGACGCGGGGCTGACAGCTCCTGCTTCCCAGGAGGAGAGGTTCTGCTGTGCAGGGCTTTCTTTCTGATGGGTGGGCGCGCAAGTCTGGGTGCAGAGAGGAGCCCCTGGAGACGGCAGCAGAGACCCCGAGCCACTGTTTCCCTCCACCTCCAGGAGGTCCGGCGCGCACTCCTAGCCGAACCTCAATCTGGACGGTTCGTGTTAGCCTTTGAGGGCCCCCACGCGTCCTGCTTGGCTCCACAGCTACCGCGAGGCACCCTGGAAGCCTCATGAAGTAGCAGCTGAAACCTGAGGAGGCGGGGGAGAGGGGTGGGCGTGCGCCTCTGGAAGGAAGACCGAGGAAGCCCTTCCCCAGCTGCGCCCCTTCACGGGCGTTTTAGTACAGGGTCCCTCTTGGACCCGGCTTGTTCCAGGGAACTTCTGTCCTTGGCCGCAGGCCGGCGGGTCCTGCCCCGCCTGCGCCCCGGCCAGGACCCCCAGCTTTCCGTGGAAAGCCCCAGTGGGGAGGCTGCCGCAGCAGCACCCGGAAGGGAAGGAAGCGGTCAGGGCCATCAGCCCAGGGTCCGCTGAAGTCTTGTTTCCTTTTAATTTTCTTTCTAATGCTCATTTCAAAATTGTCTCTCTTTCCTTGGAAGCACAACGTCTTTTTTTAACCCTCCGGCTAATGTGGAAAGAATTTGTTTAGTTTGCATTGGTGAAGTGGCATAAACCATTGGTGGGGTGATTCAGACACCCTGGGATGAAGACTCGAACGGGGTGGGACCAGGAATGTGAGCTGGGGGACCTCGCTGTTTTTTTTTTTTTTTTTAATTGGAATGCAATTGTTTTACAGTGCTGTGTTTCTGCTGTACAACAAAGTGAACAGCTATATATATATATATATATATATATATCCTTTTCCAATTTTTGTGATATTATCAGCTTGAAGCTGACACATCAGAATACAAACCTTCAAAATCAGCGTTTCATATAGAGTTGGCTTTTCTAGAACAATGTATATTACGATTGTTGACAGAAGAGGGAGATGGAGAAAACAGAAAGCACATGCAGGTGAAGGACTGAGTTAGAGATGAAGCTGGATGTCAGAGGTGCTGCCCAGATCTTCTCCAGGGTGCTCTCGGAGCCCTGACCTGCAAAACGGCAAATGTCATAAGACACCGAATGAATGACTCACGCAGTGCTGGACATTGCTCAGCTTAGAGTTATCTTCTGTGCTTTAGGGACATCTTAATATGGAGAACTGGGCTTTAGGAAATTCCATGAAATCTTGGGTCACTGTTCTCTGAGTCTCAAAGTTCAGTGTTAAACAGGTCTTATTTGAACTTCTAAAAGAAGCCAGGTTGATGCAATGGAAAAAGATGTAACACAGAAAGAATCAGAGTCCCAGCCACTAACTATGTTACCTTAGAGGAGTGGCTCAGCTAGGTTGTCCTAGGTTTTGGTGCAGATTGAAAGGTGGGTAAAGAGTGCGCAGTCCCTAGTAGCAAGAGCATATCTGATGAGGAAAAACCTGCTGCTCGAGTCCCGTCATTCCACTGTGCGCTTGTAACAATACATCACGGGACCTCTGTCCAGAAGCCTAGATCTGCCTTCTTACTACGCCTGCTTCTTGGGGCTCTTGTAAACATCCCGTGAGCTGCCTTCTTAGTAGCAGGCAAGAATTTTCTTTGCTTGAGAAGGCTGTCTGAAATAGTCAGTTAGATTTCTTTCCTGTGGCTTTTGTAACAAATTTGCCACAGTTTTGGTGGCTTAGAACCACAGAAATCTGTTCTCTCACATTGTGGAGCTCAGAAGTCCAAAGTCAGTTTCATCGGGAGGAAATCAGAGGGCTGACGGTGCTGTGCTCCCTCCCAGAGCTCTCGGGTAGAATCTGTGTCTCAGCCCTTTCAGCTCCCGATGCAGCCAGCATTGCTTGGCTTGTGGCCACATCATCGCTTCTGTCTTACATGGCCTTCTCCTCGTCCATGTGAGGAAAACCTCCCTCTGTCTCTTTCTTGTTAGGAGTCTAATGATTATGCTTAAGGCCCACCTGGATAGTCCATAACCATCTCAAAATCCTTAACTGAATCTCCCAAATAAAGTCACAGTCACAGTTGACAGGAACTAGGACCTGATGTCTCCAGGGGCCACTATTCAGCCTGCTACAGTTGTCATCCATGAGATTTGTTTTTTGATCTACCTTTGGTGGGTCTTGTTTTTGATGATGGAGCTGAAAATGTTCATTGCTTTGATTTGGTAGGACCTGTATATACTAATGGCCACAACATCTGGGCAGGAGATAAGTAGCAACTTCAAGAGATGGCCAGGGACCTGGAGTTACTGACATTTTTTTCTGCTTTTCTCCACCTTTGTCTGTTTTGGGGTTCTTGCCCCTCCACCCCGAGCTATATCTAGGGGTCCACAGCAACATCACAAACCTTAAGATAGGAATTACTTCTGCCCCTCAGGAGGGGAAACACCCCTGTGGATGTGTGGTTTTCTTCCATAGCTAGGTTGAAGACACTATGTTAAGAAATAATGCTTCAAAACTTTCCTCCCTAAAGCATTTAAGTTATTCTGAAACAAATTTTGAGAACAGCATATTTTACCTAGGAGTCACTATCATGCATTACTTAGGTATGTGTTTTTGTTGAATTCCATCCCTCCCCACCCTATATGTTGAGAATGTGTTTGGTGCATCCTTTAACCACGGGAGCATGTGTCTAACTTGCTGTGTAAAATGATGCTAATATCAAAATATATGCTTCTAAGCTATAACATAGTTGTTATTTCTCTTAGATATTATGCAGATTTCTGGTAGCAATGTCTTTTATTGTTAGCTTTCCTTAAGTAATAGTGTAGTTTCTTTCAATCTGTTGAAACACTACTATTTTTATGTAACATTTCCTAAATAAAAATGGAAAAATGTTGGTAATTCACAGCTCCTCTGCTTCTTGCTAGCTTTCCCCTTAAAAAGATTATCTGGAAGAAAAAAATAAATTTTCAGTAAAATCTAGAATTTGTTTTTCAAAGAATGAAACATGAAGTAGGAGTTGTTGAATTCAAACAATCCCCCAGAGCTATGGAAATAAATAGCGAATTTGGTTGGGGGTGGGGGTGAGGTGGGGTGGGGAATGATAAATGTCAAACTCAGACTGGAAGCTCAGTGGACCCCGAAACGTAGAAGACATGTGAGAGCACATATTGCTGCTGCTGCTGCTGCTAAGTCGCTTCAGTCGTGTCCGACTCTGTGCGACCCCATAGATGGCAGCCCACCAGGCTCCCCCACCCCTGGGATTCTCCAGGCAAGAACACTGGAGTGGGTTGCCATTGTGGAAACCAAATTGGAGCTCTAGATAAGTGGAATTTTAAATCACACAGTGTTACATGTGTACTCAGTAATCAGGTAGCCTTTTCCATCACAGCAGGGACTGTGTGAAATGACCACCTGGCTGGAAACCAGTGTGCATGTGAGTAGCCCTCAGCCTAGAGAACTGAAAGCTGGACACACTGAGTCGTGTCCGACTCTTTGTGACCCCATGGACTGTAATCTGCCAGGCTCCTCTGTCCATGGAATTCTCCAGGCAAGAATACTGGAGTGGGTTGCTATTCCCTTCTCCAGGGGATCTTCCTAACCCAGGGATCGAACCTAGGTCTTCCACATTTCAGGCGGATTCTTTACCATCTGAGCCACCAGGGAATTCCAGAGAGGAGAAGATGGTAATTGGAATCAAGGTGGTTCGGGTGGAGGAAGAGGACAGATTTGAGAGATGTTTATGAGTTGACAGAATCCGGTGGTGGCTTGGCTCCGGGTTGGGTGCATGAAGGTGCCGATTCGCCGGGCCAGCCCTGGGTTGGGCCTGCTCCTCCTCATGACGCTGAGTGGCTCCTCCCTTTACTCCCCCAAGCGACCTGGTCTGAACAATGAATTCTGTGGTCACCCTGCCTCTGAGGGTGGTGTCAAGAATGAATTCTGAGTCTCTGGCTTGTGCAGCTGGAGGATGGCTGCCTGAGAGAGTGAGTGCGAGAAAATCATGATTCTCTAGGTTGTAATGTCAGGACTGATTCCACTGGGAATTAAGCGGGACACTTCTGTGGGCTTAATGGCATTGTCATTTACCTGTCAACTGAGCAATCGCTGTCTGCAGCGTCAGTGAAGACAGGTACCATCCGCCACCTTGGGGTGGTCTTGCTGGCCCCACCGTGTCACCTGGTCACTGAGGCCCCCTGGTGACTGTAGCCACATTTCCCCTGGCCGACCAACCATGCCGATGGTGGAGAGCAAGTCGGAGGTGGGCACAGAGCTCCAGTACAGCTCAGGCTCAGAAAATGAGAAGAGGAGACAGAGGATCTTATTGCCCAAGGTGGGGGGGTAAGAACAGAGATCTCTGCTCCCTCCTATCCATACTATTGCTCCAGAACATGCACTTGTTTTGTGCACAGCCACGTTCTCCCAAAAGGTACCTGATCCCCGTGTGACTTTGCTGCTGCTACTGCTGCTGCTGCTGCTGCTAAGTCGCTTCAGTCGTGTCCGACTCTGTGCGACCCCAGAGACGGCAGCCCACCAGGCTCCCCAGTCCCTGGGATTCTCCGGGCAAGAACACTGGAGTGGGTTGCCATTTCCTTCTCCAATGCAGGAAGTGAAAAGTGAAAGTGAGTCACTATCATGGTCCAAAGTTAGTAAGAAGGCCAGCAACGCAGGCTTCAATTTCTACAGGATCATGGAGCATCATCCACCATGTGAAGGGAATCCAGCAGGTTAGAGATGCACCATGCTCATCTGGATCAGTGTCCTGATGCCCTTTCCAGAGCTCGGGGTCGAGCAGCTTTGGCCTCATCTTCCAGCTCATCCAGGAAACGCTCCGGGGACACCAAGTAGAAGGTGTAACCATAAATTGCTAATACCAGGGCCCCAGTGCCCAGGCCAGTCACGATGTTCTGGGTCCGCCGTTGTGGCAGCGTCTTCTGCCACTGGGCGAGCTGCACCTGATGCATGAATTGTAGTTGTGCAGGAGTCAGCTTCTCCCGAGTCGGGTTGATACTGGTGGAAATATTTCTCTTATGCTGCAGCCCCTGGCAGAGCAGGGAACTCAGCCCAGATCCCACTGCCCAGGCTCTGACAGCTGCCGTCTTCCATCGTTCACAGTCCCCACTCCCACCAGGGCCTCCTCCGTGTAGCAGGCCAGGCCCCTCATGCTACCAAGGGCTGAAGTGTCTCCATGAAGGCGACGTTTCTGCATGGGTACCCTTTTATGAAGCAGTTGCCATACTAAGCGAAGAGTCAACAGTTATGCTCTTGACCAGGATTCTACTTAGCTGTCCTTTTTTAAATCAGTTTGCAGCATCTCTTTGTAGTCATATTAACTTTTTGGTGGGTATGTATGTGTGCTAAATATACTTTTCCAGCTTATCATTTTTCTTTGGATTAGGTTTAGATTATCTTTTTATATATATCATGTATATATAATATTTATATATCAGTATTTATGGCTTTTCTCTATTCAGTGATTATCTTCTTGATGTGTACTGGGCTGTGTTTTACATATGCATGCATGTTTTACATATATACCATGTATATATATATACACCATAATATATGTACCATTGTATATATATATAATAATATTATATATATGTGTATATATATATAATAATATTATATATATATGTGTATATATATATAAGGTGTA